>OX454333.1:9105578-9705578 GCA_949716465.1 Chalcosyrphus nemorum
AGTACACCTGTTGAAATGTAATCCTCTATCTCTGTAGCTATAACTTTTATCGGTGTATCTCTTCTGGTTAACAAACTAATCAACAACTTCTAATCTCTTTTTCTATTCACTTATCCAGCAGAAAAAGATACGGCAGGTATACTATAGAATAAACGATCGTGCAGAATATTCAATTATTAATTCTTTTACAGCACTTTCAGGTAGTGAAAAACGTCAAGTCGCTAGCCTTTGACGTCTTACTTTGTACAAGGGGGGTTGTACCCGCCCACAAATGAAGTTTCTGCACACGATTTCACAAGACTTTTTGTATCCCAAGTCAAATACTCGTACATATCTTTCAACGATCAATGGTGGTTCTAAAAAAGAAAAAGAAAAAGAAAACGAAAACTTCCCCAAAAGATAAATGTGAATTTTATTTCTCCTTTTACTTTCTGGCTCCTAAGCAACGAAAACTCGCATCTGACGATCGCCCATTTTTCAGGAAGAAGATGAATCTTTTTCGCCTAAAAATAAATTGAATTTTAATCGAAGGTGGACTACGATCGAGAGGTATGCATTTTCACGCCTCCTCTGCACGATCATGAGTGCGCACAAAAATTCCCTAAATTTCCAAAAGGGATAGAATTAATTTTCTGATAACTTAATGGGCACGCTCCAACACTTCAAGTGGTTAACTGTGCTGCATGCAGCTTCTCCTTCTAAACAATTTACGATATCTTTTATCTTGATTTTGTGTTGTTTTTTTTTTAATGTTTCGTTTCACTATGCGAATGCCGGATGTAGGTAATATTGTAAATAAATCTTAGAGCCCCTTTCGTGTTGTGGAAAAAAAAAAACAAAAACAAAAAAAATCCTTTATTTTCCATTTGCGCTGTATCTGAGCATTCACATCTCATTTGGACGCACTTGAGTCGGACGTCTGGGGCTGGTCCCTTCATCAGACCCAAGAGGTCTCTAATGTAGATATCACATCAAAATAGGTAATCCTCTCTCCCAGATCAGAGATCGATGATGGTGTTTAATGAAATTTCGCGCTTGCTTAATTAAATCGCATGGATACACAGAACTTCGGGCGAAAATTTAAAGAATTCCCAACCAATCCATTATTAATGATTAATGAGGTGATCATAAAAAGATATAAATTTAAGCTTCTGCAGCGAGAGATAGAGAGATTGGAAATTAAAGATTTCGCTACGTTATTAATCAATGTGTCGTTGAGTCATTAATTTTATAAAGAAATAGATAAAAACAAAAAAAGAACACCAGTGTCTTCGTAGTTAGTGTTTGAGCGCACCACCTTCTTGGTGGTTTTAACTTTGAGCGGAATGTATCTTGCAGATTTATAGAAGAGACGATGAGTCTCCTAGGATAGGTAGTTATTTCATTCAGTAAGAGCAAGTTGGATAGCCATCTGTTGAAAGTGATCGTTTAGAATTTTTATTTTATCTTCGTGACGAATGAGGAAATTAAACATAAAATGAAATATTATTCAAAGTAGAGGAGTATATCTATCGTTGGGCTTAATGGGATTAAAGTTCTTGTAAAGACCTAATTGGATGGTGATTTCACTCATTGGTGATTGTTGCAATCAGAATAGAAAGGGAGCCTTGCCAGATAGATGCGCATTACTATTTAGCTATCTTGCAATATATTTCCCTTTTTAGCTGAAAATCCTATAGACCGATATTGCTTATAGCAAGTAGGTTTTCGGGGAAAAATGTCCCAAAACGTGTCTTCCTTAATGTATAGCTCAGTTATTGGCGAGCTTTTAAAAGGCATAACCAAGACACATTGCCAGTAAAACATTCTCCGACACTTGCTTATTCCTTTTGAAAGCACTTAGCCTATTTCAACAAGAACACGACAAAATACTGTGAATTACAAACGAATTAAAAAATAACACACAATTCTTCCGAGTCAATTTTAACATCAACCTTTACAGTTAGATTATAGGACGTAAGTTTTCTGTTCTATTTCCATTTTTAGACCAAACAACACCTATCGAGTAGAAGAACCTAAGAAAACCCTAAACACCAACAAGAACGTTGCAACTACAAATGTCAATAACAATGAACAGCCCCGCGGCTTTGTTGACAGTTTCAAGTCCTATCGATATGTATCCATTTAAATGCTTGTCGTTCAATACCAACCAAACATATGGATGAATTCACCTTAATTGCTCCTTTTGTGTACCTCTGACCCCATGCTGGCTCATTCAATGCCCCAAGGTTTCAATGTCTTAATTCGCCTCAATTATCGTTCGACTCATTTGAGTCTGTCAACGAGCACCTGAACGATGTCTAAGCTCACGCTGTGTGTTATTTTTAAACTTTATAATTGTTGCTTAAAAATAGATCACCTCTTAGCAGTTGGCCTATATAATTACGCCAGAGAACTTGTCTAAAAATAAAAACGACTGACAGGCGGTATTGATTGATTATTATCAACAGTATACCTAAAGAGTCCTTAAATGGAAGAGAAAAAATGATTTAATTAAAATTCCTGCACGAATGCACTCAAAAAATAATATTCCCTTATCCAGATTTGAGATACATCTTTCCATAAAAAAAAGAAAAGAGTAGCAGAAACAATTTAGCCACTGACAGTCACGTTTAGTTAGCACGGAATGACAGGAATTTTATTTTATTGTCTCTCTGGCAGGGTCGTCTCTCCTAACTAACAATATTAGATCACGACGACGTGTTTGGTTCATATTTAACCACAGAAATGGATGCAGGAGGTGTTCTTATCTAACTCGAAGTGATGGCCATAAAAAATAACACAAGACTTGATGGGTTTCATCTTCTTGCGAATAGATAGTATCGCTGGCAACGTGTTTGATGGACAATTGCAGGTGGAATCCTCACAAAAATATATATATATACTATATGTGTGTGTGTGTGTCTAGAGTGTTTGTAACATGGAAGAAGTAGCGCGCGTATAATTAAAAAATTAAAAGGTATATGATCACAAGCCATCACAAGAAGCACCTGATTCAAGAAATGCTCATACGGGGAGTATACTCAATTCAAGTAGCCCATTATGGTCATTACAGGCCGACGTGAGATTGCGCAAGCGCGCACGGGCAGACGCAGTAGCGGCAATCGACTTTTTGTCGGTTTAATGATTGTGGTGGGGAACATACTCAAGTTAACCTATCATTTTTCATTTTTAAAGCGCACACGAACCACTCAAAAGCAAATCAACTGGAAGTTGGACAACAGCGAGGCGGCGGTGGCGCGCCGGTATTCTTCTGTTTAAGATCTTAAAGGTGTCGCTGTGCGGAGTGAGTTTTGCTCGAGACATTTTCCACTTGTTGTTGTGTGGATGGTTTTTTGATGTTTTTATTTCCTTAAGGTAAAAAGGTGAATGAATTGACAGGCATGTTAGGGGTAATAAGTGACAGTGTCACAAGTCTTTTAGTGCTAATTATGTTGGTAGTTGGAATATGCTTACCTGCTGGTGGGAGTCTCTTTGTGGCAAGGGATAGGTCTGTCAGTCCTTAGCAATTCTTATACCTTTTATCCTTTTTTTGATTTTTTGAAGATTGTCGAATTACTTCGTCTATCTTTAACAGGCTGAATTGTACTAGAAGTCTAGACGAAATTTATCGTAAAAAGTCAGCTGGTCTTACTGATATTTGCCATTGAAATGTGGTTTCTAGTCTCAATAAATCAATGCCAAAATATCCATCTCAAGAGTTGTGTAGATGATTTGACGGAGATAAAAAGAGTAACGTATTTTATATAACCACAACCAAAAAATATTCCAATGATAGTTGCAAAGACTCTTTAGTCTATCATAAGTCTTGGAGGATTGACACTTGTTCCAATGCCTTCAGTCCCTTAAGTCTATCTTTATTCCTTTTTAAGACACTAGAAGAGTTAACACTTGTTGCAATGACAGTCCCAAAGACTTCAGACTCCTTAGACTTTTAGAAGTCATTCTTATGACACTAATCAACATTGATCTGAAGTGTAGATGTACAACTAGAAGGATTTCCAACAAAGGCACGTCTCAATTAGATGTCTTATCCTCTGAACTTAACTTAATGCATTGAGACACTTGTAAGGAAGTAGGGTGATTCTCTTTGAAGACGTTCAGTTGTCTCGGGAAGGCAGTACGTCCTCCACAAAGCATAAAATCTTTTGGCTAGATGTGCAATTCTATGCGATTTTGGTGCAAACCGTCAAAAAACTGCATTAGTAGAGCATTTTGTCACTTGTTCACTAATTGTTAAATAATGATCGTTTTTATTGTTCTTAGCCTAAAACTGAATCTAAGTATCTTTTTGTGTCTCACTGTTTCAGTCTTAAGTACTGACGGTAAGAAAGGTCTTATCTTGGCTAGAGAAATTCCAAATTTGGAACAATAATTCACTTCTTCCACAAAAGAGCCAGTGGTAATCCCCATCGCTAAACATACAGCTTGATGGGTTTAAAATAACGCATCTTATGAGTGCAAGTGGAGCAACGTGTTTAGGGAGAGGACCTAATCTGAAAGAAAGAAAAAAATCTACATCTCTCGATTTGCAGAATTCATATAGGTTTCCTCACTGACCGCTGTTAGATAGGCAACCGCGCAAATAACCTTGGAATATGAAAAGAACCGCTCTTCATTTACTATCATACGTACCAGTTGAGTGAGCTTTAAACTAAGGGAAGATTCACTTAGCAGCATTGGAATTCAACGAACTAGGCAATCGGATAAATGTATGTCCACGCAAAAGGTGTCCTCTGCTTCATCTGAGGTACCAATTGGCTTAAAAGGAAGCTAAAGAAATCTCTCAAGATGTTTGTGGCATCAAATCGCCTAAATGTACTGATGCTTCAACCAATAGTCACTTGAGTTGAACCAAAGATAATCTTCTCAATGGAAGTTCATAAGCTGTGTTAAAGCTCACACTTCTTCACTGTGAAATTATTGCCACCAATAGCTATTCCTTTGAAACTATCCCATAACCAATAAATCGAGACTGCCACTTTCCTACTATAAGGCTCGAATTAGCATAACTAGATCACTCTTTCTCGATGGCGCTGAATGATTGCGATTCTTCCGATTGGTTAAGAGGGCCGCGCCGCGCCGCCCACTTTGAGATGAATTTATTATCTAAATTGTTGCACGCAAATCCGATGTATACTCTTGAATTTTATTTATTTTTTTCCCACCTCAGGGTAAATGCCTAACCCACACTGACAGCTAAGAGGATGCTACTGAAGAAGACATATCCGTTATATGCTAGATAGAAATAATGACTATGTTTTATGCAATTCATAAATTATTCGTGTTGTACTTTCCTCGATGGTCTCATTAGGATTGGTAATTTGCATAGCGTATTGCTGCCAATTTTAAAGAACAAGTTCCATGAGGTTGATTGCAGATTGAGTTTTAATTACGCGACGGGAAATGGATTTATGTTCCGCAGTACAAGTTAAAGCTTATGTTTTAGATCGGGTTGCAGACATTAAGAAGCCCGCAAATATTGTACAGTAATTAAGGATGCAAATTATTTGTTCTCGTTAGGTCAATGTTTGCATGCTTTTCATGCAAGAGCGAACAGCTAGTGGTAGTTAGAATCTTATCTTTGATTTGCATAGAAAGAGTAATTGTTTTTATTTTTTTTTATTTTTTGCCAACTCTCATAAAATTGTACAGTTGTAATGAAAGTAATTTCCTGAAAATAACGCCCCAGATTCGTTAGCTTCTTTATTTCCCATCAAAAGTGGGACCTTCATCTCCATGGCTATAATTTATAAGTAAAAACAAAAACTCTGAATTGCATAAGTGCACGTATAATTAGATTTGTTTTTGGGCCAAATCAAACGAATCAATCTCGAATTGCGGTCCCGAATTCGACGGAACAATGCGTGCGTGCCTTTTTTGGCAAAAGAATCCTCGCAGCAGAAGAGGAACCACTTCTTTATGTTTGCCTTTGAGCATTGTGCACCGTTCCTTTACCCAGTTATTAATCCCCGTTTTACGCAGGTACTTTATTCTCAGGAATTCCTTTTCGCGAATTCGAAGAAGACAAACTTGTATAGGGAGGAGATGGACGTGGTCCTAATTGAAGATTCTCTGACCATAGGTACAGTTCAACGAACCACGTGCAGAAAGTGGGTCTCGTCACGAAGTTGAAGGAATAAAGACCAATGAAAAGGATTCTTTGATTGATGAGTTGGCGATGTATGAATGGTCTGTAAAAATTGAGAACAATGCTTCCGTTTGTTGGAACAGTGATGACTGAATACGTTTAGGTAATAAAAAACATGATAAAAATTATTTTGAATAACTTTTTGTATTTAAATGCAAATCATGTGGTTAAAGTTCTACGTCGTACTCGAAATTCACCTCTGATTCTGTGACCGAAGCCGAACGCCTCCTTCTGGCTTCGATGAAGTATAATAGTGGCCATTAGGAAGCCTATTTGGGAGTTACGTACGGGAATTATGTCTTCTTATATAGATATTGATCCAATTACAGCTCGGAACAAACCATTAGATAGACACTTAAAAATTTTTACTATTCCCAGTAGGCGAATACCTACTTCTTGCGATCTGCAAATAATATTCGTTTTTATCGTTCCAAATTAAACTTCAACCAACTGACATCACAATTATCCACATTCTTTTAGATGCAACGCCCCCAAATCCATTTTTATAATCAAAAACATGTCGTAATCCAATCACAATAAAAGTCGACTATAAAAATCAAGTCGTACAACTTTTCATCGATAATTGGCGCCCAACACAAGTCTGATGGCGCCATTCAGATAAAGATTTGCGCAAAGAAAAAAGAAAAAAAGATAAATAATCTACAAAAACCTGATCAAGTTTTACAAACGATTCTAATCCAAATGTAAATCATTTCATAATCTCCACCCTCTTCTCAATAAATTCCTTTTTGCAATCACCAATCCACTGTATCATCTCAACAAGTGCTTCCAGGAATAGATCTGACGCAAGTAAGACAGACAAAAAAAAAAAAAAAAAATAAATGCATGCAAAGGAATGCATAATATTTATTCGTGCTCCCGTTGTATCTACTCCTTCACAGGAAAACTAAACCAAGTTGCATAATCGGCTTTCCATGGAACAACGATTCATACGATTCTCCATCGCCATGGCATGCCAATGTACACTGTATACAGTTAATTAATTTCCTATCCACTAAGTGCCATTGCGATGTCCAAAGACACACACTAGCCGCATTCGAGGAGAAGGAGAAGGAGGACAACGACGATGGGAAGCTCTTGAATAAATCAAGCTGAATAAATAATTATTTCTAAAATATATAGTTTAAGACTCAGAGCAGTTGTATCTACATGGTAGCGCAAAAATACCACACAAATCTAGATACGCGCGATCACCAGCAGAAGGAGAATCCCACTAAATTGTCTCCCTTGCGTCTTTTACAAGTTCTCGTCTTACACCGAGCGTAAGAGAGCCTTGGCATCCATCTACAAGCGTAATCTTGATAATTCTGTTAAAAGACTTTTTTGCTACAACTACACACCACACCGACCGATCGACCAACTGAACGACAACAACATGATCTTCGCCTGTTGAGATACTTTTTTCGTTGCACTGCGAACCTGGTGGAACAGTTCATCAACATCAAAACATTGGTGAGATTATTACAGCTATTTGAATGCACTCTAACCACACCGCGCCGCATCTAGTGTGTATCTGTATAGTATCTGAAGAAATATCAAACTGTTTGACTGATTTAGATACTTTTTTCGCGTAGTTTTTCCGTCTGACTGTGCATGTATCCGATACAGGTAACTATTACCCCCTTCCCTGTGTGTATCTCCAACTCTTTATCCAGCTAAATGGATGACCTTTGGTTAACAGTTAACTATGAATGATGCTTATATTTGCATTTTAATATTCCTTCTTTCCCTACTCTGCCAGCATCTGTTTGGTGTTGGTGCTTTAAGGCTCGTGCTTGTGCCATTGAAATACGAAGCCGAACATTAAGCGGGCAAGGATTTCCACTTTTATGTGCAGGAAAATGGATTTAATTAGAGACATAAGTAGGTAGCTTCGGATTAGAATCCAGTGGATCAAGTTTAAACGAAACCCACAACCCGAGAGGCACTACTATCTCAAGAGATGAAAGTTGAACTTCTTGTTTTTTTTTTTGGTCAGCATCCTGTTTTGCAAGGAGTGCAGCAATTCAGTGCTGGCCTTAAGTGCAGATTGATTGATGTGGGTTGATGTGCCTAATGACACACGCGGGTGAGCAGGAGCACAGAGACGAGTTGTGTTTTGTAGCATTCGGCTGAGATACATTCAGGTGATTCGCTTGTCTTGTATTTTGTGTTTGCAATTTCATGTCAGTTGGTGATTTTTTGAGTTGAGTAGCTGAACCTGTTTCGAAAATTGTTGTGCTTGTTGTTTTTTTTATTTTTTTATTTCTTTTCCGATTGTTGTTCTGCATGTGGATTGACGTTGATGCTGATGATGCTAATGACTGTTAGCTCGAATGTAGGACATAAAAGAAATGATGTTCCTCTTTTTTGCTGTATTTTGATGAATTTTAATTAGCGGGGTCTTAAAGTGGAACGCACATAAGTCAAATAAATGTCAAAGTTATTAAGATACGTGCCGGTTCTGGAAAATTGAATTGAAGTGTCGGGGGAGTAATTTGTAATAATAATTCCAGTTCTCGGATGTGGGTTGAGTTATTTAGTACCTACACATGAAGATGGTCAATAGAAATATGCATAAATTTGGGAGATATCGAAGAATGAATTATTATTATTGAGAAGAAGTGTCTGGTTGTCATAGTAGATGGGATAAAGTGTCCCAGCTTATAAAGCAAATGTAAGAAACGACAGTCAACAGGAGGTTAGTTAGCAAGTTTTTAAGATGGGAGGCTTTTCGGAACCTCGCTGGAAGAAGTTGTATGAAAAACGAGCAATATTGGGAAAACTTTAAGTTTTCAGAACAAAGTTAGTGGCACTTAAATACATATGTAGGTTAGCACCGGTAGACAGGAGATATGACGGGGATTTATGTATGTATGTATTACGAAATCGCGCTTCTTAGATACGTCAAGCTCCCCTTCTTTAAGGAGCGGAATACTACGAAATATAATGCAAGAATTTGAAATTGATTTTGATTATTTGCTTTGGAATATAAAGTCACGAAAGTGAAGAAATATGGTCCATCAGAGCATCCAGCAATGTTGCAGCTCAAAAAATGGAGTGGACCAAAAGAAAACACTTTTACCTCCAACAGTTTTTAGCAGGACATGACATTTTTTTCGGGAATACCTTCACAAATACATGATCTCTGATGAGCCATTATCCCCCTGTGAAGGAAAAGCATGGAACACGAGCTGCTTGAATTTCAAAAAATATGAGGCTGCGAAAAGGATAACCCAGTACCTATAACCAAGTAAGCTGATATTATTCTTACGGCCACTGCTGGCAGTACCATTATATAGTAGCTACGGCAGGAAAATTAAATGCAAAGGGAATAAGGAAAAAAATCTTAAACTTAAGATATGAAGTTCGGGGGTGCCTTAAAATGTAAACATACAGGAGCATAAAGAGTCGGGCATAACTATATAGCACCATTAAATTTGGAGCCCTCCAGCGCATAATATATACCACTACCCCACGAGGAATTCAATATTCAAAGTGGAGTACCACAATTGTGTATCCTGTCACCAATTCTGTTTTTCTTTAATGTGATCCTTATGATTCGTGTATTTCTGTTAGCCGGGAGAGAGGAATGGATACGCTAATGATGTATGCTTGCTCTCCTTTAGAATTATGGACCGCCGCCAGATGACACTAGATGTTGGAAGTAGGAGGCATGGCTCTTTCAAAATGCGTCAGCCAAGAAAAGTACACATCAGGGTATTGCTGTGCAACAGAAGGCAGCTAGCTTTGAAATGCTCAACTAGAAGGCTATATCTAAAAAGGGAGGTTGAAGGTCAACGCCTGAGAGAATCAGTGTCAAGTTAACTCGATCACTCTGCGATTGCGATCGAAGTAAATTCTGCTCCAACAGAGTATCGAATTTCCCTGATGTTTAATTCCAACTGGCCATCTATTTATAAATGAAATTTCTTACATAACGCTGAAATCGAAATAGATGTAACCTCCCAACAACCAAACAAGTTTTATCCCAAATGGAATGTTAAATACTGTTTGCTCGTTGAACGATTTTCATCGCCACCGCATGTGCAGGTGCCGTCATCATCTCGTCCTCGATCTAAACACTCGATCTCAACTCGATCTCGACTCGATCCTTAGTCTTCACTCGCCAACAGAAGGAAACATCAAGAATTCATCCACATTAACTGCTTCTGTTGTGTTTTATAACCTTCGCTTTGGTCTGTTTCTCCCTGTCTATCTTACAGGGATCAAAGAGTAGGGGGAAATTCCAAAGCTCACTTACCTATTGTCTTAGATCTTTCGCTACAATTTCACAGTGATGTATCTTGACTGTGGCGAACTCAAGTTAATGTGGATTGATGGTGGTGGTGGTGGTGGTGGTGTACCCACTTGCTCTCTTGGTATAAAATATTTTCGCAATCGTAATCCTAGGTAATTACGATTCCTTGTACGGGACAGGTGATGGATGTGTATGGATATCCAAATGTTTGTGTGCATCTGTTTGCACTCAACATCGATTCACCATTAAAGGCCCGCATTATTGATGTCCACTGACCCCGCAAGTAATTTAAGAAATTTCCCGAAAGGGATTTTTAGTTTTGTATTTCCACCAACATCACCATCATCACCAGCACCGCCACCGCGGTGCCAGCCAGAGGAATAGATAAATTCTCAGAATTGGTCTTAAATTGCTGTTGCTGCTGCGCTTGCGCGCCACGTTACAATTCTCCACATTGACCATCATATTTCAATCGATTTGGACACAATGGCGATGTCGTCGTAAGGAAGCGTGAAAGAAGAACACAAATCGATTGATCTCTAATGTGGTGGAATCGGTAAAGCGGTGGTGCGCACATTTAGAGAATCTTCGTGAGAAGATTTCGCACCGCGTTCCGGTCAAAAGACACATTGGAATGGACAGACAGGTTTGCTCTGCAATGGTTTTTCCTTTCTGTATTTTGTTGCTGTAATCGCATCGATTTGTATTCCTGGTTATAATGAAGTCAGTGCGTGTATCCGCTTCCTCTAGGATTAGAGTCTCTTTTATGAATAATTCTATTGCGATAAGGCAGTAATTTATGTGCATTTGTTGGATGCAGTTGAAACGACACGGGGTGTGATGGGAAATCAGGAAATGGCAGGTCGTGTGCAGATAAACACTTGGATGTGTGAATTTGAAAAGCAAATCTGCACGATGTATCTTCAGAGCGGACACTTCTGAGAGGGAATTTGTTATTTGTATTAGAATCAGAAGGTAGAAGTGTCTTCAGTGCCAATGGACGATAGTTCAGTCTGTACGTCATGCAGTGACGTTGGTTCTCGGTAAAGTGTCATGTTGCAGCCTTCAACTCGCGATGCTAATGACTTGTTTATCGTTTTTCCCAATGAATACGAGTGATGCGAAAAAGCATTATAAAATTAGCAGGTTTAAGCATCAAGAAAAAGAGTTAAAGCCATCAGCAAAGGAATCGCTAACATTAGCAATAGTCTTTACATTTAATGGCTTATGCACACCCTAGGCTCACTTCACATTCGCAAGGATGAACATTCATGAGTATGAGTTTTGTTCTCGTTTAAAACATTTGTAGTTGTGGACTTAGAATCTATCAAGAATACATAAGTCTTTTCATAGGCATTGAGGTGCTTCACGGGTAGATCGATAATCATGTTTGGGATTCCATAAAGATTTCCAAATTTCCCTTTAGAAGAAATTTTCAGAATAATGCGAGCTTTGCAAGTTTGCCCTGATTTAAAACTAGCTGCATTTAGATTACAGACTGGTAAATGGCAATGAAAGTCATTGGCTTACTGAAGACCTGACCAAAAAAGGACCCTGATTGCAAAAGGAATGTTTGCCCTATAGACACCATATCATGCTACTACCGACCCCACTATAGACATTTAGCTTGAAATCTTACTTTTGAACTAAACAGGGAATAAATACAATGTGTTAGGAGTACAGAGTCTGGTACAAGGGACATATCATAAGCAAGGTAGTATTCTGAACCATGTTTTTCATTCAAGATAGCTTTAGACAATTGTAGACTTGTCGACACGTGTAGCAAATAGGACATCCCGATAGGATCAAGTCGAACATCTGAAATGATGTTCAGGACTTATTATATAAAAAGAACTTCGCCGGTGTCAGAAAAGTAAATTATACTGTAAGAGATGCATCATATACTATAGTGTCATCCCTACTTCTCCTTTTTACTTGTACCTGTAACAAAGGACAAGAATAGTATTCGTCAAGTCAATCTTATTCGAGATAGTAATCTCATTTCTAACATAATCATAATATGGTAGGTCCCTCCATTTGGACTGTCCACCTGTTGGTATGTAAACGAGTCTGCAGCCTGAACGCTTGCGCTGATTTGGTTCAAACTTCATATCTGACCTCTGTATTGTCATAATTCGAGAAGAATTCAAAATATTTGTTCTAGACCTATTATTAATGGTACTTTACTAAAGACCAATTTCACAAAAATCCAATTTTCTCGAAAACTGCTCTAACAACTTCGATTAAATTTCATATTTGCAATGTAACGTTACTTTCTTTTTTAAACTGGTTCTAAAAAATGGCTATTTATCGGTTAACGCCTATTTAAATTTGAGTGATTAAAAATTTACTCGAATATGCCATTCAAAGTTTGAAAAAAATGTTCGTAAATTAAAAAAAAAATTAAAAAAAAAAAATTATTGATTTTTAAGTACAGAAACGCAGTCTATTTTTTGGTATCCTTGAGTTCAAATCGGATTGTTAGCTCTCCTTTCAAAATGCATTCCTTTTTTGCTTAACCATTGGGTTTAGAAAGCTTTTAACACCAAAACCCCCAAGTAATGAATTATCCTTCGAGCTATTTATCTGCACTTCTTTCGTTACTTAAGCTATCTACATCTGTATCTATTTCCCTCAGCGGCCAATGCAATTCGCTAAATAGTCCTCCGCGAAACAACAGCGTCTGTGAAAATCATCGCTCCCTTTAGGCTATTTTCGAATTACCATTATCATCAACACTTTCATTAAGAACCACTTAAATTCACTATTAATCTCATCCCACTGCCAACCACTTTGTCCAAGTGTCCATCTGCTAATTAATTGAAATTTTTCCAAACAACACAAGAAGTGGAAGAAGAAGAAAAAATTACTGCACTTACCTGCATGTGAATTCAGTTTCGCCCAGGCACAACTCCAAGCAGTCACGCCTTGAATTGACCGCCATCGAACGTTTGCTGTGTCCATTCAATTTGTATCCTTGAACGCGATCCACGCACCATGCACGAGCGCACGGACGAACACCCAAACAGGATTTCTGTGCATAAATTGTGAAGACTGGGAATTGGGATTTAGTCAAGGCACCTATAATGAAAACAAAAACAAAAAAAAAAAAAAGGAATAAGTTTATTTTTTGCGCCTCCTAATACCCAGTAGCTAATTTCACTTTTTATGGTTATCTGATAAATCATTGCCAATTAGCACCTTGCCAGGCTTCCATAAGAAGATCATTGGCACTTAAATCCAGCACGATGCTGTCAACAGTCTACTACGAATCAATTAAATCTAGTCCTCGGCTTTTTGCTATAATCATATATTTACCAAAAGCCTAACAACCCTTAATTACCTAAAATTATATGGTCATTGCACGGGAGAATTACTTCACCTGTGTGAATCAGCATCATCGTCCCAAACACAATTGCCGCACATTAAACCTTTTCTTCTTTTTTTTTTTTTTTGCGTAGAATTTTTGAGGTGTGTCCTATGTGATGAGTAGGTTCAGCAAACACCTTTTGGTTTCTTACGTGTTGGGGTATTTTCGATTAATTGGAATTTCAGAGCGGAGAATGATGAGCTATCAAGTTTGGCTGGTTTGCCTGGTACTTGCGTAGGTCAAGATTGAGATATAAGTATTTAGAACGAGTGTTGAACTTGTTTGTGGAACGCACTTAGAAATAGAAATCTGTTTATTTGAATATCCCTTCCCACGTCTTTGTGTACAGAAATAGCATTAAAGAAGCGAAAACATTGATCTGTACGTGATTGGCACTTCGATGGAAAAGTGTTTCACTTGAGATGGTTCGCCTTGATTGCAAACGAGTTAATTGGATCAAAACTTAGTCCAGACAGCAGGAAGAAAGAGGTCATTTTAAGAGTGTTTTCGTGTAAAATAATTACTTTCTCTAACAAGAAGATTATACTGTCAGATGGAATGCATATGTCAGTAAGAATGTTGATCTCCTAATTCCACACGCACTCTAGTTAATAACACGCATCCTTATCATATTGGTTAGACATTTCGAAAATGGATTTTTCACATTTTTGAGTGACATACACGATATCCTTACGACTACAGTAGTGACTGATCTAACCGATCCCACCTGCATTGTATCTAAATATGCTCGTTGCATACATAATTTCTATCAGATGCATGGTTTACAGCTAAGCTGTCATTAAATTACGCAATTACTTCCGCTCTAGGATCTCACGGTGCAAGGTTGTAACACACCTGCGAAAATACCGTGTACTACTCCTACTCTCTATTTTGCTAGACATTCTGCTGCACTATACACTTCTCAACCACTATGGTGCGTAAATGATACATCTTAAACATCTTAAGAAAGCATCTTTTCCTGTGTCCCGAATCACTGTAACTTATTCTACTAATTTTACTATATACCTATAAAATCAAAGGCTAGAAAGTCTCGAATCGGCACACCTTCTCTGGTCAATTTTTTTTTTTTTTAATTTAGTCCAAATGATCTTTCTTTGATCAGACCAGGAAGGAAGACAAATGTAGTCTATAATAAACGAATTCCTTGCTCACCTAAGAAATGCCCATGAGCTTGACATCATGTCTCCACCATGCAATGCTATGATAGAATTTCAATAAGCAATCAAAGGGAAAAACCCGTACTCTGGCCAAACAATCTCTTGACACTAATGATTGGACCTCGTACGAAGCAGCTCTTAAACACATAGAAAATTAATATGAAAGATCTTACAGCATCTGAAGCTTAGAAAAGCTGTTCTGGGTTTATCTTATACTTCCTATGCAGAATCTCTTGATCTTCTTATGGGCTCTTACTTCTCTAGCTATTGCATAGACATTCTGGATCCTGTAAGAGCAATGCTACGCACTTATTACAAAAGCATAATTCTTTAGATAATACGCGGCTTTGAACTATTCGAGTCACTTGGGTCTGATAACAGGATAAAGACCTTATCCTTATACTGTTATAGAACGTTTCCTTACTTGGAACGGTGCGTGGACTATCTTTTAAAGCTTCTTGAATTTGCTCCATATTCCAAACCCGTGGATGGAAGACATTTTAATGGTTATACTCGAGGCAGGAAAAATGTCTCATGCAAACCCAAAGCGCATCAGATCATTGATCATAGGTATATTTTTATTTTTGTAAAAAAAAGAAACCTCCAGCATTTTGGCATTATCTCTCCCTTAACTCCATAGCACCTTAAGTGTGCGATCTACTGATACAGCTTTCGATTCTCTAGCTTGATATGCCTAAAAGGATTCCACAAGGCTGAATTCTAGTGTCAGTTTTATTTGTTTTACACATAGAAGAACAACAATAATGTTGTCTCTTAGAACTACTAGTATATTTGGGAGTTGGATGGATCGAGAATCAACTGGCTTTCAGAGCGTATCAGAATGTTGATACGTAACATGTCTAGATAGACGAAATATAATCTTTTCGTAATATTCTTTGCGATTGCCCGGCAATGACTTCCGAAAGGAATGTTTCTACTATAAGGTAGTTCTCTTTAGAGCTAATTGGTCTACCTCTTAAGTCGTACAGCCTTTCACTAATACTATGTATATCTGAAAGGTACCACTTAGAAAGATACTTCTTTTTGAACGATGAATAAGGTAATATTTCAGCTAGTCATAAATAGTAAACAAATAGTCGTAGCATATACATACATATGAACTTCGGTTTCAGTTTATGATCTGCGTACAATCAATTTACCCATAAACCTCTAAATGTTTTGCAGTTAAATAAATCATTAATGACTTGAGCTAATGTTTTGTTATAAGAGTCCATAAGTGGCACATCTCTTGTGGAACTGAGAGCCCATAATGCATGTATTTCTTAACTACAGCGCTCATAAAGCACAACCTGCGCTCATAATTATGTATCTATGTATCAGAACTTTCCTTTTGAAAGTCAGAGAGAACTAATTAAAGTCTCCATAACTTCCTCGAATAAGTCACCCACAACGTAATGGCCACAAAGTGAATGACCTGCTTGTGTTAGAAATCATCCAGAAATTCCTTGGAAATACTTAAACTATAAGTTTTTTATAGCACCAAAGATTTAAAAGATACCAATGCAGACTGAGCCTTTTAATGAATGGATTTTACATCTCTTATCTATTTTATCATCCACTACCACTAATTGGGTTTTGCATTCGGAATATCTGTGATTTATTACTAAAAAAAATAAAATTCATATCTCTGCTCATCAGTACCACCAGAACCATAAAACATTAAAACGAAAAAAAAAAGTAGAGTGAAACTTAAAAAGAGTAATAAAAATCATTTATTTATAAATTACCTGGTAATTTATCAGCATTGGCCGAGAAGAGCACACAGAGTCCTGTTTCGTAATTAACAGCATGACAAGTTTCGTTGCTCTGACATGCCTCCAGACAATCTGTTAACATAAGTGTTCCGGGTAGTGAGTCCAAGAGTTTTCCAGGCGCTGAGAATACGTATCTGTGCATTCGAATTAGAATAAAGTAAAAAATAAGACGAAATGCAATGAGATAAATGGAATTTAACTTTAATTGATTAGGTATATTGTATGTTCAGGAGTAGCTGCTGAAGAAGGCAATTGAATTTGAAGGAGAGGAAGGTAGAAATAGGTTAGGGAGGACAGAAGGGATTTATTTCAGTGGAAATTGAAGTGCTGCCCCAGTCCGGTTGATGTACAGGTTCTTAGTTCTACTGCATTGGTTCAAATTACAGGATCGTTGGGAGGATAAAAACCACATTTTTTAGTCAAACAGTGTTAAAGGGATGCGGAAGAGTAGAATAAGTCAAAGAGAGAGTAATGTGTGCAGAAATGTTGACTTTCTTATTTCATAACTTTCGATTCGTAACAATCGACCTGCAATTGAAAAGGAGATTTTTATCGCAACTCTTGTTGTTCTTGTTGTACCAAGTGATCTATTGAATATGGATGAGCTTAGAGATTGGGCCTTCCTTCAAATGTGGAATAGTAACCTAAAATGTAAATTCCCTCTCTATATTTGTACATGATGGGAGAATGTACTACTAGTTTAAGAGGCTTGTGTGATTGGCTACTGAACGTGATAATTGATGTTTGAATCCCTATACCCGATAGTATTCCTGTCATGAGGTTGAGATGATTGAGGCACCCTATTTTAATGATCTATCAGCCGGGCTACTAAGCATCAAAATCAGTACAAGCAGACTTACCAAAGAGGATGCCTTTAAAGAGGCAGTACAGAGGTATCTTGGTACAGCAGAGAAGAACATTAAGATGAAAACGATTTGGTATTTCTGCCATTAAAAGATAAGCTTGTATCTAAAAGCATGCCGATGAAGCATTTCTAGCAGATACCCCTTCACCTGATTTCTATACGCTATACTTCTATCTCTGTATTTACAATAGTCAAGGAGAACTTCCTGAATTCTTAATAATCTAATATCTCTCGCATCTGTATTGTCGAAATTGAATACAGTTAGTCTATCATTCGATACTAGTTGATAGCAAACTGGTCTTAACGTGGGTAAATATTTTTTTAGAATGCCCCCCAACCAGTATCTACGTATCTGAGATTATTTCCCAGATAAACGGAAAAATATTTTTCTCAGCGAGAGAGGTCTTATCTCACAGATCTTCACGAATTTATTGTCTAAATCAATTTCTTATCTAACAGCTCGCTGCTCGCGAAAAAGATATACAATTCGCGTTCTAGATACCGTAAACCTAATGATTACGTACAAAATTGATTTCTTATTATTATTTTCTTTCTTTCTTTTCCATTTCATTGCAGGTAAGTTAATCATCATTATCTGTGTTATTGCGGTGAAAAAATATAGCAGTTCTTTTGGTGGTGCAATTCACGGCGGAAAAATGATATTAGATTAGACGGTTTAAAGCGGAAAACTCGATCGATCTTTGAAGTATAACCCCGTGTGCAACGGCAGCCTGTGAAATGTTAGAATCTAACGAAAGGGAAAGTATCTATCGGTATTATACAAATAGATTGTAAGTAGAAGCAAAAAAAAAAAAAAAAAATTATTTCTTTTGTAAAGTTCATTGAATCTACAGTAATTCTTGGGATTCTATACAACCCACCACCGGTTTGAGGCCGGAATATCTGCACGTTCGGACATTTCATTGGTCCCGTAGAGGGAACTCATTGATTCCATCATTAGATAGCTTAGATCTATCAACAACTCTCTAGCCATCTATCCATCGTCCAAATGATACACAAGGGCTTGATCTATGATCATCCATTCCAAGTTACTAAAGAGCGCTTCTCGTTCGAAAGGAGAAGATCTCAATGCATGGATACATCGTAATGGATAATTGATTTGAGTTTTTTTTTTTTGTGCAAAGTAAAAAAAAAGGAACACATCGACAAAGGAAGAACGAATGTTGTTTTTTGGCTTGGTTTTGTGTTTGCACATCAGCGTGTGGTGGACCCTTTTGTGTGGATAAAATTTCTTGAGGAGGTGATGAGATCAAACGATATCGACAAATCAAAGTTGGAATTGAAGAATGACGCGAAGGAACAGAAATCCTTTTATGTGCCAACATAAGTTTTCTCACCAAAGTGTACATAACATTAGATCAAGATCTGAGTTGTTGCAGATAAAATTTATCTGTGCAAAGAGCGGAGGGCCTGCGGCACCTAATGAGATACATAAAAATAGAACTTAATGACGACATTCCGCTGGTTGAATTGCAATTGTCATGATGCAATGGTGGTACTCTTGCGGCGGGACAATTTATTTAAGTTGTGCCAGATAAATGTAGTTATTTAGAGACTGAGATGGTGGTATTTATAAAAGGCCACTTCCCTTTGCGTAAAAGTGCTAAATAATGATGTCATGCTATGACAGGCGCTGTGGAATGTTGGAAATTATAGTTTAATTTAATAGGGGAAGCACAAAGCGTGGTGATTAATTGGGGTGAAATTAAGTTATTACACTATAAGTTGTATGTTGAGTGTTGAGCGCTGCAAGGAATGTGTTTATGTTCCCCTTTGGTGAGTTTGTTGCGCATTGTTTAAAGCAATCAAAATAGTTGATTTCTTTTATTCAGTTGCAGTTATGTTACGTCTTTAGAAGGGTTAAATCGATGTACCTAGCAACGAAGGTGGTTCTACGAACAACGTGTCGGAAATGATGCGTCACAAATTTGACGTGCAGGGAAGTTATTGTGACGGACAAACCTGCAAGAGGAAGATCGTTCCTCAGTCGACCAAGCAAAGTGACAACAAACACAGCAATAGTGTGATAAAATTTGTTACTAAATGCCCAATCATTTTTCATTGGAACAGTAATAAATGTGACATAGTATTTCACTAAAACCGCTTGGATTCATCTGAGGTGTATTCTCAATCCAAGTGCAAACTTATCATTTAGTCAGCCATGGCAGAAATGCAGGAACGTTTTACCTAAGGCCATTAGTGCTAAAATTAAAAATAAAAATCTAAAAAAGACAGAAATGTTCCTCATAAGCAGAATTGGTGAGTTGATAGAGTGACTTTCGTAAGCAATCCAAAGGTGGTCTTAAATAGGACATTGAACAGTTGTTTACATAATGAACTGACTCTTTGAAGCAACACAATAAAGTGAGATGGGTCTAAGTTTCTCATTCAATAGATACTACGAAGAAAACAGGCAAATGAACCTGCTTAGTCTATGTAAAGGTCGCTTCTCTAAATAGGTAATAGTAATAGGTTAGCCGAGGAGTTCTATATAGGTCATAAGCTATATTCCCTCCTCTTCTCTACTCGTGCCCTTCTATACTCGTACTCTGCTCAATTCGCACCCTCCTCTACTTGAATCCTCATCTACACGTACCCTCCTCCACGCAGAATATTCGACTCCTCAACATAAGTATGAAAAATATTCAAAAAACAAAGTCATATAAATATTCTGCACGCAGCGCTGCATACATTTATGTGCAGCATAGCTTCAACACGATAGTCTCAGTTGTCTGAGCTTAAATTTCTGCATGGTTAACCATTTTAGTGGACGTTTGTTTCTCCAAAATTATATTTTAAAGTCAGTGGGAAGTAGATTAAACCGAAGCGTACACCTTAAGATATATTTATGTAGCTTGCAGCGCTGCAAAATTACTTATGTCCTATCGTGATTAAATTAAAATCTAAGGTCGTTGCAGTCTAAATCTATAAAATTAGCAAGTTATTTCTGGAAGAAAAAGTTGTTTATCCTAAAAAAGTTCTTTATAAATAGATAAAGCAGGACATACAAGTTTAAAGCCATCTCAAGAATCTTCATCAATTCATATCTCAGTTCGCATAAGTGAAAGGTTCACAATCTCTACCGAGTCTGGTGTGAAAGACCTCTGCAGCTCAGTTTTTTTTCTCAAACTGATTGATTTCTCGTTAAAAGTAAAACTGCCAATCGATTTGCCAAATATGAAGAGTCATCGGGTAACTACCACTCTTCACAGCACCTAAGCCGCTTTCAAGTGACCTTCAATCGACTTCAGTCCTCTCGCCGACACAACAATATCATCTCATCAAGAGCTTTTGTCACACACAATCAAAGTATATGTATCTATGGTCATCTCCACAAAATCCATGGCTTAATGCGGTGCGTCCAATTACACGAAATTACCGTCTTTATTTGGTCCACAAGCGTGATCGTGAATCTCCCTCATTGTAAATCCTGGTCACATCTCGACGAATCCCTAATTATCTCGAAAATTATATGTCATTGTGATGTTTTGATTGATTCTTTAGCTCTGGCAGTTTTTGATTCAATTATGCGTCTATAAGTGGAGGGATTGCATAACGCAACTGTGCGCGGCGGCGGCACGGTCTGCATATGCGGAAAAGGGCCCCTCTTGTGACGAGTAGGAATCAATCAAAGATCACGTTTGCACGAAGTAAGAACAATTGTGCGCACGGAACGAGACTCTGGACCAAGGATAGTCCAGAGATAGGGCAAATACTATAGTCAGTGGGATAGGGATTGTGTGACTAAAAAGAAGAAGAAGAAGAAAAAAAAAAAAAGAAATGGTAACTTACCCGGTAATAATCTCAAAGCCAATCATGTCAGGATCACATTCTTCGACGCCTGGTCCATTAGCATTTTGAATGTCATTGTCCTCGCCGCTGCCTTCGGCCTTTGGTAATTGATCTTCCGGTAGTGTAGCGTCTGCGGCCGGTGCGAGTTCTTTTAGCTCCACACTATCGGGTGGTGCTACTACTGCTGCTGCAGCAGCAGCGGCAGCCTCTTGGGCCTTTGTCTCTGGTACCATGGACAAGGATGATTGATCGCTCGCTGTTGACGATGACGATGATTGTGCAAGTGGTAGCGACGGTGGTGATGCTGCCGCTCCAGCTGCTACTGCTGCTGTTGCTGGTGCTGGTACTGGTGATGGTACTACAACACCGGCATCACTACTCCCTGGTGCGGGTACAGATACCTGAACTTGTTCGTCACTAGTTGCGGTGGCAATGTTGTCATTTGTTGCAGCTTCAGCTGAATTTGTAAGTGCTGCAGCTGGAAGGGGAGCATCTATTCGAGATCGACGAGCTGCCGTTGCCACCGATATAAGCAGGCACAGGACGAATATGTGTGTTGGTTTCCGTGATACCATTTTACGGCTGCGCACGTCTACGTGTATCTGAAAAGGAAGCAGAGACTTAGTCGATTGACATGTTAAGATTTGTCCTAGAGCGGTACCATGTGTGTATGTGTTTTGCATTCACTGGGCACCGCTATATAATCAGATGCATCTCTCTCTCTGGCCATTGAATGGGGAGTTTTAATGAAGCTTATTTATGTGTATGGGTAATTGGCGCGCGCGCGATTAGGATTTCGCATTTATTGTCCAAGCTAAAAGGGTGGGAGCCGCGCACATCAGATGATGCAAATTAAATGGAAGCACTTCGACATGGAGGCAGTAGATAGATACCAATTATTGCTTGGATGTGTACTACATGATATGCCATTACATTGCTAATTTATTGTGATGATTTGCGCTCGAAGGGAAATGGTTATTGAGGATGTTCGGGGAAGTTTATGTAATTGTTAGAAAATTCTAATATTTGATGGGCGATAGGGATACGTGCAAAGAGAACCTACAAGGTGTTTCAGTTGTAAGCACTTATTAAATTAGAGTTGCTACTTGCAAACGATATTGCATCGAAGCTAGACGGTAGCTGGGAGGTATAGGCAGTAAGACTTGCGACTGTCGAGGTAGAGAGTGACAATGGAAGTGAGTGTGACAAGCTGTTGTCCTTTCGTCTTTATGTTAGAAGCGTGAATTGGAGGCTTAAGAACTTGGCTTTCTATTTAAACGATGCGACCGCAAAGAAATAGCTTTTGCTCTAACAGGCCAAAGCATTGTCCTTGTGTGTTCTTTCTTTGGTATAACAATTATTGAAATAGTAGCGCTAGAATCGCTCGTAAAATTATCAAAAGAGAGTTCACTTAGTGCATTCTGCCTTCTCAATACAATCCTTGTAGCAAGAAGGATAAACTGTTTTGTCTAGCTTGAGCCGGTCCATGGGCTCAATCTCTCAATGGTATGTGGCTGATTATAGAAGATACAATTCGAACAATGTCTGGTTTTCATTTTATTCAACCATGTTATCTTTTACTGTAAGAAGTGATATTTTAGATTAACGACTTTAACAACTTATACATATGTATAAAGATCTAATAGCTACTGTATCATCCATTGGAGGCAGATACACTTGACCGATTTAGTGCTTCACACTTTCATTCTGTTTTACTAGTTTTGAGGGTAGGTACTGTATTTGAAGCCTTACTAGCCTGGCAGCATGGCTATCAGTGAATTTAGAGGTATTTATTTGAGAAATTCCAAAAGAGAGATAATTAACAATCCAAAATATTTGGATTATGTTTATTTGGTCTTCAATTTTTCTCTTTCAGTCGAGAAAATGCTATCGGCTAAGTCGCCACCTCCCGAAATGATGGCCATTTGACCCAAAGTATGGCATTTTCCATCACTCTTATTAGAACTTCTGTCGATAGGTCCTCTCTTCTTGACAGATTTTCGGAGAGCCTGAGGCTTTTGACATAGACTAGTAACTTCAAAAAACCCTGAAGTCTGGAACAATTAAACCAGGCGACCTTGCTAGCCAGTGCAAATTGTCAAAAGAAGAGATTAGGCGACTCGGAAATGCAGCCTTCAGAAGGCACAGCTGCCCCAGGGCCTGCCAGACCTGGCAACATCTCGTGTTGTCCTATACGTTTCTAAATGTCATAATGTTTTCCCAGTTTTTGTCTGGCGACCGCGACATCTGGGATGAAATTCAAGCTAAGCCAACACTACCGCCAAATTATTCCGCGAAAAGGTCTTAACAACTGACAACAATTCATTTCTTGTTGACGTGTCTATTTTCGTCACAAATGTCAAATTAGAATTGACATTTTCTGCTATTTTATAGCATCTTCAGATAAGGTGATGATAAGGTGATGATAAGCCGCCATGTAGAAGTACTGACCGGGTAATCAAGTGGGGTGTTACCTTATCAAAAAATCAACTTTTTGCAGAATCATAACTTCGTATTCATCGCGCTTCATCTTCCCGATGAATGAATCTTCCCCCTAAGGCATACTTATCCCAACAGTCTCTCACTTATTTCAAAATCGGTAAACACCAACGCATTACAATGCTATCTATCGTCCATCTCAACAACAAATATCTACGTACACTTCCTAGTCTCAGTAAATTCCATCCTGAAATTAATGTCATTACTTGGAGGTATGTGCCCCCATGCTTGAACTGGGCACCAATGTGCAAACTCAATTGCTTAGCTCATTTATTTTGAATATCTCTCAAAGAATACAAGAGTAATTACATTTGATTGGGCATAACTTGTACGTAATCTCCTTGGATGGCCAAAGCTCATGTGCGCCGCATGTTACTACTTCCACCAAACAGAACATAATATTTTCTAACAACTCTCCACATGTGATGTGTGGGGCCATGTAACGCGAGCCCCACACACAAGAATCAATCAAAAGATTAGCATTTGCCATCTCGAAAGGAAGAGCGATGGATTCCCAAGAGATTCAAATCACCACACAAATCCCACGCACGTGCAACGTTGACTGTCGTCTCTCTGTCTCTTTCTCTTTCTCTCAGCAACTCTCAATTTCTAGTAAACCACATACATCACATCGTATAAAGCAGTTGCTACATGTCCGTGTTTTTTTCCTGTTGAATGTCCTCCCGTAGAAGGAAGGGAGGTCAAAGAGAGAGAGAGAGAGGACTTACAAACAGCTTGCATTTTCGTAGCCAAATCGCTTGACCTTGGACAAATGCAATGCACGTATGAGATCAGAGGGGGAAGGGAGAAGAGGGTGGGACAGGGTAACATTCGAATTCCAAAATCATATCCTCCTACGTGACATTGAGTTGTAAAAGCCGCTTGGTATGTTTAGATTCGACGAGGCCCTATGCTCTTCGTGATATCCTCGCTGAGAGATGAGTGAATATGAAATGAAAATTGCACTTTCCATTGCAAGGGGGGGAGGTGGAAAGGATTGGGGTACTTACTCGTCGTTGTTAGCGTCTTGTGGTAGGTTTTGTGGTTCTCAAATGCCAAACAGACCTTGAAGTCTGTGTTCCGGAAAAGTTACTTTTTTTTTTTCCTTTCCTGCTGCACCACATTTAGCATGCCATGTTATCAAAATCCCAGCATCGGTCTTTGAATTATTTTGTGCAAAACACGGAACACAAGACACGGGCAGAAAGAAGCAGCAGCAGAAGCAGCAAGCAATCCTTTTAACAAATCCCTAGGCAAATGGCAGCGAGTCTTCTTTTAGAGAAGATATTCTTCCTTCCTTTGGTGATGGTGCTACATGAATGCGCGCATTCAGCTACTTAGCAGAGCCGGTGGATGGGTGGATGGGAAGCCAAACTCCATTCGGACGAGTGGGTGACATTGTTACAAGGAAGCGACCAAACCAAAAGACAAACTCAACCAACAAACCGTGTTTGGCATTCCGAAGCCATTGACCCGACGCCCGACAATATTGAATATTCGTGAATCGTTTGAGGGTTCGTTTTTTTTCTTTTTCTTTTTGTTCTCTCTTCAGTGGAGGCTTTTCATTTAAATGCTAATAAAACAAACATTTCTGTAAATGCACCGCGCGAGAAAAATCCTAGAGAGTGTGTCCTTTTTTGTATCCAAAGCGCGAGCTGTCTGCAATATCCAAAAGAAAAACACAATGCAACTATCTTGGTCTTATGAATAAAATTCAAATAAAAAATAACGAAGTTGATGTTGTTGCGGATGGAAAATGTTTGATGATGATTGGATGCCTTGAGATGCAGAGATACTAGATCAACTTCCACATTGTTAACTAGCACGGCAATTGATTGCTGCTGCTCTGCCTGTTGCTCCTTTGAAAGCAAAAAAAAAAAAAATGTGCAAATGACTATGGTAAGTAGTTTGATGTGTGTTGCATGCAGCAGTGTAGTTGAAATTTACGATGTGGATTTTGTTTTGATTTCATTTCAAGTGGAAAAGTACTTAGATACTTTTTCTTTTCTGTGTGACATAAGGGCGTTTGTATTGTAGGAGAGGGGAGGGCAGACTCCGCTCGTAAAATTCAATGATCCGGAGAATTCATTAGGGAAACGTTGCTTCTCGGTGTTGTGATTCTAGCCAATGTTGTCTTGTGGGTGGGTAAAGAGGCTGTTGCACTCTCGTAACTAGTCAGTTTGAGATTCTGAAAGTGATATTGAGGTGTTCAAGTGAGCAGAGAAACTTGTCAAACTAATGGCTTGAGTTTGAACCGTGTAAGAGCACTTGAAAGTGATGCATGAATGGTGGAAATTAAGGAACAGATTTTGGTTGTCGTTTTTGCCGTGCGAATCTGTTTTGACAGTGTTTTATTCTTCTCTTTGTTGCGAAATGTGGAGGCGGGCTTTTTACCTGGTACATAAAAAGAAGTAATACAAATCATAAACCTTTAAGTAGGTATGTGATATATGATTTTATAGTTAAGACAAAAGTGTCTTCCTTTTGCCTTCCTTTTTGTCTTACTCCAAGAATTGTATGACAAGTGTTGGGCAGACTTATGATTCCTTGATAAAGAAAAAGTTCGTCTGTCTACCAGGGCTTAACTCATCGATTTAGAAACTTGGCACAAAGAAACGAGTCTAATCAGATTAGATGTACGATTTAGAGCGTCCCACATCCGCCAGCCGTTTGAATACTGACTTACGATTTGGCTTTTATGAAAGCTCTAAAGATTCACAACTAAGTGTGTATATGACTCAAGCCTCGACAGAGTCATATGCAGAGACAAATACGATTTACTTCCAAGGCTGGATGAGCTCAAGAATAATTTGTAACTTTCCGAAATATGCACCTTCAGAAGCCAAGAAGAGATAACTCTGGCTTGAATTAGAGAAATTCTCCTAACAAACGTAGATGTACTGAAGCCTTGTCTACATGTGGACTAAACAATCGATACGAATGAGCATGCATAGCTCCAACCATTTGCGAGAGAACCCTGTCTTGGCGCCTGATACCTCGAAATAAAATGACTCGAGTAGTCGGCTTTCTCATGAATATCGAACTGCATTTCTTTTTCTAATTTCACCGCATAAAATGGGTAATAATACCGTTATACTGATACTCAGATCTGAAGGTAGTAATAGTGTTTTTACACTCATGCCTAAAATTCGAAGCCAGTTCCACTCCTGTTTAAGAAAGAAAACCTTGCTGTCAGAGTCTAATTAACAAGATTTTGCAATTCTTCATTGAACCACTCGCCTTCGTTCATTACCACAATTGGGATACCCCCGTCAACTAATCACAGAACAACAATTAGCCTTTTAAACTGGGAAGCTATTCGGCCAGATAAATTCGCCAAAAGAATGTGTCCGCCTTGCCCTAACTAGACCCTAATCCCGGAAGCCATACGACTTCGAGTCATCATTAAATACCCGCTCATCATGCCAGCCATCCATCTTAGCAAACCAATTTCATACTGAAGCCATCTCAAGTCATGCTGCCATTTGTTCCCATTTCTAATTACCTCTCTCTGTGGATGCTCTATAATCCATATTGGGATTCGAAAATTATATCCCTTATTGAGCCTAGGCTGCCGGTTAAGTTTCGTTTGTCGGAGCTCAACTGATGGTCCTTCTGGGACAACATGACGGCATGCTAGACGGCAAAACACAGCACCTTCAACACCCAGAGTAAGACCAAAGATTTATGTCTGGAATGAGTTATGATGGCAGCGACAAGAGGAGGGGTTTTCTGCTTTTATTTTTCTGTTTTAGAGTACTCTATGGATTTCGTGTGCAATTACCAGACCAGAGAGATAGAATACGAGCGCTCACCTTAAGGGAAACAAAAGAAGCTACCACTTGGACCATGGCTGCACACACACATTTGTGTAGCATATGAGTCAAGGTGATGAACGTTGATGGGGATCATGCGGAACATAAACAATACCACACTAGCTAGATTATGGCAACAGTTCCTCCTTGGACAGGTACTTGTAATAGGGTGTGTATCTTCTACTAACCTTTCGATGTTAGTGGAATTGTTGCGCAATACCTTCGGTATCTGGTGGATATTGCACATCTTGTTTTTTTTTTGTTACATGCCGCAGTCAAGTGTCCATGGAAAATGGTTGTTAAATGACAATTTTATTTTCATTTGTTTTCTTGTTTTTCCTTGGCGACGCGTCGTCTTATTGTTGTTTTATACTTTTCTGCAGACTTAGTGTCAATAACACGAAAAAAAAGTGAGTTTTTTGACCTTTTGCTATGTGTGTGTTCAAGATGCATAACAACTGCCGCATAGTTCATCCAAGGGAACATGGATTGGTAGACAAAAAGTGAGTTGCACTATGACAGCAATCGTATTTCATCGGTTTTTATGTTCAACACCTTTGTATGCCGGAAAAGATTATATTGACTAACAAATATCTTAAAACCGTGCATGTATTTGCCATAAAACAACAGAGTATTCATTTTTATTGGTGTAACCTTAACCAGATTTAGGATAAGTCAACATTGATTGATTACTTTAAGCTATGTAGGGACTAATTTTGAGTATTGCACCTTAATTGAGAAAAACAATTCTGAGCCTCCAGCTGCAAAGAGTATTTTCATTTTAATTCTGCATCATTCAAATGCTATCAATGTGTACGGATAGACCTGATAGGCATTTTTATGTCAAATTGAACCACTTTTGAACTCACTTTGAACTTCTTATATACTCATATAAACTTGGTTGTACTCAGCTTATATTATGAATCCATATCGAATCCAAATACCTATATGATTCCATTCAAACACACTTGTTTCGCATAAATCTACATATACCTGGTTGTATTCGGCTTGAATTTGTTTTAAATACAATCCAAAAAGCGAGTTAAGAGTTAAACTCCTGCTAAATTCTTTTATATATGTATAATATAAATTAATGTAATTATACTGGACTTCTTTTAGATCATACTTGGCTTAAGTTCGAGGCGGAGACTCAGTAAAAACTTGAGATCTGCGTGAAATGTGACAGTTAACCGCTGTGTATATTGAACTACAACTCGACCACTAGACGTCTAGTAATCTAATACGCGGGTGGAATCTTTCTCAAAAAAGTTTGTAGAGTGAAGCCTTAAGAGATCTTAAGACATGAACTCATAATCTAAACTAAAAAAGGTGTTGCCATTGGGCTGTAACATTTTGTTTTTCTTTCCTTACGTTTTGTTATGATAAATTCTTTGGATTTATATTTTTGTGCCTTTTCATATCAAATATGTATAACTCCACTAAAGCCGTTGCCAACCCTGGGGGGTATTTAATTGCGCCGACAGATACATATAAGAGTGGTATTTTTAAACCTTAGCCTTTTAGTGTGGATAGATACCTCATCATTTTAAGATAATTATTTCAATTATCGCATTAAAAATCCATCAATGCAAGATGTAAGCACGCATACAAGGTGATTTAAGTTGGAAGAGAAGAAAAAGGCCAACGTTCGACATTCCAAAGGATCCGCTGTTGCTGATTTTTTTTGTTTCTTTGCTTTTTTTATTGACATTGACCGCAGGCAAACAATTAACCTTCTTGCTTACCTTGTGCACAATATTTATTATGAAAGGATAATATTTGTGGTGTAAAAACTATAATTAGCGGATTATTGCATTGGTTTAGGGGTGATCGTGATGCGAAAGCCGTAGTAGTCGTGTAGACTGAGATAAATTATGAAAGTTGAAAGAACAAAGAAGGAAATTTTGGGTATTAGTTGTGGGGCTTTGTGCGATAATGGAATGCTTACGTGGTGAGCTCGGTACTCAGGTGGAGGCACAACATTTTGTGATCAATTTCATTAGAACTTTTTAGGGAACGTTTCCATAATTTGGAGACTCCGAAGGTCTTAATGGCTAGAAGTTTTCGGCCCACAAATTATTTTCCATTTGTCAATAATTCTATCTCGAAAAAAAAAAAAATCTGTGGCAAGTTCCAAAACCGACGAACAACAACATCACTAAACCACTAGTAGTGATCTCCTTAATAGTCAAAGCTTAACCCCCCCATTCAATGTATCTCAGCCCCCCATTTCGTACGCATGCCTATACTTAACCAAGTTTTCACTTTAAATTCCATTACACTCAAATGCCACGGCGACGATGCTCTCCCAACACATCAACCTGATAGAGGAAAAAACTAATTTCAAGGCCCTAATACCATACCCTGCGGGGATTTCCATTTCATATTAGAGAAAAGTATAGTTTTCCCCACCTGTAATAGAAGACTGAGACTTTTCCTTCAACCTACTCCTCCCACTTGATGAATCTATTTTGCTGGTGCGCGCGCGCGCTCACTCAAACTAATTCACAAACTTTCACCCAAAAACTAGTATCTATGAGGTTAAATTACTTCCCAAGCATCACCTCTATCGGTTGACCTGAAGAATTTCTTAGAATCGCGCATCTATTGGCCAGAAAAGAAAAGTTGCACTCTTCTTCTTCATCTTTTGCAATGGAGGCGGCCAAAAACCCCTGAAATCCATCCTCATAATTATAGTAAATACCGTCATTGTATGAACGTTATGGTCTCTAACCATTTTTTACTCCACTCTCCCATCATAATAATCCACTAAACTTGGTCGTCATCATCTTAGTCGTCGTCGTCGTCGTCGTTTGGGTCGCCATCACTTGGTACTCATCTTTCCGCATTCATCATGGTCTCGTTGGGCTAGGAAAGACCAGACGCTCATCAAGTTTTATGTTACCATCGTGACTGCATTAATTTTTTTCAAAAAAAAAAAAAAAAAGAGAAAAAACACAAAAGTATCTTAAAGTGCATAATCATCATCAGCTCAGGCACTCATCATTTTGGATGGTTTTATTCTTTCATATTCTTTCGAATGAAACTGTAAGCGCGCAAAGTTCAAGTATACGTACATATATTTGTATATGAAACTTAGTCCTAGTAAGGTATCATGTGCACCTAAGCACCATTCAATTATCGCATCAGAGCCACTCAACCTATATTTGCACTTCGTGAAAAGCGAAATTGGGATACAGACGACACGCCTACTGTGTGTGAGACTGGGAAAGTGAAACACGAATTGTAGAACAAGGAGAAGATACGCTTTTTGGGACTCATTTGTTTGAATAAGAACTCAAGGGGACTTGAGTTGCCCCCTCAAGGCTTAAGATACTCGTATTTAAGAAGATATTAAGTTCGGTCCGTGTGCTCTTTATGTGTCAAGTTTGATTGACGGGGTGTTGTATATGTAGAGAGTTGATCTTGTTCTTAAGATCTCACGTGTAATATATACTTAATTAACGTTTAAGAGGTAGGTACCCCCCTTTTCGATGTGTAAGCTTCGGATTTTGGTGTTAAGTGTACGTACTTACGAATTTTCTAGTAGTTAAGAGGTAGCTTTGTAGATTTTAGGTTTACCTGAAAATAGAAATGGAAAAAACAAAATTATTAGTTGTATGTTGGTTTTGAGTTTGTACATTTAAATTCAAAAAACCTCAGTTTATTTAGATATTTTGAAAATATAAAACTACTGTGAATTATGATCGAATGTAAAATACACATACAATTCTCCCAAATGAATTTGGTCAATACCCACTTAAACTTTATACTGACATAGTTTCTTCACGGATTTGAAAATAATATTTCCTCCTGAACTAAGTCGAATATATCAACTGCCACTGTGAATCTATAGAAGCCTCTAATAAACAACCTTTTTTAAGCTAAGATTGTAAGCATTTCAAGATCGAGGATCACGTATGGGGACTATACTTTTTCTAATGAAGTTACGGATTATAAAAGATTTTTAGACAGAAAGATATGATATGCAGATTACATGTTGAATCAGGAGAGCAACATCTATTGGAGTGATCAAAAAGAATTCATGTAACTATAGTTTTCTGCCACGAATCCTTGAGAACTAATGCCGACTTCCTAGTGGAATATTAGGATAAAAAGAATCACACTCGAACCATGCTTAATGTCTATCAATGTCTTACGGATCAATGATCAAGAGACGAATCTTGGCATATCATCAGCGAGAACTATCTTTGGAGACAATCCTACCTAACATGCCCACCTGTGGTTTTATTTTTGAAGAAGCGATCTATTGCAAAATCACTTTATTCCATTAACACTGTGGTAAATCCTTATCTGACACACTCTTTACTCTAATTTCCTTTAATTGACTTAATCCCAAAAGAAATCTAATAGCACTCCTTTCTTAGAGAGCAATTCTGTCCACAAGTGACAAGTGAAAACCAAATCCACTTGTCCTATTATCAAGTAAAATAAAAGTAGCTAGACCAGTTTTCTTAGTCGCCTCACGGTCTCACTGCCAACCTTTAATTGACAATTCAAGACCAAACTTCTATTTACCCTCGACATATATTCTGGCATCGTGACGCCTATCCATATATTCTCGGAAAATATCACCCGAAAAAGATTGAAACTTGTTCATATCCACACCAAGAGATGCACTTGGTCTGTTGGAATATTTCGCGCCTTTTTTTTATATTTTTCTTTTTTTGACTTGTAACCGTCAGTACCAAACATTGAGAGTACCATCAGTATTTGCTCCTTATATGGTCACCTAATGCTTCTCTTGTAGGATGACACATTTCCAATAAGGTTTTTTCGACGAACAAACACGCACTCGCGCTGTATCTGTTCGTGGTACCTGTGAGATGTGCGCCCGCGCTTGGCTTAGAAAGGAAAGCAAACCAATTTACATAAATTGTTTGTACACAATTCATATGCCCAAGGGACATAAGAGGAAACAAGAAATCGTTTAAAAATGCAAATAAACAGATATTTCTGAAGAAAAAAATGTCTCTTTTGTCCCTGACGTGATAAAAGGTATGTAAGACGAATGGCATCCCTTCCAGGCCACTAAGTAGCTGTCATGCTATTTAAAAATATTATTATCGTCATGTTAATCCCTTGAATCATGCTATGAAGCTTCAAGATAAAGCAAAGAAAATCCTCTATATCGTGTGGCTATAAAAAGATACATATTTTGCGAGCAAGAAAAACTGTAAGAAGATGCTCTTTATTCTCATTAAGTTGGGGTCTGGCATCATTATAAGTAATTAAGTTGTACTAGTAGTCTGTTTTTTTGTGCCTAGATATCATTCATGCATTTCATGGGTCAGTCATTTTGAATTGACTGTCTTCAGCATGCCAAATGGCAATTCTCTCTTTGGTCTCATCATCAACTACATCCCGCGAGAGGAGAGGAAGAAATCAACTTAAAGTACCTGGTTCAACTACTCGTTTGTCGAGGTTCTAATAACCTATTAAATTATAAAAATTAGCACAAATACAAGAGAAAACCAACCGAGTCTAGGCTAGATACTTTTTTTTTTCTTGCAGTTCACTGTCTGGCAACTACAAAGTACCATCAATCAAGGTAAGAGACTTTTGTTCCTTGTCGCTTAGTTTCACCCGCTAATAATTACCCTCAAGGTAGACGACGTCGGTTGAGATATGTACATATTTCGTTTGCCCTGGAACAGATACAAAGCAAGGCGCAAATAAGAGTCAGAATGTTAAAATTGCCAACCGTCCTCTGTAGTATGTCTGGCGACAAGTTTTCTTCGTCCGCATGGAGTCGGTAGATGGAGAGACATAAGTTGACCTCCAAAGTCGGTCGTTTGTTTTGTTCCACTACCGTAAGCTAAGTGGTTCGATAAAAAAAGAAAAAAAAAAGAAAAAGGTTAAGTCACACTAAAGTAAGAAGAAAAACGAACTTCCACTGTTGATAGGTACCTTGTGTATCTTTTAGCAGTCGGGTAGATATCTCATGTATCTATTTGTATTATTTGTATCTATTGGATGTTTCTGGGTAGCAATACCGATAGAATTCGAAAGATATTTACAGTTATTGTGATCCGGACACCATTAGTTGGTGTTGTCTCTTTGTGAGCTGTCTTCCTGTTTGTGCTGCTTCGCTCTGTGCGGTTGGGCTTTAAAGTCGGTAAAGTCATACAATCTACAATCGAATTGGATTAGTTGTAAGTTATTTTTCTTCTAAAAGATACAGAGGGAGAGCAGCTGCCACCACCATTTGAATATGGTTAAAGTTTCCATATCGAGACAGGTTAGAATTGGTAAAACGTTTTAAACCATATTTGGTATTCGAATGAAACTCTTGGTGGAAATTAGATGCACTAAACGTGGGGAAAGAAAGTTAATTTTTGTCATCGCAAACAAAAATACCGCAAGGAAGGGGCTAAAGATTGTATCGATAAAATCCTTATAAAGAGCGAGAGAGATAAGGGGTATTTAACGTGAGATTAAAGATTGTGTGCAACAATGTTGGATTTCTTTTCAATGGGGTAACTTAGAGAGAGAGGATTTAAAAAGGATCACGAAAGGTCAACCACAGAGTTGAAAAGATGATTTAATGCGAGAACATCCTTGGCAATGACTTTCTTGCATCTACTGTAAGAGTTTTCGTTTGTGGTTGGCTGTTAATCAGATAAATAGTTTCACATAAATTTATAAGCAATTACAGAAGCTGTGTTCTGATGGGAAAATCATCAAGAATAGGAAGTGAATTCACTCTGACCCTCTGGCTGGTACTATATTTCACAGCACATAGGATATACATCATATTATTCATTTAGACTTCGAGGATAACAAAGTTGATAAAACGTTCACTTGCCTTCAATTCATTGATGTCAGAGTAGTCGCTGAAATCATCGAGGTAATTTGAATCAATAGTTTAATGGGGAAGCGAAAGGAAGACATATGACATTATGCACATCTTGAAATAGTCAGAGTTCTAGGTCTTCTTGCATTGAAAGCCCGTTAGCTCTGTGAGTCATTCATACGCTCTTCTCAGTTTGTCCTTCAATTTGTATTTCCTTTATAAATTCATTGAAGACAATGACGGTTCGAAAACCAACAAAGTCAGTTCAGTCTAAAAAATTATTAGAAAATCTATATCAATTAAGTCATTGAGGACATTCATTGATGTCTTTGAAACAAGTGTAAGTTAACAATTAAAATAACTTACAATTTAACGAAATGATATGACTTTTTACAAGTCTATTCTACTTATAACAGGTGCTCATTTGGACCAGTAAAGGTCCAAGGCTTGATGTTGGTCCTAAGTCATAAAACTATTCGCTGCAAATCCACAAGTCGTTCTAAGCGAAATACTCTACTAGTAGAAAAAATAGGCTTTAATTGAACTAATGTCTCTGACTTAAAAGACCTAAATGCGGCAGTTTCATTGAATTCACTGACTTCAATTAGATCACGTCAATCATAGCTTGAAAGAACAATGTTGCTTTTCTGTCATTAAACTCCTGCAACCAAAAGATGATAGAGCTAAAAAAGAGCCTTGAGGTGAACTAAGTTCTCTAACTTCAAGAATTTGAGTCTGGCTAACTTCAATGACTTTATTGATTTCAATGAATTCAAAATGAATTAAATGAACTCAATGAAATCAATCAAAATCAATCAAAAGTGGAAGTTATAATTCACAGAGATTTCGTTTTTTCAAAGTCATTTACAGTTGATGACGGTAGAAACTTTATCTCATAACATTTTTGATGGCTTAATTGGTTTGAGTTGACTGACTTCAATGAATTCGAAGTGGTTGCAAACATTTTTTTTTTAACTTTAGAGCTACCGATGCCATTCTGTTAAAGCCATTCAAAGTGGATGACCATTGGTGTTAGTTTATGTATCTATAGAATTTCCTCAAATTTTCCTCAAATACAACTAGATACCTGTATCTATTAGGTGCACGTAGAAACAAATGAAATTCCTCACGGATAGATTTTTCATTGTGCATTCATAAAACAATTTGCAAACCACAATGCCATACAAATGATTGTTTTTCTTTCTCTCTCGGCTATTGTATCTATGATATCACGAAATTATATCTTTTTAGGTACTTGTACGAGTATATGCAACTACTGCTAACAATTTGTTTTTGGTTTTTTTTTTTTTTTTTTTTGCCAAACAATCTATTGTGATGCCGTCGGCAGTGGTTTCATCTCTAGGGTACCACTGTTGCGGAAAAAAAAGAAGTTCTTATTCGGAGTGAAAATAGTTTCACGTCTCTGACCTTAAGACCAGGCATATACAGATCTAATGAGACGATGTAACTATCTTGTTAGATGGAAGGTACTTGCTATTTTTTTTTTCTTTTTATTTCGCGGTAGTCGCAAAAGGTTTCGTTAGCTAGATATTAGAAGGAAGTTTTCTTTGGCTTACAATCTAACATACACGGATGACCCTTTTTGAGAAGGGTTCAAATTTATGAGGAAGATTGTGGTTTTTACAATCTCACAGATGAGATGTTATGTGATTATAAGGGCATGGTAGTTATTTGTTGGTACTTGTTAAGGTAATTTTTAGCAGAGATGGCGGTACCTGATGGGTTTATAATTTCTATCTTCTATGATTATTTTCACTTTATCGACTTTGAATTGCTCAATTAGATGGAATAGTGAAGAGATGGTACACTGCTGATGGGTGGACTGTAAGACTTGTAATGCGGATAGTGTTAGATGATTTGTTGTGTAGGTGGAGTTGCATAAGATGATGGTTATGATTATATGTACTGTGGACTTCAAGCCATATTTGGAGTAATCGGGGAGACTGGTTTTGCTAGAATCAGGAAATAAAAAGTTCTTATGCAGTTGATGGATGAATTTGTTGGCTAAATGAAACTTACATATGTATCTCTTTGGGTAGTTATGCAAGAGCTGGGAAACTCAAACAAAGTGGAGTTCTATTTAAGTTTAGCGCCTCTTGTTGAAGTGGAGTGGTAAGGGAGGGTACCTAATGTGGAATATTGTTCTGCCTGAAAACCTCCACGTCAGTAGCACCTACCATACTGATTCTACAGAAATCAGCTAAATTTGCAGACTTAAAACGTCCGTGAATCATAACAGTCAGTAAGTTGAATGTTAGATCACTAAACGTATTCGTAAATATGTATTAAATAATGTCACTTATGGACTTCTTCTGTGCGAACATGTATGCATGCTCCTTTCTCCCTGATGAAGACTTGAAAGAACAGTAACAGTTCGTCATTATTATTTACTTGCGAATTATAAGCCCTAGTAGGTCACAAAGCTAGTGGCATGTTCTGTCTTTAGAATTTTGCCAAAATACGTATTTTCTCTTATAGTCTCTAAGGTCAAAGATTTCATCCAAATAACTCGATAAGAAGACTGTAGACAGCAAGGAACTGTTGAATTTAAAAGTGATGTCGTTGTCGTCTCTTCCCTACTGACTTAAATGTGAACTAATCTCGTTCATTCATTAAAGAGTAAATTAATCTTGTGTCCTTCATGAACGAATGGTTCAATTGATTTGAATCATTTCTTTGAAATTTTCTCGAAAGAACATAATGTTCATGTCTGTGAATATCTATCTTCTCTCTCATTCTGCCAACTAAACTGGATCTGAATCCACTTAAAGCAGTTTTTCAAAACCAAAATTCTGAACCATACATTGTTAACGAATCTTTTTTTCAACTTCGCCGCAGAATACAAAACCAAAAAAACACCTTCAACTGACACAAAGCACACAGTCTATCTGCAGAAGACAAACGACCCATTCTTCAGGCCATCGCCAAACAGCTTATTAACTTCAGCTGTCGAAATGTTTTCGGTTTTTCAATCCATTATTTCATTGAAAAAAAAAAATAATAATAATAACAAAATACACCTTCCAAATGTACCGCAACTCGGCGGAACTCATTCATTACAAAACAACAAAAATATGTATTTCAATTCTTTGTTTACCACCAAGAAGAAGACAGCCAAAACCACTATCGAGGGTTAGTGTTGCGGCATTTCTTCAAATCTATTACGCTAGTACCGCGTCTCCGATGGAAAATATACGACCGCTTATAACCGCCCTCTCTTAAACGCCTATCATATTTCAATGCAAAACACACACACAAGCACACATATTAGGTATGTATTCTTTTGCCCACACTTATTGGCAAAATAGCCATCGTTCCATACATCATACTTCATTTGAGGTTTCATTCGCTTTTCCAAAAGCACGTAATTAAGTCATAAAATAGGGTTAAATTAGTATAATTGAAGTTTGTGGATCCACCCCGCGCGCAACAGCGCCATCTCGACTTGAACACCAGCCGCCACTGCCTTACATAATACGTGTATCGCCGATACAAAGAACAACGATCTAGAAACACGCATGCTGTTTCTTAAGAGAGAGATACGCCAGCGCCAGCCGGCACCAGCCAGTAAATCGTCTATGATTCCATCCACAACCACCACATGCATATGCAGTAATTACACGCGCTGAAGAGTGGTCTGAACTGTGGTTTTTGTGTAAAAGAAAACAACTACAACTGATTGCCTGAAGGTAAATCGCTGGCTAACTACAGAGTCGAGGATCGGGGATACCTACCAAAGTTGTTACAGATTGCCATTGAGTATCTAATGAAATTTTTTCACGAAAAACAACGCGTTATCACGATACATTATCCAGTGATCTAATTTTTTTTTCTTCCTTTCTTTCTTGGGATTTTCTTTTTGTCGAGATCACAGGTATCTTAATTTGTTGCGATAAGCATTTCCGGACGAAATTCCAAGGAAGCGAGTTGGTGAAGGGGATTTGTTTCTATCGAAACGACGGCATACATGTATGATAGCACAAGGTGCACCGCAGGATTCTTACTTCTTGTGCGTTTAACCACATGCCATAGCGCACAAATGTGTGCATTATTTAAGGCCAAAAACAAACAGACGCGAACTGTAAGTATCGCCTGCGGTGCGGTGATCACGACAGGTTCCCTATATGCCCAAGTGCAAACAGGAAGATAAGTGTTAGTGTTGAGATCGGATGTGGCGTACAGGAACAGTGTGGTGTTCAAGAAAGTAACACCTGATGAAAATCAGCCGTATTCATAAACGTGTGTTACATTTATCAAGGGTTTAACACTGCAATGTATGCGCTTTAAAAAAATATTTCCACTAGTATTGTTAATAGATTCATACATATTGATCTCTTTTGCAGAGTGCAAGATGAACAAGAAAACCTAAGCGGTGGTTTGGTCACTGTAATTTAAAAAAATCACAAATTACATTCACAGTCAGAGTGTGTAGAGTTTTGAAAAAGAAAAAGAAAAAAAAAAAAGATCATAAGTTTGGCTTATCTATACACACATTAAGCAAGAGAGGAGCAATAGTCCATCAACCATATTAGGCCTCTATGGAGCCTTAGTATATATAGTAGGTACCGATAGGATGAAGTGTAACTTTGTTCTTGGACTTGTAAGATTGGTGAATGAGTTAAAGCCAAAAAGACGCGACGATTCTATGACTTCGTCTTGAATCAGCTAAGAAACGATCGTTCTTCGAAAAATTCTTCAACCGCGATATGAATGCTTAAGGATGCGGTTCTTAAGTGCCCTTGCCTGGAAAAAAAGCTACCATTATTTTCAAAATTGTGACGCTTGTGTTATCATATGTATATAAATCTCAGTTACCGAAAGACGTTAAGTGATTAGTTCTTTCCACTTTATTGTCATATCGAACAAGAATACGTTTGCCTTGAGTAGGATACTATATTCCGGGACCAAACATTGTTGGAGCAATAATAGCACATGCTAGAGAAATTCTCTATAAAAAGCTAGGCCATAGTTTTTGGTTCATGCTAGGCTCAATAGTACTACTCAATAGTCATCATTCTTCTCTCGGTAACAGAGTGAATTTCTTCCTTGCCCATACAGCCTAGCTAAAAGTCGTAGAAATGCACAAGATTTGCGCAATACAGAGACTGAGGATGGAACTATTGCGCAAGATTAGCCTAACACTTCTACTGAGGAGTAAGAAAGCAAGCAAACGCAAACGGTGATTTAGTCACTGTGAATGGGAAATTTCGACAACCGTGAGCTTCTTTTAAACAGTGATTAAAAAGTGGTTTCTATATGTTCATATCGTTTTTGGGCGTTTATGATGATCGGAGGAGGAATAGTTGTGATATGGTTGGTAAAAAAAATAATTTTACAAATGCTTTCTATCGAACAAAAGACTTGTGCCTTGATCAAGATGTTATACTCCAGACCAAAGTATGGGGGTAGTGGAGGAGCAGTGATATCATCTTACGATATGCACTTACTTAAGTTCATGAGTTCATTCCTGATTAAAACACAACTCTTTTGGATATCAGATTTTGTTAACAGTACCAGTTATCGATACAAGTGAATTAAGAAATAAGTTCGCACGCCAACTCTTTCGATTCAAACGCGCTGAAAGTCCTCACTCTCGTGACTGCAGATGGGATGATCCCGACGTTTCTCTTTTCATGTACAGTACCTACAAAACACTTGTGAGATAAGTTTTGCTTGCACTATAAATATCAAAGTCTCCTATAAGGTCTCTAGTGTCACATCTCCTCTTGTATGTCACACTGTCTTTAGAACCAGCCTCAACCCCTCTTAAAAGTCGACGGTTGCACCTAAGAATTTTTAAAATACTTCTAAATACCATTTAAGACTTCAAAGATTTTCCCTTTCACTCAAGTAGTGCTAAGGTATTTCACTGATCTGTTCGCCAGATGGATCCCTATCGTTCCTTATGCTCCTATTTCATCTTCCTAGAATGTGGCCAAAGAGTATGGCTAAGTAAAAAAAACACAACCCATGCTAGCCATAATCGAAGGAAATTTAATACAGATATCGATCGACTCGAGTTTATATGTTTTTATTCACAAATCGTACTTTATTGGATGAGTATCTGCAATGTACGATCGTGCAAACGTATCTTCTCTCTTGTGTATTTTTCCATCGCAAGAAAAACTTGTTATCTAGGATTTTTTTTTGTTTTTTGTTGCCTCTCTCTTTCTTAAATCAAGTCTTGTCCATCTTTTATTGACTGGCGAGACAACTAAGTACATATTTCAGTTTTGTCCATCTGTCTGTCCATCTATTTTGTGGCGATATTATCTCATTTAGAAGAACTAATTAAATTAAAATGGCAATCCATGCCAAACACAAATTCAGGTATTTCTTTTTCCACACCTGACTGATTTGGAACTCTAGAACGTCCTCTTCCTCGGCTCTTTTTCCAGAGTTGCCCTAAGGTTGTCACCATTTAAGTATATATAATCATCGAATCATCAACTTTGTTAAAAAAAAAGTAAAGAAAAATAGATTTCGATCTTTATGATATTGAAATTGATTGATTACGATATCTTCGGCGTACTTTGCGAATATTAATTTAAATATCTGTTGATGGACTTTTAAAGAGGAGGAGCGCTGCCAGTGAACATAGAGTGATTGCCTCCTTAAAGCGATGTTAGATAAAAAAAAACCTTGTCGACAACAAGGTAAATTGGACTAGGGTGGGTCCTAAATTGTTGAGAATGGTCGTTAAAAAATTAATCAAAGTGCTTTAGGCTTGAGGCTGATTTGGCAGAATTATAGACCAATATTGATGATGGTGGTCTGGTGGATAAAGTTGAGTCGCAATTTGATGAGTTTGTAGTACATACCTTTTTTTTTATTTTTTATGTGAAGTTTGTTGGTGGATCATAAAAGATCGAATGGAAGGAGTTAGATAAAGAAAATGAAATAATTTGTATAACAAGAGAGGTTTCTGGTTGTTGTTGTTTATTTTTCTAAGAAAAGAAATCCATTAGGCATAGTTTTTGTAAATAATAGAATATATTTTCAGATATGGGGTTTGAAACTTGAAATTTATTAGGTTATGTCTCAACTAAAGAGAAGAAGGCTTATGTATATCTTTAAGTGTGTTACTTTTTTGAAGAACGGATTCGCCCTCTTACAGTAGATTGAAGCTGCTAAGCAAGCTTTGTATAAGGACCTCGGCAATGGTTTTTGGTTCTCTATGACTGTTATGCAGACTTACAACCGCCAGATAAGGCCATGGAACTCAGGAGCTTACTCAGCTTAATAGTAGTATTATACGTAGACCGTTTAACAGGACCTGTTGAAGGTGATCGTATTGTAGATAGGATGGAGGGGATATGGTCGGTAGAAATAGCATTTTACTGGGTGTCGTTTTCTTGTTTTGCTGTGTATGGGTCAAAGGCCCAATGGCAGTGATAACAGAACTTGTAACTCTCTCCAGACTCATAAGAGTGGATCCTAAGTGGGGACAACTCTTGTGAGTTATAAAATGCTGACAGTATATCAGCCTTCTCGAACATAGGGATTATAATTTCTTACTAAGATCTACTCTTACCACCTGTCTGTGTAAACAATAATTATTTTGAAGCACCGTGTAAACCCTAAAGTTTCGCAGTAGACAAATTTCAAGATCAGGGAGTGTCAGTCACTTGCAGAAAGAAGGAATAGTCGGTTGTCCTTCATTTCCTATTACAGACCTCGCCTTGGTATTTTGCAAGCTGACCAGTCATTTAAGACCTCAATCTTAATCATTGTTACAATCGAGTATGTACTTGTTCTCGTTTTCATTCCCTGGGTATAGCATCTACTACTTATAACCTATCCATCCCTCTCTAAAACGTCTTTTATTTCAACCAACGCCTCTCTCATCTTAACAATCTGCAACTAACAATATTGTGTACTCAGGAAGAGGCAAATAAATAGCTCCTGCCGTACCATGTACAGTAATAAACAATTTCCCGCAACTATTTTATTGCTTTCATGTAAAACAAGCATTAAACTTTGTTCCTTTCCATGTCTCGTTCTATTCTAAGTGGTTGCGGTTTTTAATTCCTCATGACATGCACATGTTTTTGTCTAACCCTTGTAACCTAAAAGCACCATTTAACTGCTTAACTGCTGACCGCAAGCCGTCCACACGATATAATGATGGTTAACATGGCGGATGCTGCTGCTGTTAATACCTTCTTCCTCTAATCAATATTTTCCTCAGGTGAATTTCTTTACTCAGCAAAGAAATTCTTGCGTTCGCCTCCTCCAACTTCCTGTCGATTTTTATTGCGTCTTCACAGCAAAAAACAAAATAAAAAAAAGAACTCCAACTCACTACAGTTAACCGCATAGAAACCTACAAAACTTTTCACTTGTTATGCTATGACGATGGTGGATTTCTTTTACTCTCTTTCCGCCTAACCTACATTGGATCGCCTTCCTCTCATCGTCTTGTTGTTCTATAGTGTTGAAGCCCATAAAATCATTACCGGCATCAACGCCAAATGATAATCGCACTTAGATATGGGTCTAGTTTACTAGAACGTAATATCCCAAAGAAGAATAAGATGCTTTGCCATTAAACATGAAAAAATAGCTCAAAAAAAAAAAAAAAGTAAATAAAATATTATAGGAGTTGCCCCACATGAGCACCCTGACTGCAGATGATAGTAAAACGAAAGCGCATTTCAATTGTGTGTGGAGGCTTCTTGGTATCGTATCTTGAATCTTTGTATCTGCACAGCGATTTTTCATTGTTTTACGCTATTCTAATGAAAAGTATAGGTCCTCTCTCTAGGGTAGGAGCACTAGATGGGCGGGCGGCTTAGATAGATATGAAAAATTCACTCATGTAGGTTGATTTTACACGGAACGAATAGTTCTTAAACCGAGAAAAATCATGCTTCGATTCGTCAAGTGTATAGAGACTAAAACCAAGACCTGAATGTATCTCAATGGGTTAGGTGGGCTGGTGTAGAGGCTTCTAAAAATGCAATTATGAGAACATATTTATGGTATTTGCCCCCAGCTAATACTGTGTGCTGATGATGATGATGATGATGGTGGTGGTGAAGCTGTATGATATAGGAATGTAGCCGACATAACGTGAGTAATGGATTTAAAAGGATAAAAGGAATTTATCTTAAGCTGTGCGGTATAGTTGGAAGCCGGCTCCTGTCATATTTGAATGAGCTGACTTAAATCGATAAAATGTTGGCTGATAAATTGGTATTATGTATCAAATTTTGTAGAGGAAGTGCACATGTTGACACTGAAGTCTCCTGTGTGTGCTTGAGTTGGTCTGATGCAATTCAATACACTTCTAGAGATTACGGAGGAATTAAGGATGGAAGACTTCTAAGCAAAGGGTTTTCCAATAGGGATTTCCGAACGTCACTGTTTGGTGTATATTTTGGGTTGACTGCATTATTGATCGATACTTCTTTGACAGTAGACGGCGAGCGCAATCGGTGGATGATAACCTATTTCTGTTGACCTTAATTAGATAATATGGACGTGTGGCACGCCCGTGCACGAGCAATTTCTGAACACTGTTATCTCACACGGAGGCGATGTGAACTTGCTTCCGAGATTGTCTGACGACCCCACTAGACTTCTTCTGAAGAAATGCATCTTATTCTACCACAACTTTCGGTAGCTTTGGGTGCTGTTCCTCTGTCGGTGTTCCGCACTATATTAGACATCTGACAGAGAATGGGAATTCTGGAATTGAATTGTTAATATGGCACATTTTCTAGTTCTAGCGCTCCTCATCGGAATAATAGCGCTACAAAGCCACTAAGCGTTTGGAGAGCAGAAAATGTCACCACACATCTGAGAGTCCTGTCGCCTTCTTGAGTCCCTTCTGCTCTTTGAATTAAACATAAAACTGCTGGTCCTTTCGCCCTTTTAGACATAAGCAGACCTCCCATACAGAATCTAAGTCTTATGTTTGGAGATAAACCAAGGATGAATTACACGCAAGGATAAAACAGAAGTTTAGGAGTATTTTTATCGTCGTAATGACCGTAAAGATACGTATATTTTTTGTTTCAGTTTCGCAATGCAAATTGGACTGTTGTCCTTCAAACTCTCAAATTACCATCAACAAGAGCACAGGCCACTGATTCAGATTACATTTGGAATTCCACAAGAACGACTCTTCAAACAGCGGTTTAAACATTGATTGACAATTTTTTGCTGCACCTGTTTTTTTTTTTTTTTTGTTCTCTTTTGGCGCTCTTGTTATACATTTATCTCCATTCGCCCTTTAAAAGGTTTCTGCTGTTGTATTTTTTTTTTTTGTCTTCTAAAAGATCGATGGCTGTCCATCACAATGACATAAGTGACATTTAGTGGTCCGCACAAAAACATAACTTCTTTCGTCGATTTGCCGGTACCTTTTCGCCAAGTCGCCTGAGGGCATATACACTTTGTTGTTCGCATCCATAAAATGGTTTATCTCTTAAGGATACATGGCGATCCTTACATCTGCATACGCATAGAATGCGTTGTTTGTTGATGGTAGTTTTGCTTTACGATGTGAGATTCTTTTTCGGCGCTCAAGGCTTTCAGCGGAGTTGTGACCAATTTTATATACCATAAATGGAAGCATGCATTGGATGGGAAATGAAGTGCTAACATAAAGAGAAACGATTGTTGGGTCCGTAAAAATGTTGAATTGTAAGATGTATGCGTAGCCCAAGGGATGGAATGTTGAAGAGGACTGCTTTAGCTCTAGGACAAAGATTTTTTTTTTGTTTTTCGTCTTTTTGATAATATCACATGCTTGCCATAATTAGGATGTGTGCTTAAAATTGTATGCATCCATTCCATTGAATCCACAATTCTATTTTTACCATCGAAGGTCACCATAAAATAAAATTCCAAAAGAAAAGGAATAGCCGTGCCTTATCGATCGTTTAATCCTCGATTTAAATACCATTCTCCAGGTTATTCTGCGAACCTATTCTCTATTTATTGCCATCACTGTCAAGGTCTATAAAAATCAACGACATTGCAAACGATGTCGCCGGCAGATTATCGAATGTCTCTTCGCAATTGATTGCGATTCTAAATATAGCTAGAACTTCATGATTCATCTCATTTCAATCTTCAATAAAACAGAATCCAACGCATTTGGCATATAATTATTGAGAGTCCACGGAGACAAATTACGAAAAACGCATTTCTCATTTTCCATCGGGATATGGACAAAAGAAATCGAAAACAATCCCCGCTGATGGAAGGTAATCCCTGATTCGAGTCAAATTCAATTCAAGGAGATTATGCGCTGCCTGCCTGCTCACATATGCTCATTGTCAAGGTTGTAACATAAATCAAAATAAAAATAAAAAAAATCAACAACCACGCGCATTTGTTGCCAATAAATTTGAATTTAAAATTTAATATTTTTTCTTCATGTCCAAGCGCGCGGTCATATTATACCGACGGACGATACAAGCGATAGAGTTGGTAGAAATAAAACGAATAGCAGGCAAAGGAAAAGAGGTAAAATGTTAATCGTATATGACATTAAAATTGTTTAAAGAATATAAACAGTTTTTTTTTTGCTTATACATATATCCCTTTGGTCCTTTTTTTGTTGGCGGCGGCAAGTGTGCCTAAGGAATAGAGAGAATGTAGGAAATAAATATTTTCTCAATTGAAATGCCACTGCACACAACAATCAAACGGTGGTGGGGAATGCAACGTCAACGCATCTATAGAAACGATGCCGATTATGCACACACGCACTGTGCGCAGATACTCTATTCGCTTTCGTTTGCTTAAGGCTTTCTGTGTATCTATATGCGCGTGTATTATTGTTATCATTGACTTATGATTTATATTCTTCTTTCTATAAAAATTTATTATTCTTAATCGATGATTTAAAGATGATACAGCAACACACGCACTATGAAGAGTGGATAGGAAGAGGGAATCCACTTGGAATGTCGCCGTGTAGTCTGCAGGGGGAATTGTTTTCTCCGTTCTTTTTTTTTTCATTTGCACTATTATTGTTGTTCGTGCAGTTTTTTTTGGGTCAAATGTGAGCACTATTCGCAACCGGAGGCGTTAATTTAATACGAAAACCAGTGAGTGTTCAAAAGGAAAAAAACGTGACGAATTTGATCGGAATTAAACAAAAAGTAGGTTGGAAGATTTGTTTTTTTATTATAATTACCATTTTCCTAATGTTTCTATATATCAAACGGCGCAGGGCAACTGCGAAAACCAAAAAACACCGAACCTAAGCACAAGTTTGATAAATAAAAGAAAAAAGTTCGCATGCCAACTCTTTCGATACACAATACATCAATTCTATTTACTTTCTAAAATCAACATTCCCAGTGTTTTGTTGATTAATTATCCTTTCCTTAACACATCATAATGGATCTAATTAATCATCTGATAATATCAACAACATCTACAATTATTCAACTCATCGTAGCACATGATCTTAATATGGTTCTACCTGTCTCCATTATTATCCATGACAACAATTGGAACAATAGCCGCCGTCGACACCTCTTGTGTAAGGTAATCTGTCTTTTGCCAAGTTGTGTGGCATCATGCCATTCATGTAACGATGCCAAACAAATTTGCAAATGTGGCGCGATAATCCAATTTGATCACATTCTTTTGCCGCCTCGATCAGCGAATACACTTTGAATGATGTTTAAGCTTAATTACATGATGTGAGCCGAGACAAGATGGGGTAGAGTGCTGTGTGTGCACACGGTGTCTGTCATACTCTTCCTATGATGTATCTTTAGCGTCCGTCTTTCTTGTGTATAGTTGGGGATTATGTTACACAAATTGATCGATAAGCAGTGCGGCGCAATGAAGCACTGCTCTGTGTTGCAGAGTGTGGATTTACAGACTGGTGTCGGCTTATTATTAATTTGAAGTAATCAATTTCTCAAAATCTTTATGTGCAGTAGGGTAGACTGAATTATTAGGTAGCAAAGGGTAATATTTGTGTCATCAATGAGGCATGTAAATGAGTATGTAACAGTTGACAGATACATCGTAGTTAGACACCTGTTACTGATATCTGTTTGCGTTTAAGTAGGCTCATGACATATCTTCTCTTTAAGGCATGAATTGTTGCTATTGAAATAACCCATCTTTCTTGGGCGGATAAAGAATTCCTAAGCAAACAGCAAACAAAAAACGATGTCAATAACAATTTTCTATGGTGATTACCATAAGTACCGCTGTCAAACTTTTGCGAACAAACAACGCGGAGACACATGTCATTGCTGCAGAATATCATTGTCGAACTCTTCTTACAAATGGGTTAATCCCTTAAAACACCGGCTATATACTCTTAGCCACTATTCTATTGCCATCGACCCGTATTCATTGATACCCTAATTCAAGTGTTCAACTACAGCTGTGTGTTATAAACGTCGAATGCAAAAAGAATAAAAATACCGTTTTGCAAACAAGTGTACACATGTGTATAGCCATAAAGGTATTTAATTTACCGCTTGTCAGTGATGGTGTTGGTGGTGGTGGTGGCTCCTGCGGCTTGTGGCCTCGGACATATGCGAAATAACATAAATCAACATTAGGTGGATTTTCCCCCACAAGAAAGAGAGTCTTACCTCCAGTCAGGTTCATGGCAAGATCTTGTATCTGCAGCAGACGCACATAACTGGATGGTGCATAGAATATCTGCTTGCTTAGTCATGGTGTTGGCGGTGCGTCTTTGTTTTTTTTTGCACATTTGAAGTGTGTGTCCTATTTTGCAGAGAAATGCATTTGGATGCGAGTGCGGGTAAAAAGAAAAATTATAAGTCTGCATTTCATGGATGAGTAATTTTTCGTGAGTTTCGGTTGGACTTTATCGAACCCGCACCTAATTTGCAAATGATCCATCACGAGTGTGCAACGCGCTGCAGGGCGGCTGTGAAAAAATACATATCAGTTCGCTAGAGTAAACGTTTTTCTTGTATCTATGAACTGCTTGTCTATGCTTAAAGACCCCTTGAAACTCTTTAACCCATATTCAATGTGTCAAGAGATCGTCTCAAGTGTTTACACGCACACAACAAATTCTGTGTAAATATCATTACTTTCTCATTTCAGTTATTAGACTTCGTTTCAATTGGGATAAATTCCAAGTGACACAAACTTGAGATATCTTTTTCCAAAACTGGCACAACAAGTGGTTAAGCTTGGTGGGCTCATTAATTACCTCATGCCCTCATAATTCTTTTGTTTTTTTTTTTTCTTCTCTTTTTTGGTGACAGATACAGTCGGTTTGGTTTGGATTTGTTTTCAATGGCGTTGACGGTTACTGTTTTGTTAAGTTGATTGTTCTTTTAATTAGCAGAATGTGATGTGTTATCATCGGAGATGGATGGTGGAGCGCCATCGAATGGAGTATGTGCTAACTATCTGTGTGATTGAATAACAATTTGTTTATTTCTCTTTGCCGTTAGATTTATTTATTTCTTTTTTTTTTTTTTTACCATAACTTTGAAAAGATGTTGACGTAGAACTTACCTCGTGGTAGGATCTTAAATGATTGGGTTTTTTGACTCACCTGTAAAGAGAAATAGAGATAATGTTAATGTTAATCATTAGTGTATTGATTGGTATACTATGGTAATTTGAGAATGTTTTTTAAGGGAATTTGGAGTATGAATATATCAAATATCTGACTATTGTTAGAAGACATCTTATATGTACATCTCACGTATTCTCTTTACATACAAAAGCTAAGTTAGTAGTAGAAGAAAGAACTCATTATAAATTTGAAATGTGTTTAAGAAACTTCCAATAGTAAATCATCTGAGGACAGTTATGGAAGGGCTGCCTTATGCTTCATATAGTAAGAAATGGTAAGGGCGATGTGCAGCTGGTTATTTTGCCTTCAGTTTTACTAAAGTCGTAAACCCAGCAAACCTGAGGGCTATTGTCTAGGTAATGGCTCCTCTTTATTTACTGCCACTAGTCTATTTTGTTCTTTTAACTTTTAATACTCGCTATAAGCTGCGTCATACATTAAATTCGCTTCTGGCTATCCTGGAGGTTCTATTAAATGATGAGGGTACTGGTACTATTGTGGGATCAGCATATACCCCGTAGTTGCTAGAAGGCACTGATCCTGACAAGTCACATATAGCCACCCTTTGATGGTCATAACTTGATGAAATTTGAGTACCTGATGAGTTACTTGATTTGGATACTGGTACAGATGCTGCAGCATCATAGCAGGAGATGGGATGCGAGGCAGTCTGTGAGCGGCTATATGATGGTGAAGAGCGAAAAGTCTCTATGAATGGTAATTTCTTGAGAATAACATATTCTGCAAACTTCAATGCATCTCGACAAAGGCTGTATTGCTAGACGCCTTTAGTTTTTCTCTACCCAGCTCTTTTAGAAGAAAAAACTTTGGCATAAAAGATACTGTGAGTATTCGTGAATTTGGTTCGTAAATTTTTGCCTGGAAATACTCTCTCTAATGACTCTTAGTTAGTCAGTGTTAGTTCAATCAGTGGTGATTTCGTTTTCACTTTGTTAAACACTCCTTCGATGTGTGAAATAGTACCTAAAGTGAATTCTTTATGAAGACGTTTCTCCATATCTCGTTTTCGAAATGCTATCTTGTAGTCAGCTATCAAGGCTTATGATTCCTATATCCCTAAACATATCCTTTGTGATTGTTGGATATGAAAGGCAACATAGTCCTAATAAATTCATTTTAAATGCTTTCTCTGCGCACAAGTGTCTGATGAACATTGAGCTACCATTTTTAAGGGTTTCATACATATGTTCTGATGTTTGTCTGCGGTTCTTCTGAGAATACGTCGACGTTGAAAAGCGGAGAGAAAGGAATAGCTATTTAAAATATGGGAGCATATAATTCCGAAGGCAACTGAGGTTGCCTATATACTCGTATGTATCTTTAGCAAGGCAAGTGGTATAGGTAAAAGTAAGCCACTGCTATTGAATCACTCAACACCTTAAGAAACTTTTCATTATCCGATTGGCTCCGCAGTAAAAGATGTGAAATACTACCTACTGTGGGTTTGAGGAGTTCTTATTATTCAGTATTCTAAGAACGAAGTTATTTTCCAAAGTAAGTGGGTCTTAAGTCTTTGTGCCTTCTTACTCCAAGTAGATCAATGTAGTATCTAATCAAATTCACTTAAAGTAATCTAATGGATTATCCTACGTTCAGACCCGTTTTATTTCCTCAAATAACTGAACTCCTTTCCTTTATCTTAGTGGCACAACGACTATGACATGATTAAGCGTTAGTAGCACTTGCTTCTATCGCAAAGTCATAATTAAATTTAAAAAACAAAAAGAAGAAGAACAAGATATATTATCTAGTCAATTGTAGTTTGAGTATTTATCGCTAATTGCCAGGAAATGTAATCTTCTCCATAAGACGTTTAGATTTTCTAATTAAATTATCGCATGCAGTTTATCAGTAACTCACACCAACAGCACATGGCTAACTGAGAGAATGCCCGTTAATCTTTGATTTTTTTTTACTTAATTTTTTGATTATTTCTCCTTAATTGCATAGATGTGCAGTGGTTGTTGTTGGTGGTGTGTTGCAGCGAGTATGTGGACGCGGTCCAACGAAAGAAAAGGTAGCACTAATGCTTTCTTTTTCGCTCTCTTACTGGTTGGATTTTCTTTTTTAACCTTGTGTCTGGCATTGATATATTGGTCATGCTTTTGGCTTTTGTTGCCGAAGATTCTGTCGGAACCGTAGTAGTAGTAGTAGTTTGTTGCCCGAGTTGCCTAAAAAGCCAATGAACTCCGAACAGACTCTCGGTCAGTATTGCTGCTGGCATGTAGACGAAAACGAATGCATTATGCAATCTTCATTTGTGCTGGCTCAGCGCACTCATCCACCAGTATAACTCAACTAATTCATTGCCAGTTCTTGCAGAGTAAGATAATGTGGAGGCACACACATGCTGGGGGGTTATTTAGGTATTCTGTGCGTGCTGCTGAAAGAGCAGCTGTTTGTTGGACTAATTGAGGGAAGTGTTGGGAAGTGTTGTTAGAAATAATGACCAATAGGTGACAGATCAATTTGTTGACGGGAGAGTTATAGGTGGGTGGACGGAGGAAGAGCATTTAATAGTACTTGGAGCGTTATCTATTTGAATTTGAAAAAGTTTTTGGTATCAGTTTTTGGTTTAGTTCTAATATGTGCCACAATTTGAATACCACCCACGGAGATCAATAGCTGGGTTACATCAGTTGTCGCAATAAGACGGCGCTCTTGTGCTAATTACCTGTCGGCAGAGGTAGCTGGCACAACAGCTTCTACCTAAGCCTAATCTGTATCTCTATATATAGCTGCTATGCAGTTTATTTCCAAAGCACAACAAATATTATACATGAGTGTTTAGACCCAAAAGAAAGTTTCTGCCTATGTCTAGAATTTGGTAGCTGAAGCGGTAGTCAAACTCAGGACTAACGAAACGGCATGGAAAATACTGCGTTCTTGTTTCGTAATCATCCATACAAAGGCTTGCTGATAAAGATCCAAGCTCTGGTTTATCCTTTTTCTATACTCTATTCAATGAATTCCATCTCAAGACACCAATAAGAGTCAAAGTTATAAAAAAGGTCCTGGTACAGCACAATGGACACTCCTACGATGCGCTTGGATACATAATATGTTAGACTTAAACAGTTGCACTTCATAGTAAGGTTTCGCCCACATATTCTTGCAAAGTTATGCCTCTCTGTTCCTTTTTATAGTCATCTCAACAAAGTGGGCTTAATCCCAATCATAAATTGCAGATTCCTATAAACAATTCTTGAAAAAAAAAGAATGTATGTAGGTATGTGTCATTCTCACCCCACCACTGCTAAGCTGATTAAAATAATCAATTCAGCTTACTTTATGGAATCTTAAGATGAGCCTGAGAAAGCGGGAGGTAGCACGTGTCTATAGTCTGACAGGTTTATCGATTCCCCGATGGATGCATCGTCGATAGCCATCTTGACCTATATTCTTTTTATGGAAATATAATCAAATGTAAGCGATATTTGACACCCCATCGGGCCATTTAAACGAATCTTGTAACAGCATGCTTTGGCTTTCTTGACCTTAGCCATCTTCATTTTGTTTCTAAATAGAACTGCCTTCACGTGCCAATAAAGAATTTTGAACTAAATAATTCTATTTATAGCATCGAAGCTAATAAAAATCTTTTTTCCTTTCTCTTTCAGGTAAGTTCACCGATATCCATCGAATTAGAGGGAAATTTTGGTAAGAAATTTGCAAAACTTGTGGGCACCCACCCAATAGAAATGAATGGTTCTGCCCCAAATCTGTCAGGCTGTCAACCTGTCTGTAAAATAGGTTCATAACAAATGATTTTACCCGGTGCCAACCCAATTTCCTTTCAGCATCTACGAGATGGAAGGTATTTTTTTTTTTTTTTTTTTGAAATGGAAAACAATTCTCATGTCCGTCATGATTCAGCCCAAACAAAGCAATGGCGTGGCGGCGTAACCTTAAGAAATTAAAAGATTGAGATACAAACTGTTGGACGCGCCAAAAACAAAAATAAAACACAAAACACTGACCAAACAACAATAGATATTCACTCGGCAAATTTGTTTTAATGTTTCTTTTTGGCGAGCCACACCACACCACACACACCGAGAAGACAGAGCACACTCTCAGTGATCATCGTCGTAGTCGTCGTCTTGGGTGACTCGGCGGATTATTGATGTTCCACAGAAGGTGTGTGTAGAGATACAATGGGTGACTAGCCGCCGCCGTCGCCGCCGATGGAGGAGTCAACAGCAGAGAACGTGACCCAAATTCAAGAGCTCGGGAATATTATGTTCACGATGAGAATTTATGGCAAAGTGTCCCAACCAAATATGTACATATATGAACTTGATGTTGTTGGTTGGTTGGTTGGATGGCTGGATGGTATCGCTTTTGGCATGGCAAACATGTTTGGCCTCAATGTGCGCCACTGGATTCCATCTGGAATGCAGTATCTTTTTTCTTAGTGTGGAGCAGTAGTCGACTTGGAATGGGGTCTGAATTTGGGTTTTAATTTTTATTTTTTTTTTTTGTGAGGAGGGTAGTGCATCATGATGGTGACCCAGGAAGATTGCTGAAAGATCATCGTTTAATAGACCTTAATCGTGTATCTGATGATGATCATCAGCAGCATGATGGTCAAGAAAGGTAAAAACATAAAACAAATTCTCAGTATGGATGTGGGGAACATTGATGGCGCTCTCTAGGTTGGATTTGGCTTTGAAGAGAACGACCACAACGCCAAAGATGATGATGGCAATGCAGTGATATTTATCTCTTGAGATGATCGAATGAGAAGAAAATTACTTGTGTGAGAAAAAAGGGGGAAACTTGTTTCAAATACTGTTATTTGTTTTTTTTTTCTTTGAGAAAAAAAAAGAGAGAATCAGAAGCGGCGGACAAAACGATTCATCTTGTGTGGTGAGGGCCAACCTGATTGTCTGCCTATTCTCTCAATGCGGTTGTGTTGGCCGTCATGTTTTGGGCTGTTTGTTTGGGTCAGTTTTGATGGCGTTGTTGACTCGTAAAAGGAGTGCCTAGACGCATTTGATTTGGTTTCTTTTTTTTTAGAATCAATTATAGGGTTACCCATCGTCTGTGGTGTGAAATGTGTCGTAGAAATTGTATCAATATTTATCTTGGATAGGGTTGTCATTTGAAAGGGAGATGAGAGGATACCGGTGAAGTTAAATAAGTGGTAGGGCTATAAAACCATTAGCACATTGTTAAGACTTTAAATTAGAAATGAGAATCCATTAAATGGCGTCCAAATATGTCGGAGATCTAGCGACGAAAGAGAGGATCTATTGAAGAAATCTATTAGCTGTCAACGCTTTCATTAGAGACCATTGAATTCAGTGACAGGAACTTTAGAATAATTATGATAGTTTTGGGTGGCCATTAACCACAATTCAGTTAAGGCGAGAGCAATGCTACTTCAGTCGCCTCAAATTTTACGCATCGATATGGAATGTATGACACTTTGGGTTAACTATAGAAATCAGGGTCCGTGGAGATGGTTCCTGTAGTGCTTAGCTTATACAATATGGGCATCTGAGATTGTGATATACATACATAGATAGTAACTCGCATCAATGGGAAATAGATGTCTACACTTGAAAAATCGTTTGAAAAATCTTGGAAGAGAGAAATAAACAAGTTTTTGTGTAATTGCCTTCAGTTCAAGGGCGCGAGGCCGTCAAACTTGCATGTAGACATTTTATTCAAAAGAGTTGGCGTGCGAACTTAGTAAAACAATCGACATAGACATAGTGTAAAGAAGATCGCCAGCAAATGTTATGGAGAATATAAAATGCGTGGAAGGATGTTATCGTTGCAGTAGAAACGCTTTTTTTTTTGTGCCTAGAGCTCTTTGCTGTGTGCCTTTGGTGGATTGCTTTTTAGAAACGTTCTTATAAGAGGAATGCTCTCGAATAATTATCGGGCGGTTGCGAGAAGTAGAACTGCGCAAAAACTTACTGATATTAGGCACGACGACAATAGAAGTACCCAGCCTCCTAATAGACGTGTTCGTCGACCTTGACAATGATTGCGGGAGGTCCATCCATCCGCAGACACGTTTCACGCATATCCACTTATTATTGGGCGTACACCGTAGTGAAGAAGGAATTATTCGCAATGGTTACGACGGCATTAGAGAAATGCTTCGATGGATGCTCCTGGGCTCCTGACTGCAATCAGGAGAGCAGGCAGAATATGCACAGCGGTGTTCACTATAATGGAAAACGACGTACGTGATGACTTTATCCATGGATGAAGACCCATCCTGTTAGATTCCTTTTGTAGGCGCGGATGAAAAAATTATTCACTCTAAAATTGCAGTCTTTATGCCTCTATAGTGCCTCAAGGGCAAGTTCTGTTGCCGCCACTTGTACATTAAAATCCTTTTAAATGTTTATTATCATAAAGAAACCTATACTGACACTTAATGCTCTCATGCTGCTTAGCCTAGCCCTATATGCATCACTAGTTCAAGGCCACATTCCGTTTGATTAATCAAAGTGCACCACAGTCCACATATCCAGTCAAGGACACTAATCGAAGAAAACACTGATTAGCCTGCATGTCTCATAAAACCACAAGACATGTACTACGATCAGCCAGCCAACGTCGTCGTCCCTACGAGAGTCGTATAGCTTTTTACCTGTGGTCAGTCGAAAATAATTTTATTCTCCCTATTAACCCAATAAAAATAAAAACTAAACTAGCGCATAGTATTAAGTATCACTTCGCTCCAAGGGACTGTAAATAGTTAATTTACAGCACTTCTCATCGTCTCTAACCTGACAGGCTTCTAAATCCTTACTCACAGATTCAAATTGCATACATAATAGATAGGCAGCCAGCCCACACGGCGCACGACACCAAGAATGGCAAAGAGAGTCAAATTCCGTAATAGCAACAGCAGGCGCACATACTTATAGCAACCTGTTCAGCTCATCCTGACATTTAATTCATTAAAATTCTCAATAAAAATCCAATCTAAATACGATACTTGGTTGTTTTCAATCTCGTTCCCTTTGTGGTTCAATAAAGAGAGAAAAAACTTAGTATTATCCGCGGAAATGTCCGAAGCGTTGTGTGCGCAATGTCCAATGTCTTTGAGTAGTTCTGCTGCTCCTGCCATCTCCAGTTATGGCCAAAACAACCTTCGGCAAAGTGGAATGCTGCATACAACAGCTATGACGTAAAAAACACAGAGATACATGAGGTTCAATGGAATCATATACCCGAACCAGCTAATCCTCGTATGGAACAAGTTTTCGCGCCAACAGATACAAATGCAAGAAGTGCACAGTAACATCAGCAGCATTGGATTTATATGGAAAAATAAAAATGAAACACACACATACGAGGGGAGGGTAGAAGAAATTACGACATAAGATCGAAAACTTGCTAAAATTACAGTTATATCGGGAAAACCTGAAGGAGTTGATCGCCAGCGCGGGTCTATAAGCAGCGAAACCTCACATTGATGGCGGCACTCCATCCCCACACAACACACAAGGTGTTGGCAATGTTAGGCTCGACTTTGAACCACATGGTTCTTCTCCATGTGCATAAGTATCTATGAGATACAGCAACAGCAGCAGCAGTCGTCGTCTTCGATTTCTCCTCAGTGGAATCTCCTCAATGTAGAGATTTTTCTCTGTTTGAAGTCTGAAGATGAAAATTGCATTTGGGGATAATTGAACCGGTTATCGATTTAGCCGCCTGTTGTTTGCCGCCGCTGTAATTCCTTTTTTTTTTTTTTGTAAGGAATTTCGGGAACAAATATCTCGCCAAATTAAAAGTGGAATTCAGTGTGTCTTGGTCTTAGAAATTAGCACTCGAAATGTATTTGGCATATGCTTTATCTTTGCTTTGTTTGCATGCCAGCATTGGGTGGGATTCTCTCATGTGTGTACTGCTGTGTCCTGAAGAAGGATCACCAGCATTAAAAAAACGCAGATAGTGTGAAATACCAGACGTAGGGCTAATGACTGTTAATTTGTGCCACAAGCAGCAAGAGTCCTATCGAATGGAAAGGAAAGAATTTTACTCTGGCTATAGTACCTATGGTATCTGTTTGCTGTGCGTTGCAAAGCTCATTAATTGTTCTAATAGACTTCGATGTAGGCCCTACGAATGAGTGTAGATACTCTTTGAAGTTGTTGTCGCTTCTCGGAGGGATTTACGATTATTAACGCGAGTAGTAGTTTATTACTTGCTAATATACGTACACAGAGACGTTAAGTAAGGTCTGACAAGCGCACATGATTATTGTGTGCTTGAGTGCAAGGGCCTATGTAAGACGTAAACTAATTGCTTGTATGAGACCTAACACACAAATTAGCTGAGGTTTTTCAAGTTGTTTTTTAGTAAAGGACTGGTTGAAGTTGTGTACTTAATTATTCAGTTCCCTTTTCAACTCTTTTTCTACCACCATTCTAGTACAGTGTAAATTTCCTAACCAAAAATGAAGTTAAGATAGCAAGATGCATAAGATACTTTGCAAAGGATTATTTACGGCAGCAGAAGATGGTTTGATAGACACCATAAGCCAATTCATTTCTAAGCTTTATCCAGACGTTTGCATGTCTAATCTAATGAAAGAATCTGTTCATCATCTACAGATTCGGAACAACGAGGGACTTGTGAAGCACAATTGAAAAGAGGGTCGAAGCAAAGACTGGTTCGATACTAGAAAAATACCAAAAGTTTATCCATGGCCGTTGGCTTCTCAAATCCAACACGTATGGTTGTTAAAGGCTGACCAAATCTATGGTCTAGACACTCTCATAAGTGTCTTTTGCAGCAGGTATATTGAGTTGTGGGTGGGTGCCGTAGCGCAGTGGTTAGTGCGTTGGACTACTGCGCAAAGGGTTCCAAGTTCGAGTCCAGAAAAATACCATCAAAAGTTTTTTCTCGGTCCCACCTCTTCCGAGTGTGACAAACATTCAAGAGTATAATTGTCATGAGAAGCTTCTCAAAACCCCTCTGCCCTTCGGATACTGCATAAAACTGTAGGTCCCTTCTGTATATGCAGAAATGTATACCACGCACAACATGTACAGCTAGGCCTTGGCCCTCTATGGGCTGCTTACGGTCTGATATTTATTTATTTATTTTTATATTGAGTTGTGGAAAGGGGTGCAATTGAGATAAGCAATGGATATTGCATTCATCCAACTAACTATCTAGCGTTCTGTTCTACCTCTTTCGGACATTTCTTTGGATAGAGTGATGAAGAAGAGCAAATAGCGCAGGAACAGAAAAGGAATTCACTCTGGCTATAGTATTGGTATCCTTTCGCTATGCGCCCCGAAGCTTATTATTAGTGTTAAGTTGAAGTAACAAAGCTTAATTCAATTATTAGTATAGATATTTGAAAAAGCGTTCATTTTAAAGCCGAACCCTGTTAAAAGGCAATATCCATAGGTCGTTCCCAGACAGACTTATAGGCATTTTCAGCACATATCCATCATAAAACTTAAATAAATCCAAATACTTCCTTATACCCGCTAAGAATCAGAAAAGTTCGTGCCTAGCATTTAACAACCGTCTCTAGATACCGATACATACCATCGGATGAATACAACAGAAACCCTTCCTTTGACTATTTATTACTCATTCTCTAAATCACTTGACTTGAAACTGGACTCCAGAAGTGGTCCTCTCATTTAACAGAAAAACCTTTTCAAATCACGTTCTATTGACATAAAAACCCTAAACAACTTTAAATTATCCCGTAACTCGTTCACTGTAACAAAAGATACTCAGTTATCAGATCTTTAAGTCAAACCTAATTCCAGACAGGTACATGTCTCCACAAAGCATCTATTTTCCTAAAACCTCTAAATCTATTTGTGTCACTGTACTTCACTACTTGAATTATTTGTGCGAGTATCTATTTGAAATTTCACGCACGAACAATCATTTAAAAAGTCATAAAGATTAGACGAAACCATGCCAGGTACCATGGAAATGATTTGAACTTGTGCAGAGTTTGTTATGTTAGGCGAAGCACGCAACATGCATCTCATCTAGACGGTTCTTGCATAACTTAGCGTTTTTCTCTTCTCCACAAATATGTGTTATAAATTCCTTTTGCAATTTTGAATAGAATCTCAAATTTGGTCTCAAATATTTGCAAGACAATGGGGCTTTTTAAGTATTTTCAACACCTTTTGTGTTTGAAACTGCTCTTTAAAGACGCTAAAGCGAACATTAGGAATTATAGTTCTTGTTACCCTAAACTGGGTCAGAATAAATTCAAGAAAAAAGAAAAGGAAGAAAAATTCTCACGTTAATTGTTTTGTTTTACAGTTTGTTCTTGTGTTTTTTTTTTCTTATAATTATTCTTGCATTGTCTTTGAATCGGAAAGAGAATATGTCTCATGGACTGGGGTAACACTTAGTTGCAGATGGACTCCCACGATAATTATAAAATTATTAATGTTGCCAGGTAAATGGGTGAGTGGCTACAATGTTGGGGTAGTGATAGAACATTGAAAAGACCTAGATTTTTTTCCTATGAATAGTACTAGATGAACAGTAGAGACCTGCACGAGATGCCTAGGTTCTCATAGAGTTTATGCCGAAGGTTCGTGGAAAGGTAGAACATGCATGTATTCAGCTTTCTGTTAAGATTTATGTGAATTAACAAAGGGGCAAGCACAATGTTAAATTTTCTTAAACCTTTGTTTAAAAGAATAAGAACAATGGACAATCTTGAGGAAGTAACTATAAGTAAGATTTGAATCTTGCTTCGTTGTCAATGAAAAATTCCAAAAAAACTTTAGTCTGACATCTATCCACACTCATAACAACGAAGTCTGCAATTGCTAAATGGCTAATAGAAACTATAGGTACATTTTTTTAATGGTTTCCTTCGATGTCACCTTCAAAGCAGCATATGGAGGCTTTTGAACTAAAAGAGTTGGCGTGCGAACTTTGTAAAAATAAGCAATCAAGGATCTTATTATATTAGATTCTGCTTAAAGCATAATCATAAGAGTACCAGAATTTTGTAAAAATTAGATCAAATATTTATGGTTCTGGTGTTCATATAGTTTGATGAAAATAAAAGCAGGAGGGAGACAGTTAAGTGGGAGGGTTGTCTTCGCAAAAATTGCAGGTCGAACTCAGTAAGTAGACGCTTCCCTTATTTTACTCTTATTTTACTTAATTAAGCGGGTCACTCATCATTCGATATGCAGCGTGTCTATAACTATATAACTTTGTGTAGAGAACTTCTTTATAACAGTCAACCACTATACAAATATTTGATCTGAGTTCAGTCAACTGTTGTATCATCTTCTTTATTAAAATTTAAAGAAACCCTGCTGTCATTCAAATTCAAAATTTTAGTTTTCTTGCTCTAAACCCTGAGGATCATGTAGCCATAACAGTTTCCCAACGAATCCAATAAAAGTATTACCATAAAACCGACAGTCTAAAAACCAAAATCAAAAGAAATATGATACAATAACTCAATGCCATGTTTGTCTATTTTGGAAAGCAAATATACTTTTCATAGGCTTTTGAGAGCTTTTTCAAATTAAGTGCTCGCCATCCCACACAAAGTCGATAAAGTTTCACTCAGAATAGAACTTGTCGTACAGCCACATGTCTTCTTTATTTGCTGACCGAGTTAAAGTAAATATATGAGAAATACTTTCACTTGGAAATATTCTAAAATGATATGGAGTGGGATGATATGATGTTCCAAAGAAGCTACAACGCACTTCCATACCCACGCTAATAGTTAACCAATGATAGAGCGAGAAATAGTCAAATAAGTCAACATCTAGTTTATGATGCTGAAAAAAAAAGAATATTTTTTTCAAGAAGCAATTCTATATGAAACGTCTCAAAACCACTGGATTCCAATTTGAAAAGTCAAAGCACTCAATTTATTTGTTATTCATAAGTAAAGGGCTCCTTGACCTTCCTCAACTGAACATTAATCATTCGAGAAACCAATCATGCGGTTAGCCCACTCAAATATGCAGCAAGCAAAAATATCTGCCTGTTCTAATTTGAGGTAGAAAATAACCAAGCAACCACATTCTGACATTTAGTTGACTGTTAGATTTGTACTTAAATAAAATTCCAATTCGCATGCGCAATTTCCGTGTGGCTGAAACCAATCACACCGACTCTCTGACAGTGCAATTAAGTAGCAAATCACCTAACCCAGACCCCTGTGGCATATCAAATAACCACAACGACAACGACGCCCATGTGTTTGTTGTTGCTGAGAGTACGTTAGGTATTCGTACCGTTTATAGCCCCCATGCATTCTGTCATTTAGGTGCAAATCAGTTCAAATGTATTTTACAGATATTTTATTCTACTTCAGTGCAGATGTTTTCCATATCATATCAGGAAACCATCACCGTAAAACGGTCAAGTGCAACGTTACTATAGTATCTAACTAAGCACAGTTCTTGAATAGCCCATATACCAATATATATTGATATTGGAATTCCATTACAATAGTTGCGCGCACACACACCACACACGGTAAAAATCGGGAGAGAAAAACAAGTAAAAATATCACTGACCTCAAGATCTGGTTGATACCAGCACTTGGCGGCATAAAATTGTTGTTGTTGTTTGCGCGCGCGCGACCTATACTTTGTCAGCATCACGCGCAGATACAATAAAATCAAATAAAATAAACTGGAAGTGGCCATGTTTCTCGTTCAGAAACACACTCGGAATGGTTGCACATTACGCCACAATATAACGGAAAAAATAAATAATATCCCCTCGTAATGGATATAAATATTGTGTGAGCTAAGAGTGTATGCGTCATACCTGTTTCACGCAACAGGTCAATAGCAGAAGCCCAAGTACCACTACACCATCTCACTATCCACATCCACATCATCATCACCACCACTACCACCATTACTATCTGGAGTTTGTTTTGAAATTTACCAACGCATGCAGGTGGCTACAAACGCACTCGCGCATCTTATCAGGAATTCTTCATCATCGGTTCGGTGTACTCTTAAGTCTGTTTGTGGGTCGCACCACCACAGACTGACTAGGCAACAACGTGGTGATGGTCATATGCGCAACTCCAACTTGGGCGCTATGAATGGATGGATAGTTTCATCGATCTTCTTGTACAGGCCATCGAAATGGTGACCCAATTCTTTTCGGTTTCGGCGGGGGATCTTTCTGTTTGTCAGTCTGTGTGTGTGTGTGTGTGTATTTGTGTGCGGTTTTAGATAATTCAGTTAATCATCTGAGAATTATTGCATGGTGGTGTTTATTTAGTTTCTTTATGAATCAATTGAATTTTATTGATTTTCTTTTTGTCGAAGATGAATGATAAACTGTTAACTGTTAATATGGTGGTAAGTGTGACGACGGGTGAGAGATATGAAGGTGTGAAGATGATTGTATCTGTGTTATGGGTTACTCATAGAGTTACGACAATTAAGTTGTAATTTCGTTGAAGAATTCATTTAAAAATATCTTTGGGTAATTATTGAGTCTTAAGCGGTCAGAACTGATGAGCTGTGGAGGCTTTAGGGAATGATTTGCGATAGTAGTGTGACCCAGAGGGCTTTCTATTAAGCGTATGAAATATAACATCATTCGCTGGATGGCACGCATGCGAAACATCTACTTTTCCATAAATCGGGCTAATTTGACCAATAGCATTAATTATGTTGGCTTTCAGGGCAGCGGTGGTTTGTGGATAATTAGCATAGTTCTTAAGAAAACCCCACAAGTAAGTCTAACGGGGTCGAATCGCACGATCTCGGTGACCAATTCGCATTACCTTCGCGTAAGATAACTATGTTTGGAAATTTCTCGGGCAAAATGTCTATTGTGTATTGTGGCACGGGCTGTGTGTCCTGTTGTCGGTGTACATATTATCCAATTGGGGCCGGCGAGCCCCACAAACGGACCAATGAAGGTACAGTACAGTGCGAGGATTGTGGTTCTCCTACTCCGAACTATAACCTCACCTAAAGAAAACTAAGGAGAGGAATAGGTATTTCCGATTTCTTAAGTTGAAATTATTCTAACTGGTTAACGGAATAAGTTTTAGCAGATAACGATCTGCTTTAAAGTTCTAAAACCATCCAAATTTGGTAATTCTATGACATCCCAAAAGAATTCATTGAAAATTCTCCTCACTCGGTAGTCCAAAACTGCCGAAAGCAATCAAAAAAAAAAGAACATGTCAGATTTACGTCAGCCAAGTAACAAGTCGCACGTCACGACGACACAACAACGACATGCCAAACACTCAAGAGCAGCCCCCCTTTGAGAATGGAAAAGCAATTCAAATCACGTCGCTATGCCTTCCTCATCTGAACTCCCTTCAGTAGCTAAGCTAATTGAAAAATAACTCACGAATCGTCCAAGTGCAACGAAGACGTTACCTTACCGTCCATCTCCATGCTCTATCGTCTTCGTCATCGCAGCCCCAATGATCTATTTCAGTGATTCCATAACTCATATTCTCACGTTCCATATTCTCCTAACCAGTAATTTTCTCTTTTATTTTTCTCTGATTTTTTTTCTTTTTGTTGCAAAACTCATCTAATATATTCAAATAACTCCATTAAATTATCTCGGCTGTCATGCAGCACGGTCCCTTCAACAAACAAACAAATAAAAATACACAAGAGCATAGATGGTAAAATCTGATCCGTAAAATACACCTGCGCTCTGTAGTTCCTTGATAAATTTCCCATTTTAATTTACTCCATTAAAAGAGGCAAGGAATATCAACCAAACCCTAGAATGTCCTTCGAATAGACATATAAGCAAATGCAAAAGGAAGCTATAAATTGACTCAGTTGTCTTAATTTGAATTGCCTTAACAGTCTGTGTTGTACACAGTTCTGATTGCCGTAATTAAATTGCAAACATTTCGCTTGGGACTTTTATGGACTTCAATCTAAAAATACTCACAAATGTTGTCTCATAAAAAAGCACACACTAACAACCAGACCGATGGACTAAGAGATAGTTCTTTGGGATAAAACGTTGTGATATCTTTTCTTGTTCTTGCAGCGTTTTATGGTAATAAAATCTTAAACATGCAACATTTTTGCAGGCCGCCATCATCGCGCGGAAAGTCACTCTAACCCAGATTTTTAGTGGATTTAGTAAATTCTGCTTTGTACTTAATGTTACTGCTTTCTATTTTATTGTTGATCGACATTTGGTATTAATCCTGATGACTCTTTGGTTTTGGATGGAAGTTCAAGATTAAGCTGGACTTGAGTGGGATTTGATGGGTATTAGCTTAATGAAATGCTTAGAAGATTTGCGTGAAGTTTGCAAAAAGAATGTAAACTCATGTTTATATCCACAAAAGGTAATAAAGAAATTAATTTGGTTTTTGGAATTTTACTTCCTGAAGGCACGATGAAACACCTGCGTGGATGTCGGCACTTAGAGTACTACTTAGGCTGCAGTAGAAACTAGCACCCAAAATACTCAAAAGATTTTGTTCCTGTAAGTTGTTTTCTTGATTTTAAAAAAGCACGATCATTAAAGATGTGTAAAGTGACTTTTGAATCAAAGAGTTGGCGTGCGAACCTAAAAAATAGGAACTCTAAGCTTACTGTATTGTTATGCAAGATTCTCCTTGAAGTTTCGGGCCCTTGGCAGGAGAGAGGCTGTGAATTTGTGATGGTTGTAATCTACTAAATCTAGGTCCCAACTAGAAACAAAAAATCGGAGCCCTACGCCCTCATGAGGCATTTCTGTTCGTAAACCCCGAAAGTGTTAAGACAACCGAATCAACTTCTGATTATGAAAAAATTAGCCCCTATTGAAAACGGGTCTTGATGAGTTTGCTCTTATACCAAAGACAATTCCGTTTTGCTTTAATTCATTCAAATGTATTGACCTGCGCCGATCTATCCTTCTACCATTTACCACCATTCCTCATGAGTCTTCTAAGTCTGTGCCCAAATTCCTATCCATATTACCCCGCCTAACGAAAAATAGACTTACCCATGGATATGAAGACGCCAATCTATTAACAGCCTCAACATCAATAATTCTCAAGATACAGTGTCTTTTATTCTACCACTCCTACAGTTCTTCCATGGTCTTAACATACCATTCAACGACGACATTTAACTTAAAAATGTCGTGCGAGTTTAAGGTTTGACTTACCCCGTAGAGAGAGAAATTCCCCCCTCACAACAAATGTGAGTCATGTTTCATGTCCGATTGTATTATTGGACGCCAAAAACGTGATCAACTTGTGTCCTATTTCGTTAGTTCGTCGTTTGTTTTTGTGTACACATGCCCTATGAGACCGGGGGTACGGTTGGTTGGGGGCTACTTTATCGTTTCCCACTACAACGTTAGTAACCAACTGAATAGAACCTTCATCTCTTCTTCTTTTCACACACAATTCAATTTGGGAACGAAAAAAAAAAAACAACTTGGGCCTGGACTTGGGACACTGCGAATGCGCATGGGTATCTAGCTTCAAATGAAGACCCATTGCATTGATTTTTCTATTCTCAATAGCAAAGAAGAAGACACAAAAGCTATGTGTGTGTGTTTGTGTAAGTCGGAGTTGGGAACCCTTCCGAAGACCGCCAGTCGATCCCAAAATGGGATCTAATTCAGCAATTGATGATGAAAGTCGAGAGTGTTTTTTCGCTTCGTGCACGACTTTTTGCTGCTTTTTGTTGATTTTGTTGTCTGCTGTTCACAAATCGTTTAGTCCGAGGAGAAACAAACAAACAGAGGGGGGAACTGCGCAAGTCAAAAGGCAATAGAGACTCTGAGACTCTAGAGAAACAAACCATATAATGATGTCTTTATAATTCGTGTATCAAGTTGTCGGATATCATATGTGCAGCGGGATAACATGGGAAAGTTTCCAAAGGCAGAGGAATCTATTGTGAGGAGGTGAATTATTTTTTTTTTTTTTTTGCTCTCGTCAGGGTCCGATAAAGTCAACATCGTGTTGCACACAGAGGGAAGGTCTTTAGTAGCGAGGTTGATTCTTGAGGTCATTTGCATAGATATTGGTTGGGAGTTTCTTTTTCGACGGGCTGTTATGTGGAGGTGACACTTTATTCTATGGCCACTAACAATGTGGTAACCGAAAGTTATAGGCGGACGGACACAAGTCGTGTTTTGGGAAAAGACGTCGTCGTGAAAGACGATATTGTTAGGTGCTGTGAAAATATTTGACCCACTGTTAGGAAGGTGTGGGAGAGAATCAATGTCTGCTTTTACTTATCTGATGGCATGAGAGTTGGTATTATGGTGGCGAGTAGCATGTGACCTTAGCTTGTTAGCTTACATTGTTGGTACAGTAGACGATGGTGAAGAAAGTGCCTCATTAAAGGCAAAAAGGCTTGTAGTTAAACGGCTGAATATTTTTAAAGGAAAATCATTCGATTGATTAGCTTTAAACGGGGTCACTTAAACCGCTAACTGGGTTATGCTCGTGTAGGCTTTTCAAAGGCGTAGATAGATAAATCTTTTCATTAATAAGTCAGACAGCCTTTTATTCATAAGATAAAATCAAGTTCAACTTTAAAATCGTTCATTGACGTTCGTGAATCAAAAGAGTTGGCATGTGAACGTTGAAAAAAAAAAAAAAAAACTGGTGAACTGCTATTTTAAAACCATATGTAAGAGGTATGCTCTTTTCCCCATAATCAGTACGAAACAGCAAAAATCAAAGTCTCTAAAACCTTTCGCGCAACATCTTCAAATCGAAAAATGCATTGCCTGTCGCGAGGTGTCGTCTTAATGTCGCCAATTGCACCATTTCAAATCTATTAAAAGACTTCCATACAAAAGGATCGCAGATAAATCGCCTTTTTCAATTCTTAACAAACCTTGACCGTCACGAATTTAGCGTAAAGTATACATCATTAACATACCACAGTCAGACAGGATATCCTATGCTCCTTAACTCATTTCTACGAACTCCTAATGGCCACACAACTAACCAGCCAGTACATTCCTAACTTACATAGTTTTGAGAGAAACAAACGCACAAGTTGTCGTCCTTAAATCTTCTATTTGGCTGGGACCCAAGTCTGATCTGTACGCGAATGGAAGGGACTTATTGTTTACATCGACCTTGTTAGTGTGGTCTACCTTTAGCACAAGAGATAAAACTTGATGCAGAGTATATCTAGCACATTATGGGAACTGCACATAATCATGCAGATTTTACCCCGCGCGTTCGTCATCACGAAAGTGAATAATAGTCACACAATCCAAATGGGCATCGACGACCATCGATACTACACCATCGTCACTGTCCCACCGAATCGTGATTGAATTTATTTTTCAGTTGTGTAATGAAATTTTTTTTTCTGTCGAATTGATTTACCTATGAGATACTTTTGTTGCTGGGACATTCCAGATGAAAACACCAAATGGGGTGCGCCGAATGATTTTTTATTTCGATGAAAAAATTTTGGGATGATCTCTTAGGTGTGAAATTCTAAAAACCGTTAACATTTATTTTTTTGGAAGCTTTACTTCCGGTGGGCAGCCATTAGAAGTCTCAAAATGGGTAATTTTCATGGTCTGTTTAAAGGAGCTGCAAGTTTCTTCTGTAGCTATAATTGAAATGTTTTTTATTTTTATTTTACTTTTCAGGAAGTGTGCTTTTAATAATAATAGTCGATAACGTATAAACACATTTCGTTAATTAATGCTGAGACGCTAAACATTGGCATCAATTCCTCATAATTGAGTGATTTTCAAATGGCTCCTGTGCCTCACCCCTTAAGCCCAGAGGATTGATTTTTTTTTTGGCATCAAGTACTTGAACCGTAGTTAAAGTAACATTGTCCTTTAAGTTCCTAGACTATCATTTACTATGAGAAAAAAAGTGTTGAATTTTGCAAATTTTCCTGACTACCCCACTTTGCCCCCCTCAAATCACCATGTTGGACAAGAAATAAAAATCTGAAACTTTCAGGAAATAAAGTCCCTACTTTTATCTTTACAGGAGAGTATATTTTGTTTTGTGATTTTCACTCCTCTAAGAGATATGATTTTTTAAAACTTGCAGTTTTGGAAGATATAAATATTTTTTTCATATCAAATGATTAATTTTATTTATCATTTCTAATTGTAAACCTGACGTAAGCTAAAATAAAAGACGGAACGTGATGTGCTAAATGTTTATTTGATAAATGAGCACACATTTTTATTAACATTTTTAATATTTTTAAGAGATTGGTCTCTCTTAGGTTATTCTTACCGTATCACTGTTATCAGAGCTGGAATATCTCCGAACTTTCAATGTTTGTACAGAAAGAGGTACAAAACTATGATAACATCTTGTATTCTTAACAGAAACTCCGATAAATATGACTATTATTATTATTATTATTATTATTACTATTATCATCATTTTCATAACAGCTTTTCACAGCTTTCATCGTTTCATCGTTTATTTTTTTCCCACTTTCCTTATTTTCTACTTTTGGTAATACTCCATACTTTTCTCGGAGCTTTTTCGATTTTCTTGCTAGGTGCTCACTGCAGTTAAATTCAGATTGCATTTTAGAAACAGTCCAACTTTTTGGCAACAAACTTAATATTTGATATTTTTTATCAAATGTGTTTGATGTTATAAATTGAATCTTAAGTTCTTCAATAAGTTCAGTATACTCTGATTCATAACCATCACTTGAAACAGTTCGCTCTACGTTCTCTTCAGCGTGATCCTCAATTTTAAAAACCTTTTCTAATTTTCGTTGAATTTTGTTTGTTATCTCATTAACTTTCTGCTCAATTTTTCTTTTTCTTCTCCCAACATGAATTTTTTGAAGAGCAGGAATAGGAGGTTCATCCAAAATACTACATATACCGTTCAGTACCTGAATTGCAGAAAAATCCGGTTCAAAGGGTTCCTCCATTTCTTTCATGTCATGAAAGTCTGCAGCACCTGTGTTTTCATTCTCAATTGGTAAAGAATTATTTTCATTTAATAGCCTAAAACAACGCGTACAAATAGCCAGTCCTGGTATAAGATTAAAATGATTGTTTTTTTCAGAAAGAGATAAGCTTATAACTCTCAATGATTTTCTGATATTTTTTTTATGAACGGCTAACGGGTTACAGCACTTATTGCCAAAATGTTTAAAAAACAGCTCCACATATTTTTTATAATGATAGGTACATACATTTGTAATTGATGCAATACCTGTACGCTTAATTAATAGTTTTTTATTCATCTCACTTATTCCACTTGCAGCTATTAACGTCGAAGTTCTTGAATACATTTTTTTGTGACAATCTTCTTTTTTAAATACACCAATCGAACACTCCATTATGAAAATCAAATTAAATATAAAAGATCACTAAGAAACAGAAACGCGCATCAAACCCTTTCAAGACAGTTTAATAAAATATGTTATCGCCTCAAAGCACAACGTTGTGAAGTACTGTTACCAAAAAAAATAATGCTTTGAACTGAAATGCCCAAATTTGTATGCAATATAAATCTGGAGAAGAAAGAAAAAGCGCTAGATTGCTAGGTTTTTTTTTAACGAAACTGCAATTTTTAAAAAATCATATCTCTTAGAGGAGTGAAAATCACAAAACAAAATATACTCTCCTGTAAAGATAAAAGTAGGGACTTTATTTCCTGAAAGTTTCAGATTTTTATTTCTTGTCCAACATGGTGATTTGAGGGGGGCAAAGTGGGGTAGTCAGGAAAATTTGCAAAATTCAACACTTTTTTTCTCATAGTAAATGATAGTCTAGGAACTTAAAGGACAATGTTACTTTAACTACGGTTCAATTACTTGATGCCAAAAAAAAAATCAATCCTCTGGGCTTAAGGGGTGAGGCACAGGAGCCATTTGAAAATCACTCAATTATGAGGAATTGATGCCAATGTTTAGCGTCTCAGCATTAATTAACGAAATGTGTTTATACGTTATCGACTATTATTATTAAAAGCACACTTCCTGAAAAGTAAAATAAAAATAAAAAACATTTCAATTATAGCTACAGAAGAAACTTGCAGCTCCTTTAAACAGACCATGAAAATTACCCATTTTGAGACTTCTAATGGCTGCCCACCGGAAGTAAAGCTTCCAAAAAAATAAATGTTAACGGTTTTTAGAATTTCACACCTAAGAGATCATCCCAAATTTTTTTCATCGAAATAAAAAATCATGCAGCGCACTTTTTAATCTATTTTCGGTGTTTCTATTTGGAATGACCCTGCTGTGACTTCTCTTGCTAGCGCGAGAGATTCTAGATTCCAGTTGAAAAGCCTTTAATGGTCATATAATTACATAAAGAGAAAACTAAACGTATTGGATAATAATTCTGTTAACAGTAACTATGGTGTGCGCATACTGCGTACGCGGACTGTCATAAGCTATTATGTGTAGAATGGATAACTTGAGTAGATCACAGATGTGAATCAATATACCGATGGACTGTGTATAGTATGTAGTTTAATACTTAAAATGGATATAAAATTATTAGCTTCTCTTTCATGGTCGATGTGGTATGTTGCGGTGAACGGTTGATTTTTTTTATTTTAATCTACTACTGTCTGTTCGACCATCCATAAAAGTGGTATTGGCTGTAGTAGACAAGGAGAACGAGGTCGAGAGATGGGCACTTCCGGTGGAATTAAAGTAGGTTTCTTGAGGTTCTAATATGTAGCTTGGAAAAAATGTTGTATTTTTCTTTTTTAAAGTTCTTCAGAGATTTGAGGCAAGAGAAGTACTCGTACTCGTAGGTACAACTCCACTTAAAGAGAAGTGTGCGGTTCCATAGGCTATTTGTATCTAAATGCATTCATATAGGAAACAACATTGAGATAAAAGCTCTAATCATAAAATGTTGTACTTTGGAAGTGGGTACAAGAAGCGGCTGTAATAGCCGAAAATATGTTTGAAGTGTTTTCGTAGCAATCGGTTGGCCACCAGACAGTTTTACAATATTTGGCGAATATTACAAAGAAAAAAAAATGATATAGTCCTACTATATATAGATATAGGCTGTATGAAGGAAGGAACAGCCTCCTTGACTTCAGCTCATAGTCTTGTAATGCACTCTCGAAACATTTAAAGCTAACAGAAAGTTTTCAATGGTTTTAGTGAACTACGTAATGAAAAACCTCTTCTGAGTGTTATGCACATATGTACTGCTTATTTGTGAGTTTTTCTTTCAAATTTATCTCCCTTACCTTTTTCAGTCAAAAGAGTTGGCAAGCGAACTTAGTAATAGAAATGATTTGTGTAGCATGGGTGAGGTTTCGAGTGTTAGGCTGTACAACATGTAGCCACACATAGAACATTATGGATCCATCGGATCTGCGACTCTGGATTTTTTTTCAAACAACTACTCATTGAACCAGGAGGTTAGTATGAAGGCAACTAATGCATTGAAAGATTTATTCACGGCCTGAGTAAATGTATATCAGGGCTTCACTGCCGCCATAAAGGAATGCAAGTTCTAAAATTGTCCAGCAAAGAACACTGTTCCTTTGGACCACGAAGCCAGACCTAGGCGGCCACTGAAGAAGACATACAGCTGCTTTGAGGTCACAAAACTCAACTCCCGTCAAGAAGACCAAGATCGCCAAATAAGTTCAAGGAGTAAGGACCTTTACATAAAAGAATGTATTAAGTTATAGAAAATTAGATTGCACCCATCACAACAGCCAACTTGAAATGAGATCAATCTCTTCTCAAAATATAGAGAAACCTACAGCGCCAATGAGAAGAAAAAAAAGAACAAACAAGAATGTCACAAACAGGAAAAGCACAAGAACATCTTGATATTCCCAATAAAACACTAAGATATACTAAATAGCAAACGTTCTACCGCACAGCAGCAGTAGCAAGCCAGAAAAGCAGAATACCCGCTTGGGCTTAGTACAGAAGTAGAACACACATCTCTTAACCCAGAGATGATATCCAGTGGAATAAAGAAAATTCCGTTGGGAAAACTGAATCCCCGTCTAGAAAGGGGACACCGTTCGCTGCATCTCATCAAAAGAGTGCCAACGAAAAAAATAGAAGAAAAAAAAAAACAAACTAGTCCTACTGCAAGAGCAATAGTAGCATCCTGGTTAGCGAATATTCAAATGCATCTCCTCACCGAATGGAGTATCTTATTCGACCATCGAATTGTGTCTAGCAACTGGTATTTCAAGATCTCCTCAAGGAGCGCGCACACTCCATTCAAGTGCACATATCAAGTTTGTTTATAACACAAAATAAGATTTTAATTTTTGTTTCCTTTGGCCAATTTTAATTTCAAATCCAAAGATGGTGGCGTCGTTTATTTACTCATTTGGTTTTCCACTTGCCGAGATTTGGCTGTGATTCCCGGTGGTCGTCTGTGATATTTAACGATGCTCCCTATTGGGTCGGGAAATTGCATTTTAACCGGGGAGCTGATAAATTGGCTTAAATTGTTTCCAAATTAAATAAGTTTTTCTATTCGGTATTCGTATGGTCTCTTGATTAATTGCGATGTAATTAATTATGCAGTTCAGGATGGTAGTCGTCCGTTGGTGCTTTTTATCACTGGTTTTTTTGAATCTTCCTTTTTGATTGGGATTGTTAATTTGTAATGGTTGTCTGGATGAGTGAGTGCATTTAATTGAAAAATTCTCACTGCGTGAAGGATATTTTTTTCTTTAATTACAAACTAGTTTTTGGGTTTTTTAAATTTTGATTGGATGCTGGTTGGTAATGTATTCGTATTGGAATCCTTTTCTTTTTAATGCTGGCTGTGTATTTAATTGGGAAAATGTTTTCCTCTGGGATATTGATAATAATGGATTGGATTGTTGCACTCCCGAGGGGTGAATACATTTGTAACTGTTACCGATGGTCACTGTTGGTATTTATTGAACGTTAATTGGAAAGTGTCTAGAAGGGAAATTCTGAGTTCTAGTTTGACTCGGTTTTGGTGAATAGAAAACAGTTGTCCTTGTATGGTGTAATTGCACTAAATAGCAATATAGGAGATGTTGATGGCATAAAATTAGAGTCTTCGATCTCTTGTGATTTCTCTAAAATGTTAGTCGAGTTTTGTACTGTAAATCGTTAGCCTCTAAGTACCTTTGACGGAATTAGTTCCAAATACGTTTTCTTTGTCAAATTGTGATTTTAAGCCATTAAGATCTAGTTTAACAAAGAGTTGGATTTTTAATGTCAATATCTTCTCACGGGGAAAAGAACATGAGCAACGACTACTCCCAGTGAATTCTTGAAATGCCCCCCAAATAAGGTTTGAATTTATCCTCCATCTTGTCAAGAAATGGGTTGCAATTGAAGGCACATTTAGAAGTGACATTATACATTAGAAACGACTAAGACTCATTACTCGCCATGATATTCTCGAGAAAAGTCCTACAGGTTGAAGACTTACCACGAATGGAAGTTGCATGTCACAACTCCGTCGATTCTACGTGATTAGGAGTACTTCAAAATATCATCATCTAATACATCTAGACATAATAGGAGGGCATGTTAGTAGGAAGGCCTCCTCTTTAACAAAATCTCCATCAACGGAATGGGCGAGGAAGAGGACTGTACTTCACCTTCTGTGTACATACATAGCAAGGTCGATCTGCTCTTGGGGAACTACATCTTGGAATGTACTTCTCTGATAAACTTGACAAAAAAGCGAGGATTGCTATGTATCGCCTCAAGCGCTTTATTATAATTTTCGACTGAATTAGCGTGTAGTCTGCACTCAGATTCCGTGCACCAACACCAGTCTAAGTGTAGTTGTATCATGTGATCCAACCTAATCTACTTTCAGTGAATAGTAGTTCTTGCGTTCCAAATCAAAAGAGTTGGCGTGCGAACTTGATCACAGATACATTGTATCTGATCTTATGTAACAAAACGGTAAATATAATTGCTTTGGATTGTTCAAAATCGAATAAATAAAATGGGGCGAATGTGTGTGTTGCCTTATAGCTTATGACAAGGCTTTGCAACTTTGCTACACCTAGGCGCTCTGCCTTTTTCTAATGAACACTAAAAGTTATAAACTCCAATTTCTTATAGCTTCACACAATTCTTCACCCCAGCCATACCCATATCCTTGTCATCGTCTTCTAACCTTCCTCCAACGATACTCCCAGTTATACATTCAAACCCATTTCCCATTCGAAAACATCTTAAAGAATTCTTTTCTTTTTTCCTTCAATCGTCCAATTATGAGCACGATCTAGCAATAGTTTCCAACTACTCAACGATCTTCATAGATAGCCTGAAACTGTTGCCACCTGTCTTTTGATTCCCATCAACAAAGCGACGATGACGGTGCTAGAAATTTTACTAGGTCACACCGTTTATGCCCAAAAAGAAAAAAAAATTGCGCATGATCTTCTCAATAACAACCCCGCGGTACCAGAAGTGACTGCGTGCTTATCGTTGTCTTTCTATAATTCATGCAATTTTCTTTTTATGGTAAATATTTGAACGTTAAACACGCTCCGATCAAATGACAGGAGCGAAGGGGGCCGGAAGAATTCTGCAACCGAACTTGGATTGTTCCCATATGATAATGATAACTTTTCTCCTTAGAAACGAGCGGCATATCTGTACTGTGGGACCGAGTTTTTTTTTTTCAGATTTAAAATCAATTACTGACGCGAGAATTCTGGCTTTTTTTTTTCTCCCAATACGCTTTGGTGCGGTGTGCTCTATCGCATGTGTATCTCTGGTTGATGCGCGGACGTGTTGTATTCTAATCGTATCTTCGTGACGTTATTATCCCAGATACATAGAAGATAGTCGTATTCTTTTGATGTTTCCTACTTTGGCTTTAGTGTCAGTCAGTAGTTCTTGTTGCTGGTGGTATATACATTCATTCAACATTGGCGGCGGCGCGGCAACAAATTAGAATTCAATTTGTGCAAATATTTTGAAAAACACCGCCAACGAGAAGAACTTTGGTACAACAATTTAAAGTTTTTCTTTTACTCTCTTACCGCCACCCGCAGCAGTGAGATACATTGTCGTATAACAACAGAGATACACAGTGGGAATTGTGCATAATGAGGCTAAGGAAGGCGGACGAGAAAATAAAAAAAAAGGAAAACTTGTCTACTCTTTTTTATTTTTTTTTTTTATTGGCCCCGGTACGGTTCCCACAATCATTATTACGGATAATTTTGTAATGGCTCTTGAATGTAGGCAAAGTTTAAGGAGATAGATACAAAAAAGCCAACCCAGATAAAGACGAAGAACTACTGCCGCGACGCCATCATCATAATAATCAACGGAATGGCTCTCGCCTAGCTCATTAGGCATTCACGATTATTTGCATTTTACCCTCCGGGAGGTCAGCTTGGGCAAAGGGGACAGGCTAACTACTACTAGGCGCGTCAGTTTTAGAGTAATTTATTGGTTGGATTTTTATTGCCGTTTTTTTTACTCTTTGTAGTCCTGCATTCATAATTGTTTTAGTTAATAAGCAGTTGAGAGAGGTGTCTCTCTGGGGATTAGCATGTGTTTATAGGTGCTACGATTATAGTGCACACGGTGTGTTAATAGGAAGATTTTAATCTGTTGGCGTACTAGTTGGAAAGAAAATTAATATCTAAGTGGTGGCTACGGTAAATGGGTGTAATAGAGCTCGAGGACAGGTAAGATGTTGCATAATGTTGACTTGAAGTTACGCCAAGTGAGTTTACTTTACGGAGAGTTTTTCATACGTACAGTTTAAAAGTCTGTGGTAGATTGCTGGCCTGTTGTTATTAAAACTAAAACAAAGTAATACATTCGAATCATGACTAAACTTTGGCGTATAATACTACTAAAACTTGCTGATTTAAGAAGAACTGGGCGTTGGGGCTCAGTGATTCTTTCAACTACGGAGTTCAAGACCAAAAGTTTGTCCAAGACTCACGTCAACATTCTTTCCATATGCCACGCGATAAAACTGTTTGCCTCGCGCAAAATGCATAAAATGTAAGACCTTGAGTCTCTATAGGTCGCTAATAGCATACCATTTTTTATGTAATTTTTATTTTCTCAAACTTTAATGTAGGTACTTCCTTAATGGCAATCCTCTATTTACCTGAATTATGCCTCGAAATTTCATTGTTACACGACTACTCTCGTGCAGTCAAAAGAATTGGCGTGCGAACTTAGTTAAAATTCAGAAGAAGAATTCCTGGATGTTGTCCTAAAAGTTATATTGTTCATTTAAAAGCGTCAGTCAGTGTTTTAACCTAAGGTTCAGAGAAACATTCGTAAATGAAAAATGAGGCACCTATTCGATTAGGTCTTGTTATCTGATGGATGAAAACCTTGTGAATCACTTTAAACCAAGAAGTGACTAAAGTTTTTCAGATACACCACTCAGTTACATAAGAAAATACCCTTCGGCGGCTTGAAAATAAGTAATATACAAAATTTATTGCTTTTCTAGCTCATAAATTCTCGTTTCTTCCAAGCGTGCGAGTATGAATATTTAAATTTTTATGTTAAGGTGCATCGGCCTCTAGACATGATTTTACAGATAAATTTATACCCGATCCATATCAATGTAGACACATAGATTCAACAAGTCTTACGTAAACTGCTCCTATCACAACATCAATTTACCTAGAACGAAAGGAAGAATAGACTTTATTAGTGGCACTCAATGCATTTTTCATAATATAATTAAATTATACATAAATACACTATTTCCTGCACAACCCTATGCTTTCACTTATTAATTAACATATTTTATAAAAAAGTTAAAAAAAAATAAACTAACAAAAGTTAAACAAACTAAAAGTCAAAATACTAGTCATAAACCCTTTTAACACTGCCATTAATCAATACACCCATAACCATCAACAAACTATAAATCAAATTAAAAATCCAAATCAATGATAGACCGCCTACTTTTGAGGCCAGTCTTTTCAAAGCTTCTCAAAACAAAGAATAGTTGTATTCTTGTAAATAAAAACTTTCTCTTCACCAAGTCAGAATTGCACACACACACACAGAATTCAAGGAATGACCGCCCCAACCGACCCCAGGAATGAAGATTTATTTATTTTGATCTACGTCACCCTTGCACATAAGTCATTCTCTCAATTGTCGAAACCATTTATGGTACTTGCGCTCTATGCCTTGTGGCCAATGTTGGTCAGCTCTGTGCAAATATACAACAGAAAAAAAAATAGACAATGAAAGCCCAGTTGATGATTGATATGGAATTCGTTCACATTTGAATGGTACTCTTGGGAAGAGTTGATATTAAAAAGAATGGTCAACTGCTAGAAGTAGGTTGCATTGTTTCAATCCCCGATGAAAGTTGTATGCATTAGATTAAGTATAGGGGAACTATTTCTTGTGAAGTGACACTTCCTTTCCTCAATTGGCAGGCTTCTTGGTACTTCTTGGTATACTCTACCACCATGTCTTTGTTTTCGCCTATTCCACATTAAAACATTTCATTTTTCACAGAAATATGAAAAATTATTATGTTAGTTTCTTTTTGATGAGGCAGCGAAACTTGTTTACCATTGTGACCGTGACATTGCCCTCTTTTTATGTAATCCAGTTGCGATGGTGCGACACATAGAGGTCATTGCATATAATAAAACACCTCAAATATATGTACATTTCTTCATTTTTCATAATGTTTAATGGTGTTTCTGTGTGCTGGTGTGCCTTCGAGGGGACGGAAATACAGAAGCCAGAAGTAATTAAATGATATTTGATTCTCTGCTTTTTAGTTTTGCTTCCCACCAAGTTCTCAGAGTTATATAACTTTTTTTTTTCTTTTTTAACTCAATTTCTTTTGAAAAGTGATCCGCAGTACAGGAAGAAGCATATGAATGCTTGGATTGTAGATGTTTCTTTTCATTTTCTGACTTTCCATTAATAGGTGGATTAATTTTCATCTTTTAGAGCTTTTACAGTGAATGGTAGTTGATGTGATGACTGGTGTGGTCTTTTTTTTGTTAATTCTTCATGGAATGTTAATAAACAGAACATAATTCACAGACAGGGAATTCTTCACGGGGTATTTAATTATTTGACAGTTAAATGATTTTCTTTATATTGCATTAACTACTTAAGAGTAAGAAATAGATATTTGTTTAGGCTTATCTGAAGGAAAAGGGCATTTAGATCTTATACCACTCGAAACGGACTTAAAGCGTTATCGTCCAATTCAATGGACTATCTTCAGATAAACTAGCGAACGCTGGTTCAGAGTCCGCGTTCGAAAGATGACCAGCAGCTTAGTGTGGCGCTAACATTCCGCCAAATGATTGGGAGCACAAATACCGCCTAGTCCACTGGGCAAATGTCTCGGGTCTCAGAAAGTTCAAATGCTTGATCAAACCTCATTCATACAAGAATACCCTTGACTGAAGCAGCAAAAGTTTCAAAAAGCTGGGGACCTTTTTAACAAGTCTCTGTGGTCTTTGTATTACCGTAACAAAATAGATTTATAGAAGGCGGAATGTGTTGATGTAACTAGCGCTGGAAGCAATCTCACAGAATCATTGCAATAGAAACACAGACTACCCCGCACAGCTTAGTCTGCCAGGTCCCGTACTACTTAAGCCCAATCGTAGAATACAATATTCAAGACTATATTCTCAGCCAACAGGACTGAACAACAATGTTGTCATATTCACCAACATTCATAAAAAAATGTCAGCTATTGAAGCCCTTGAATCCACAATCATAAAATCAAAATTCGTTAGGCAATGCATTGCATTCCTTACTAAGTTTCTAACAGATTAGATCTTTGTGCTGGATACTTGGACTCTCTGATGTTGGAATAACAGACAAATTGGCCAAAAATTACAAAAGAAAAAAGATTCACGGCTTAAAAGTCCTATCTGCCAATGGAAATAGTAAGGTACACTACGTCGACGCTTTGTGCAGATTCATGTAACTGAGTACAAAAATGTGTCCTCGATTATAAATTTGTAACTATTAACCTTAAGGTGATAAAGAAAACTTTCAATGGGTTTTAAAGTTGACGAAATCAATGCAACAACTGTTTCACTCTCCAATCCAATCAGTATGCTCAATTTGGAATTTGGATACATCATCGATCGGAGAGGATTAAATTAAACTTTTCTAAGAATTATGCACGTGCTTCGCCAAGAGTGCCAAGACAAGAAACATGATACACATGCTTTTAAAACATTCATTTGAATCGACAAAACCCCAGGGTAAAATTTTACTAAAACCAGCAACTTTACAAACCAGAAACAAAATCCCGTTGCTCTGTTCCATTATCTCAAAAAATATATAAATTCGACAAGCATTTTCAGCTTCTGTTAATTCCATAACATGTCCAATTATATGATAGACCTTTTCAACCCATTTCTATCCCACCCTGTAGAAGCAAGAAACAAAGCGACTTTATGAATGAAACAGAAAACGCAATCCACTTTTAAAAGCCTTGCCTCAAACTCAAAGCAAGATTCAGAAGAATATCAGGAAACAGATCTCGTTCTCTGCCCATTTTTGGTTCTTCTTTCTCTTTTGAATTCTTAATCGATTTGCTATAGCCAATAAAACATTCAAAATTCTAGTGGTTTGTTGTTGATTTTTAGTCAAAGAAAAATGTCATTAGGAGTCGTTAGCTTTTCGAAGCCTTATTGCCGACAAATTCTTCTTTATTCTTTAATTTGTGATAAAAAGATACACACACAGAGGAAAGCCTAAAGTGCTGTTATATTCGAATTTTTGTTCCTTCTTTTGAGCTTGGGATGTGATTTATCCATCTCTATAGATTTGTGAGACGAAAATGGTAATCTGAAGTTGGGATGGTAGAAATTCTAAAAAAAGAAAAGCGATTAATGAAAGGAAATAACATGAATGAACAATGTTAAAGGGATCATAACTTTACTATGGTGAAAGTGATGACGTTAGATAGCTTGAATAGGGCTAGCTAACTATTTCTTTTTGCATAGGTAAGATCAGCGATGGTAAGAAGTGCTGACAAATATGTTTGTATCTCGCCTTAGAATCGGTTTATTTACATAGAGCGATCAGATATGATCTGGGAGTGCTGTTCAAATGATATGGATTGTGTCAATGTTTTAATTATACCGCTAAGCATTGTCTTGTGCTGCATGCACGGTTTACACCATGAGCTTATTTACATACATACAATTCAATGTTAGTACGTAACCTATGGACTACAGGACCATAAAATTAGCATACCAGCTGAGTGCATATTCGCAATATAGGTGCACTTTTTCATCAGGTTCAGAGCGAGGTGTCACGCGTTGACACGCCCACTTTAAAAAAAATCACATTTTTCCGTAATTTTACAAGAAACTCGGAAAAACTTACTTTGACAGGTATATAGATATTCACTCACTCTGCAAATTTTCCATATATTGTGCATAGCCCACCTTTTGGGGCGTTTTTCTTTCATAAAAGAAAAAAAAACTTTTGTCTCACCGTAGAAAAGTTTGAGTTTCTATACACTCTTTTTGTCCTAAAGCCACCAAACTGTCAGAGATTGGTGCGAAATGAAGAAAACATATCCGCCGTAGTGGACAATACCGAAGAAAACCCAGAAATGTCGATTCAGCGCCGATCAGCTGTATTGGGCATTTCCAGAGAGTCAACGCAGATAAATATGAGCCTACATCCATATAAGATTATGCTGACATAAATGAAGCTGAACGACTGTAGAAAACATCATGAGCTCGCTATCTTCATGGACGATGGCCTATTTTTTTGGCTCAGCGGCTATGCAAGGAAAATTACCAATAATTATGTAGCCATTGCTAGGGCCTGTCGTACCAAGACTTCATTCCTTATAATTATGATGCTAGAGCATCTAAGTTCTTCTCTAAAGTCCATAAAACCTAATGGACTTCTTCAATTACACATTCCTGCATAAACAAGTAGCCTACTAGTTAAACCAAAGTACAAAAAACACGTTAAAGATAAACATCCCTGCGGTTCTTCAAATCAAATAAAGACCTCCTCTGCCTAGCAATTACCGCAGAGAGCAAAACCCTCTTACAGTCTCCTTAATTCAGTTAAGTAAATCCGACAAAAAAAACTAATGCTGACTTTGCTCATAAAATATAATTCTTAAAGTGCATTAGAAATGCAATTGTCACCAGCAGTAATGCAAAGAACACAACAACAGGAGAAGAAAAAAACAAGAACTCACTTCAATATCCCATCAACTTGGTCACATGACAGCACATGAACCAATGTCAACAATCTTCACTACTTTGTCAGCCTCTATACATATATTTACCATTTTAACTTCCGCATAGAAGCAGGACACCCAGAAGAGGACACCCATCTCTAACCCAACACTTACCCACATATACACAGATAGCCTTTCATTGATTTGCGCATGGGAATTGCATTTCCATCATCTCTAAACCAAGTGGCAATTTGCAAAGAAAAAAAAAAAAAAAAAAAAAAACAGTGTATACGCACAGAACTGGTAGAGAGGAAAGGTCCATGACCACAAAGTGATAAATGCTAAGAATACTTTCTTTAAACGCTCGCATCTTCACTTTCTTCCTTGCTTGGTTGTCTGGGCCCAGGCGTAGTCATCAACGGATTTTTCTCTGAATCTTCTTAGGTTTCACTTGCATATGTACGGAAAATTAACGGAAGTTGTATATCAGAAAAGTATTCATTACCTTGTTAGTTATTTAGTGCCAATGAAAATGAGAAAAAAGTGTCTCTGAGAAGTTTGTCAAAGCGGATGTATGAATGATTTATATATCTTTTGCAAGGGAGGCCTTAGTGGCAAGTAGCTGAACCAAACTCATTAACAAAAATTAAGGAATTTATCATGTCAATTCGATCTTATCTCGTTACAACTAATTAATAGAATTCACTATAAGTGACGTGATTAAATTATCCTTGGCAATAAACTGAAAACAGGTAGCCAGAGTACTACTTAGTTCTTAGAAGATGTTCTCTGAAGTAATTAGCCTGCCGTTACTTTCTAGTACAAGTACTATAGTTGCCGCACAAGGTTGATAGGATTTATAGTTCAATGGTACCTTGAAGAATGCATTCGACAGCAGATCATCTATAGCATTCTGTGGTATCCCCTTTAACGATAACGTATCTTGGAGTATTTAATTAGCAGCTTGTCATAAAAGACAACATAAAATGTCCTCTCAATAAGGTTTTTAAATCTCCTTTCTCCCTAACACCAACTAAACCATAAAAATTCCTTCAACACTATATGTACATAATTAGCAATGTTGCCCTATTGTAAAAAAAAGATCTAATGAATTCCAAGTCATGGATAAATCGGTTTTACTTAAAAACTTCGAATGAGCAGCTGCGACAAATCATAGTACAGCAGTATCCAGCTTAATAGACCCTAGGCTTTGATGTTTTTAAGATAGATTCCTCTCCGCTTCTGACAATAACAACACTTAGTTCAATCAATTCGCGTTCAAAACTAAAATGATCTTCAATTTGTTAATACTATCCACAAATTACCACTCAGCGTTAGCTATTTTCACAAAAAAAACTTTAATATTCTATAAAATAGATTGGATTTGATAGCTAGAAGGTACAGCAGACGCTTCAAGTGATTAAAAGTTGCTTTTCTTTTGAGGGTCATAAAAAAACGTCAATGGAAATCTGCACCGAGTTAGAAAATCCAATCCATGAAGACAAAAGTACCCATAAAACTTTGCTAACGAGGTCATCATCAAGCTATTTATATGAGCATAAACTCACAATTATCTCTTGTATTGAGGTTTTCGCATTCCACGTTTCATTGTTAAATGCTACAAAGGCTTTATTCACGGCTCGTAAAAAAAGTGAAAAGAACTCAATTAATTTTCGTTTCCACTTTCAAAGTGGACTACATTTTTGTTTTTTTTTTCTCTCTCTCTGAAAGCAAGTTAACATTGGAAGCTGTAACAATAGTTAAAATGCTACTTAAATCTTTTCTTTTGTTAAAAAAGATAAAAGTTAACAATATTTTGTTGTTAATTTGTCAACAAAATTTCACAACATCTATCAAACAGGACAGGAAATGCAATCTCCTCTTTCTTTTGAGAAAATTCTTTCTTCTCTTGATTTACATAAACAAATTTATGCTAATCAATGGGCGTGTGATACACGAATGCGTTGATTAAATGGTAAAAACTAACCGCATGCATCCATCAAAGGGTGATACTAATTAGATGTCCAGTTTGATGTACAAAATGTATGTTAAATGTTTAATTTATTCAAAACAATGATCTTACAGCAATAAATCACATTTATTCTTCCCGAAGGGGAACAAAGGCAGAAGCAGCAGTATCTCTGTTGGATTGTCTGTATAAATATTTACGTAAAAGATGACTTTACATTGCACAAAGAAACAGCAATAGCAGTAGCAGTATCTACCAGGAGAGTAAAATCAACTGGTGTACCATTCTCTCATCAACGATTCATTGCCATCATTTAGCAAAACTAAGAAAAACAAAATCATGCGCAAAGAATAACAACTTCAAGAGTCATGTTTAGAAAAAGACTCCTCGGTGGCTGACTAACAAAAAAAAAAAAAGAAAAAAAAAGAGGTGCTAGCAAAAACGAAAGATAAACACGAGGAAAATATATCTATTCTTTGCCCTTTCTTTGCCCTTGTATTTGTTTTATCTTGGTTTGTTTTTGCATCGTTTTTATGTCGCCATTTGCATCCTTTGGCCCAGATGCAAATGGGTTGGTATTTTTTATGCGCAATGTTCTCTGTAAATGTGCACATAAATCACAAACTTGTAAATCGCAATACCAACGAGGCTGAAGATATTCCAATGGCAATCGTGTGAATGTCATGGATAAGAACCAAGTGCTAAATGGTTATGTCTTTTTTTTCCATTTGCAGCTCGTGGTGGGGGAGGATATGACATCTATTCTAAAGTGTGTGTTTTTTGAACAATAAATACAGGTATTGAGTTTATTTCAACTCATGACATTGTGTTTTAAACGCTATCTCAGGCTTCCTAAGCTCTTGTTTTGTTAAAGCGCATCTTGTCGATCCTATTTAGGGCATTCTATCTTACAGCGATGGAACTATCCGAAGAAAAGTCAGCAGAGAAAGACCTCAAAACGGAGTTCTTTTCCTCTTATATGGTTCCTTATAATAGTGAAGGGAAACGGCCTTAACCCAAGCACCCTATCCTGAAGATGTGGTTAAACTGGTCTCGACGTCCCCCAGTCCTATGCGAAAGGCGTAACTTTAAAAACGGGAGTTGTTCTTCCCAACAAAAAGAGATCAAATCCTACCTTCAGATCCTCAAAACATGGCGGCGCTCAGCTAAATATAAATCTGATTATAGACATCGATCCGGGCATAAGCCCGTTCCTCCAGGGTCTACCAGTGGATTGAGGGAACCTCCTCACATGAGCTCGATGCTAGCACTTGAAAATTGACTTATTACGAGAATTTCTGAGAACATTTACGGGAAAAAAACTGCAGAACCAAAAAGAAAAAGCCATCATACAGACTGCTGAAATTATAGTTAGCGAGAGTAATATCGTCAGATAGACGAACACTATCTATATGGTTGGGATCAATGGACCCGGACGGTTGATCTAAGTAAGCGGTAACTCTTTTGTTAGGCACCGTAATTGATTGGGCGTAAGTGATTGTCCCAGTGAACCAAAAAGTCAGACTCATCCCTCAAGAAGGATCGAGTTTAATCTGCTCAAGAGTGCAATCCGGGAATTCCCATGATCTCCTGGTTTTATATCCTACACCAGCTAAGCCGTATTCGGGTGTAGAGCAATGAATGAGATGTTTACAAAGCAACTTTGGTGACTCGGCAGCAAATATAGAAGGATCGTCTGATCCTCAAATTAAAAGTGAACGCAACTCTTCAACTTCCTATTGATGTTAAATATTTTAGAGCTTTTACTTATGTGCCGAAGATAATGTAGCCGAGCTAACTTTACTTTTCACTAAAAAAGCAAACAAAAATAACCTCTAATGGCTAAATTACATAACAACACCACTTATGACAACCAACAAAGGTCATTGCTCATATTGCCCGAATTCGGTCAGGGCAATCAGAAAACATCCGTTATTTCCAAGAATTACCATTTCTTTATTTCACGATTTCATGCGTGAAAACCCAAAAAAAAAAAAACCAGTGGCAAATGTAAAAAATTTGAAATCTTAGCCAAATGACACTGATTCTTGACAACCAGTAGCAAATCAATAACCGTGCTAAATAATTATGCCACGCCTGCCAATCACATTCTCAGACAAAATAAAAATTAATCATAGCTCGCATGGTTATGAATTACAACCAATTAATCTTAACCGAAGCGTCGGACTTAAGAAAAAAAAAAAAATCTTTTGTTGGTCCAATTTATATAGAAAAGTACGCTATCCAACTCTTTTATTCAGCTCGAATTCTTTGGAGTGGACTTCTTTTTTTTTTGTTTTTACTAATTTTTACGGCTTTTTGATGTATCTGCAGATAGGCTAGTGCAGTTGTTTTTCTTTTTGTAAAACAGGTGTAAAGCGGGCAAGTCGAAGGCTACGCGTAACAGATTTTTTACCGATATGGCTGCTCTCCACCTATTCTGCACACTTCTCTCTCGCTTATAGGAATGATTATGCGTTGTGGAGCAAAAAAAAAAAAAAATAGACAACTCCATGTTCGATCGATTACTGTTAGCGATATCGATTTTTTTCTCTATTATTTTGTTGTTGTTAATTGTATTGTATGCGCATAAAGTCAGTGGTGTTAGTGTTTGCAATTTGTCTAGACACTGAACTACAAAAGGGTGTTACTGATTGTGGCGCGAAGATTTTTTCTTGTTTTTTTTTTTTGTTTTTATCTTTTGTGTTGTACCACCATCATCAATATTCAGAGGAAGAAGATAGGTGCCTGAAAATCAGTGATTCCAAGTGCATTCTATATTATGAGTATCGTCGTCGTCGTCGTGTGTGTGGAATGGAGGCTAAACGCTACGCCTATTTTATGTCGGTGATGTTTGGTATGAAAAAAGAAACCCATTCAAACACAAAGACGTCGGCGATGAGGGAACGACTTTATAATTAGACTTAAATAAAGTACACATGTTTTGTTGGAACTTGGACGCAATTATTAACATCCGAATGGAGAGCGGATGAAGAGAATAAGGGCAAACACAATAAAAAAAAAAATCTCCAAGGGTTATGTTGCCTGCTTCTGTTGTTCATATTTATATATGAATGGACAGTGGTATCTTGGACACGTTATTTGCTCTAGTCAGGAGTGAATAAATAGGTTTGTTGTTTTTCTTTTCCTAGGTATGGATTTATTTGTTTTAAATGGTGTATATGTACGGGAGCTCGGGGGTATTCTATAGTATGAACCTGCAAGGGCAATTTAATTGGTACAAGCGGGTTGCCAGTGGATTTATGTTCATTTTGCCTATGAGCTGCGAGGCTTCGAAGACTTGTGAAAGAAGTAAATCAATTCTTTTCTTCCTTGCGTACGGAATTGATAGCAGATTGCGTATTGTTTTTCTGTGGTTCTGGTTAATGGAAAACAAAAGGGTGGTAGTGTTTGTTCACACCCTTTATTGTTGTGCTAAGTGTGAAGCGATTCTAAAATTAATACGTCCAAAGGTGTTACTTGTTTATATACTATGTTCTCTCTTAGGTATTTTATTGACCATTCGATGGTGGTTTTGTGCGTATTTATTTGCACTTGGAAGGCACATGGATCAATTAACAATTTAGCAAGGTTGCCAAGAACTCACTGGAATATTTTCTTCAAGTTCCATGGTTTTATTTGGTTAATGGGCATCACATCGCAAAGCAAAATTTTTTTTTACTTTTTTTTTATTTTAAACACTAAACACCCCTCCACATATTTTAAGGTTAAATGGACGAAAAAACAAAAGAAGCTTTACAAAATATATGGCGGCCTAAGCACCATCGATCGAATAAAGGCAATGCAAAAGACTCGTTGGGCCACGGTAAGTTGTGTGTGGTGAAGTTTTCCATGGAAAACAATCTGCCAAGATGGGACATAATGTTATACGTCTTGTGAAGTCACCTCATGAGGTACATATACATTATTACGATGAAAAGGGTTCAATTTTTACCGGAGAAAGTCAATGCTTTCCATTTGTTGGAATAAAGTTTCATATTGATATTATATTATTATTTTTATTTTTTTTTTTTTTTTTGCCATCAACATGAGCATACGTCAATCTTGTCCGACACATTTTGGAAGAACAAATGGGTATTTGTCTGTCTTTATATCATTTATCTTCACTTAAGAGCTTACTATAGTCTACCACAATTAGTTGAATCAATTAAACTTAGTTTCATACTTTTAATATTTAAATTCAAACTTTTGGTCCTTCAAAAAAAGACTAAATTGCTTTCAACAAAATTTAGTAAAATGTTCAACTATTACCACAGATCCATTAGGATCTGTACCCAAAATATTGTGACAATATATGTTTGAAATCCGTCATTTTGTGTAACGTGCTGTCTTTATATATATTAAATTGAACAACAATTTCTGGGCTCAAAGTTTTGTAATTGTAATCCAGACTATCACGGGGCCTATAAAGTAATGTAATGTCCAAAGGCACGCGGAAGCGATGTGAAACCAAAAATTATACATACTTGAGGTCAAGTAGTTGGATGGTACTATGAGGCTATACCTTGGCGCTGAAAATATGCAACGCCTTAAATTATACCAGCATAACGACGGTAGTGGCATTGTACTATGAGGCTATATCTTGCCTAGACTCGTTAAAAATATTTTGTTTCTAAAGAGAATCATGAATTATGTGTCATATTTAAAAAAATTAACTAAAAATCCTAGACAAAGTTGTGAAAGAGTGGAAAATATGCAACTGTTAGTCTGCAACAGTATAATGAGAAAGGCGTAGTTAGTGGTATGGGTATGGCACGAAGAGTCTCATACTTTGTTTATGTAATAAATATTTATGTATTAAACATAATATATCAACTGCGCATTAAACCACAATAGCCGGTCTATAAATTGAGCCTTTACGAGGTGTAAAGAGTCGAAACCGTACAAGTTCCTACACTGTAACAATAAAATAGTCCGAAATATAAGACTCATATTGATAAAAAAAATACCCTAAAATATACGAAATCTTTTGACTTGAATCTACAAATTCAAGGCTCGTTTTCTTTTTTTGATTTTGTTCCTGATTGAATGTGAGAGATGTGCTCGTGCAAATGCCCGGACAAGATCCAGTTGTTTCAGTACAATTTCTAGCTACGTTGCCTTTCGGTCGATGACAGATTTAGCAGATCATCTTCGGAAGTGGAGCTCGCTTCAAGCCACCTAGCCCTTCATCAAGTTTTTTGCATTGCATTGGAAGCTACAAATTTATTAATGATCGGGGTAATTTTACAGCTAGAGCTTGACGTTTTCTTTTTGTTCTAATATCATGACAGCTCATGAAATCATCAGCTTCATTAGCAGCATTTCAACTAGAATAGTATTTGAAATGAACCCTAAAATTTGGGAATTAATTCACTAGAACCCACAAATTTTAGGAACTAAATTCTTACTATAGACGAAATAAGTCTCAAACTAAGAAGGAATTAAATTTCAATGGTAAGGCTTTGTTCGTTATAGAATAAGTCCTAGGACTAGTTCATTTCGGCCCTTTGTGTATAGTCAACATGTAGTGTTAAAAGTCAGTGGGAAGGTACGAATGATTTGTATGAATATGTTTCAATATTCACTCCCCATGGGCGATGTCCCAACTAACTGGAGAAATTTTTAAGTGATTTTTGTCATGCGTTAGTAGTTCACAGATTTTTTTTCGCATTCGTAGACCCTGTGCTTTCTGAGCGAATTATTTTAATTTTATGCAAATATTTTTGCACCTTCCACTTGAATAACTATACTCCAAAGTACCACATAGTTGGGACCCAGTTTCACAAACATTAAAAGACTTACACCAAGTACGAGAGGTCTCAACGCAGGCAACCACAGGCATTAGACCTTTTGGTAGGTCTTTAGTAATAGCCCGGAAGGTTTTAAATTACAGGGGCACCATGCAGTTTAAGCAGCAATAAATTACTCAAGAAAGGAAGATTTTTTTTTTAATTCGTTGATGTTAAATTCGCCTGTAAACTGAGCCTTCTTTACTTAATTTAAATTTAGATTCAAACAAATTCTTAAGTTCAGCAGAAGATTTTTTAAATTAAAAAACGTTCATGCTCTAACATTTCACATTATTTTAAAAAAAATATTTGCTCTAGGAGTAGTGTGAAAAGAGTGGAATATTTTTTCACATATTTCTTAAAGAAGATAATAGAATACAGAAGTGAAATTTTAATAATTAAATTAAAGATTTGAGCATATCTTTGTAGCATTATTTACTCATGTTTATTATTCGAAAATAAAAAGAGAGTAAAACGGACATACATATGTACATATGTTTAATTTTGGCAACATTAGATGGTGACCAGAAATTATTGATGCGTGTTAAAAAAAATTGTTACGAACAAGTGGGTACTAAGGGATTGTGATTAGATATAAAAACAAAAGATTTATTGTCCTTCCTCATAGAATGTTATGCGTTTGCTTCACAGAATAAATAAATTAAAGTAGTTTACAGAAAAAGTGAAACATTTCTACGGTTCTCACTTGGTCACCTAGAAGTACTATCTCAAAACAAAGTTGATTATAGTTCTTTTTAAAATTGTATACGCACGATGTCGCGAAAGCTGCCCAGTAGTGTCTACTTCGATCTAAAAAACTAATATTTTTCAGTTTCAAATTCACAAAACTTGAATATAATTTTAAGACAGGATTTTGCAAGTTTTGTTCTTAAATTTAAACAATTTTATTTTCCACTTGTCTTTCCTTTTCAGAGGGAAATTTAGTCACCCAACTTATATAACTTTAAAACCTTTTTTTATTTCGCTATATTGCGCAAAAGAATTATATTATTTTCCTTAGTTAGTAATTATAATATTATATAATTATTTGGACTACTAAATATTTTGAACATTTTAAATATTTTTGAATTCATAAGAGTCTAGATTTTATTCCTTAATAAAATTTAAGTTTAAAATATTCTTTTTTCAAGGACTTTTTCCCTATTGTCCTGTTGTTTGAAAAATCTTATCAACTCTTCTACGTAAATTTTTTCCAAAAAGTTAATTGCAAAATTGTGTCCCGAAAATATGAAAAGAACTTCAAATGCCTTTAACCCTTTTCATACCCCAAAAACTACAACCTCTGTCTAGACCTTCTATTTGTCTAAACTATTTGCCTTACAATTAACTTAAGTAAAAGCAAACTTAAATTCAACCAAACAGACTTTTTGGGAGAAAAAAAAAGTATACCACCAATTATCGCTGTCATGGTTAAATAGTTTTCTTCACTTGTAACTCACCTTGAAATGAATTTAGTCGAATCTCGCTGGATGTGTTTTTACGTATAGTAAAAATCCGTTAAAAGAAGAAATATATTATTTTTGCTTATTGAAAAAATTTTATTTATTTTAATTTTTTTAAATCACTATTCGCACTTTGACTTAGTTAATACACAACTTTCAATCCAATTGGCAATGTAACTCGCAAAAATATAATCAAATTTAAAGCGAAAATTTGTAATCCAATTTCGATGAAGATCAACTCCCGGAAACGCTACCACAAACTTTGGTACAACACCGAAAAAATTTGCGGTGCGTATTGAAATGGAAAATTGAAATTTTCCTCGCCAAAAAAAAATATCTCTTGTATCCTCTTTTGGTGAATATATATATTTTTTTACTCTGCACAAAATGTTCTTAAGAAGGAAAATTAAATTAGCAAACAAAATAAAAATTTGAAAAAAAAAAAACTTGTGGAAAGTTCTGTGCCACACCACACACTACTCTCAGTACTACTGACAAAAAAACGAACTTGACCGTTGTAAGGTCGCCGTGGAACTAAAGTCTATGCCAAGGTAATGAGTTGTTATATAAGTTAGAAGACTTCTTTAAGAATTTTTCCTCCGTGTTGACTTTTTTCCACTATCTTCTTCTTGTGTATTCGTTCTTGTGTACACCATGACCACCGCGGCCATACCATACACCATCATGCCATCATCATGACGACGACGACGACGACGACGACGACGATCATCAGTATCATCATCATGGCCATCGTCGTCGAACGTGAAAGAACACACTCCTATCACAACATATTTGGTGTTGTATTCTGAGTATCAGCAGCACCTAAAGAGCGATCTAGAGATGAAGAAAAAACAAACGAGGAAGAACTACGCAGAGCAGAGAAAGAGAGTGCAAATGCAAAAGAAAACTAAGAAAATTTACCAACCAACTCTTTCTCCTCTCGCATTTCTTTTCGAGTCTATTTTCACCATCATCCGGCCAATACTCTCTTGTCATGTGCTCATCAACGATCAGCCAGATCGCGCATTTCCAAGTTCCAACCAACAATTGTGTGAGTGGTAGATGTTGCGCAACATGCTGCCGGTTGTATGCGCCTCGATCGAACTCAGTCGGGCAACATTTTGCTAGAGTCAAGTTAATGGTCATTGGCCATGATCTTGCCCATGACCGTAGTCGTGACGATTGTACGAGATCGAGGCACCAGCCTTGGTCGATTGCGCCTCATAGTATTTAGGTTGTTTGTGTGTGTGTCTGTGTTTCATGGTCAATTTTCAGGTTGATATGCCAATATCATTTTCAAGAGAGGGGAACGAACTCGAAACTGCCTTAAGAGCAGTATATATTGCGCGCGCACCTGAAACACAACTTTTCTTCCGGGAGTGGGTGTATAGATAAATGTATCTGGGAGCTTTTACGACTGCTTTCTTTTCTCTTCGTTTAGTTTGAGTTCATTGAACGCTTGAGAGAATTTTGGCTCTTAATTTTGATGGTGTCTCTTAAAATGTGTGTGTGTGTGTGTATCTTTAAGTGATCTGCTTCACGGGGATTTGGCTTTGCCAATATCATCCATTCGATCCAATTTCGTTTGTGTATTGATATGCAAAAATTATTTCGGTTAAATTTTGTTATTTTTTTCTTTTTTTTACTTTGTCAATCGAATGCGAAAAGAATTTAAGCAACGGTATCTGAATCTGATAATTTAGTCAAATGAGAATAACTTTCTAATTCGCACATTAATCTTGGCCTATATGACGTAATTCGTTTGTTTGGGTGATTCAGGTACATTAGCGCTGTGTGATTTGTTGGGTTAAATGTTTTGTTTCGTTATTTATGGTAACCGTTAGCGGTTAGGCTTGGTATTTTTCTTCGCTTGTCACCACTTATGAATTATAACATCCGAGGCGAATTGCAGATTATTGTTGATCGATAGAAGATGGTAAATGGCAAACTTTTGCGTGTTTTAAAATTAAAAAAAAAAAAAAAACTATTTGATTTGCTACATACCATTTTCTATCTTTTGTTTTAATTTGCTTATTCAAGTTTAAAATGTGCGTTTGCTAAAGAAAAAGTGGATCTAGCCATTTAGACATTTAAATAAATTCGTATAAAGTCTTCGAACCTTAGTTTGGTGGCTATCCGTGACCAGATACAGTTAGATCGTTAGGGTTGGTTGTTGTATCAACGGATCAAAGACATGCACTATAACTACCAACTATAACAGTATTCAAAAGCCACAATTTTTAGACAGAACACCAAATAAAGGACCCTTGGAGAGTATCTTGAGATATGACTGTATGCAAGGGTGCATCTGGTCTATTTTGCGCCAGAATTGCATAGACATAGAAAGTCTAATACTTTTTACAATGTGCGGTAAATAGTTAAGGTTAAGATTAACCCTACTCCTTGTAATCCCGTTTGGTACTAATTTAGGGATTTGTCTGTAGTGTATCTGCCACCACCACCGTTTATTAGTTTCCTCACATACATATGTATGTACCTAAAAATAAGTCTGAACAACCGATTTCTATATCGGGACTCAGAGTAGACACTAGTACCCCTCAATATAGATGGCCATTGCTAGTTCATTTTCGATAGAAACCATACCTTTACCTTAATCCACTCACTGATGGGAATCCTGATAGAGACGATCCTAGTTTGAAAGTATTGGTTCCACCTGGCTTCCTGGCTTCAATCAAAAGTATATATATTTCTTATATTGACACAAGTTTCCATGTAAATCTGTCTGACTCTCAAAAATCAATCTCTTTTATTGATTTTTTTCTCTGCTCCAACCAGAATCTTTTTTGTCGCTCGTAAATTTGTACTGTTCGCATAAACTCTTATCTTCAGACTTACCCAGATCGTTAACTGAATTTTAAGTATGTTCTTCGGTTGAAAAATTAAGGGCACCCCTGAAGCTAAGTGTTTCTAAGGCACACGTCTCCATCGAAGGATCAGATTTGTCTACTAATGAAATCATCTATAAAATCAATTTGTTCTTGAAAGAAAATGTACCACATTTCGAGTCAGAAATTTAATCTTAGTTCATCATTTTAAATTGGCTATGAAAAGCGAATAATGATTTCTAAAAGCTTGATTTCAGATTTGATGACCATGCCCTCAAGGCTGAGCATCTTTAAGCATTGTTCCAATTAGAGCCTAGAATATTACCTATTACTGTTCGTACCTTTGGACTATATACCTCCACAGGACATACTCAAACTTCGCATAAATTACCAATGCGATATGATTATACCTCTTAGCAATGATATACCTAATGAAATTGTTTCCGCCGACCTACCACCATACAAATCTTCTATAATTAAGCCTTGTTCCTCATCGTTAGTTTTGAAAATATTACCTAACCAATAAAAAATTCCTTCACTAATGAGCAGATCGTAAAATCTCTCAGAGGATGTTATAACTCAATTAATCTACGCTCACAAAACTACTTACTCACAATCAGTAGAGCCAAGATGATTTTATTGATTTATATACGCATAAAGCCGAAGTAGGCTATATCAAACAAGCAACTTTAGATTTAATAACCGGCACAGTTTGACCATTGCGTATCTATCTGCAGCCATCTATTCTTTATTCTAATTAGTTGCAGTCATTCTGATAACTAATATTCTTTTTGTTTGAAAATAAATATTAATTTTCTCGCAGTCAGTGCCAGATCTAATATTCTTTATCAACAGCGTCATCGTCTGTGAAATGGAAATCTACACTGACAGCTAATAAACCTTACACACATATGGGAACCATTGTATAGATGCCTGCTTCCATATGGATGGAGTTCTATTGACCTAATGGGATCAAACGGGTTAAACTCTCTTTCCAATCAAAATTCAAAGAAGAAGATAAATTTGCTTGTCGTTTCGGTTGAAAATTCCTCACCGGATACTACTGTTCGAATTGAAATATTTTTCTACAGGCCTCTTCCTGTAATTTTCTTAACTACTCGTATCTTAACAGTAGGCTCTGGCATTTTACACCAATTAGCCAATCATCTTGCACGCAATGGCATCGGTCTAAAAATAAATCAAAATCCAGACAACTTAAGCCTCAGCACGTGTTTGCTAATTATCATCTGCATGCCAGGGGGAACTCAGAAAAAGAAAAGAAAACCAAAACACAAACACAAATTCATGGCACCAAATTTTTATCTCTTAAGATATCTTAGCAACAAAATGAATCCGTAAATCAGCATGATGAACAAGAAGAATTAGCACGGTGACATAAAGGGACACGAGAACATTGTATCTTATGGATACACTGTTAGTCCTCTAACTAACTGGTCAAAAGGTTTTTGGGCTATCAAGCCCCAGCATCTAAGTGGTCAAAAATTGTATTATATTTCATCTGTCTTCGGTCTCTGTGGGTCGTCCTCATATGTTCTGTGTGTATCTGCAAAGTGTTAATTCGGTCAGTGCGATGTCACGTTCGTTTTATTTATTTTCGAGCGGAAATTCATGTTCCCTCCATTATCCGGCATTTCAATTATAATGATTATTTTCATGAAATGCCATTACGATGCAAAAAAAAATGTAAAAAGTATCTGCGACTATTCCCACATGAGATGCAGAGAAAAATGAAAAAAAAAAAAAAAAATGAGAAATCACCAGTTGTTTGGAATACCGCTAAATCAGCCCTCTATGCTTGCGCTTCAGAATGATTAACGCCCAAAAGATATCCGCTCAATTTGGAACTTAATCATTATTTATCATCATCCGTGTGGGGATACATCGCGCACCTGTCCCATGGAGGATGCCTTTGAGTTATAGCCCAAATCAATAAGATGAAGAATTATAAATTTGTGGCGTCGCCCGCGCGCAGGGAGTTCTCTGACAAAACGCTTGGCATTCGGTGAATTATTTGACTAATGGCGCTGTAGAATGTGTTGGCACCTATCGTACGGGTGAGGGTTTGTATCTATTTTTTATTCGTTCACCAGAAAGAAAGCAGAGAGACAGATATTTGGAGTTGGATAATATACTTTTATTATATTTTTTTTTTCTGCCACAGGGGATGGATAGATTGCAATCGTTTGGATAGCTTTGGTTATTCATTTGCATAAGTCGCCGAGAGGAGAATGGCGGACCATAGCTTAAATGTGAATTTTTGTTATTTTTGGTTGGAAGTATGTCAGATTTATGACAATGCAAAGAATGGGTGTTTGGGCGTAATTGGTCGACTAAATCATGGTCGGGGACTTCTTTGATATCGTTGCGGTAGATACCTTTGCCGGAGGAAGGACAGAATTGGTAGTTTCCATGATGATTTGCATAAAAGAATAATTTTACATTGATGTCATACGGATATGAGTCACATTCGTATATAAGTGCAGACAAATAAGTTTTGAATTGCTCAGAATTCCTTCGGGGACCATTTGATGGTCATTTGGTTATTATTAAGGTTGAAGGATTCTTTTTTGGAAAAGAGTAGTATCAACTGACACCTTGACTGAAAAATGGAAACCGCCCATCAGTTTGAAAGTTGAACTGTCGTTTCAGTGGTATCACAAAGGAGCAACCACTCCTATATCGCTGGAAATTAGATTTACAATGAGGCTGCTAGACAAGGGTGAGAAGAAAATATCTCTAAACACTAAAACACATTTTTCTATTCCTTTGGAAGAAAACCAAATCGACAAAAAATTGTGAGTGCTAGCGTTTCACCTCGAAAATACAATGATATGCAAGAGGTACTTGTCTACCTCTGCCTTCTACCACTTGTTGAATTCAGAGTAACACTGAACTTCCAACGACAAACCTGCTATAAATGGAGCTCATTCTCAACCTATCGTGTTTCTTTAGAAAAAATGTTCTAACCAAAGGCATCGTTTGGCAGTGACAATCGAAAGAGTTGGCATGCGAACTTTTTATTTTTGTGTACAAAAAGTGTTGATAAAAACTTGGACAGGGTGTATGGGATGATGATCAGAATCAAGAAAAAATAATAAGTCATTTTTATTGATTATGGCCTCAGGAATTTGACCTTTAGGAGAAGATAATACTTAAGCGTGATGTATGAAAATGATTCTCGACAATATAGTATAGTAGAACTCTTCAACAGTTTACGTCTGATTTTAGGTGTTCTTAAGTTTTGTCACAGATTTAGAACCTTAAGTGTTAGGAAAAATCATCCTCGTGCTACAGAAAACTCACTCTAATCGTGGGGACACAGATTGGTTGTTTTGAAAACAGCTTTCGAGGAGGATGCAATTCGATGAAGTACTCAACATAGAACGCTTAAGCTATTTCTCCTAGATGAGCCATCTCATTATTATTGAGTATTTAGCATAGAGTGAGTACTGTTGCACTGTCCGGCTATTTCTTTGTCAATAGAATGCCTTAGAATGTAAACAGCCAACAGTTATCAAAACCTTTACGCAAAATAGTCTTCGCAAAACATTTCTCGACAACTATCGTCTTAATTGAAGCCTTTTCCCAGATTAATACGAAAGTATACAATCCAGTCACCGGAAATAGCTTCAGATAATTAGTCCGGCAGAATATTTGATTTTAATTAATCAACCAGAATATTACAGTCATCTTTCTTACGACGAAAATTTCAGATTCAAACTGTATCTCGTCGACGACGACGGACGACGACAAATTTCTACAAACAAAATGTCACACAACAACCTTTCTTTCCTGTCACTGCATTTCACTTAATAAAGCCAACAAACTAATAATGAGAATTCCTTTTCAGTCGGGTACAATAAACTAGGAAAACATATTGCCCAATTTTTAATAGACGCCTAGAGTCATCGTTTTGATGCTAATTTCATATTTTTTTTATTTTCCTCTCAAAAGAACTACCGCTAGCACATCGACCTTCTAAATTACTAATTAACATATGGCCAACATTTTGTATTGAAATCTCACGATGTGCGACAAAACAAAGAAATACCCCGGCCTGGTGACACTCTCTCGGATAAGATCATCCACAACAGCAGCATCAAACAGTTAGCTCACATTCACCGCGATTTGAGTATTATTTTTGTTTGCAAAAAAAAAAAAAAAAAAAAAAAAAAACACGCTGTTCCGCAAAGTCTTGATCGACTTGATTTGCATTTTTTTATTCATGAATTCTCAATCACTCGCTAATCATTTGGCATGCAAATTGAGGCAGCTTCTCTCATACGTCGTATTCCAGTGAAATTTAAATAATTTTTTTGTTCGAAATAATTATTGGGTCAAGAGCTGCGTTGTGTAGACGGAAAGAGACCATATGTGTTGTGTATACCAAACCGGATTATGCTATAAGCAAATTAGGGTCCATGGGAAGCGTCGAATTTTCGGCTTGTATCAATTTTTTGGACGAAATTACACACTCCATTGGTCCACAACTGATTGGATACAGATTAAGGGCTTGTAATTTCTTTATCGACCATGCATTTGCACTTCAATTACATGCGTGCCCAGCAAGTAATCAGACATCATTGCAGCTCTTGTTTTGCACAAGGCCTTAGGCAAGGAATTATGACATCGAAAAACCATAACATTTCATTAAAAACCCATTGAAACACCTTAACAAAATGAGAATCACGTACGACGGAAAGACGCAAGACATGTGACAATAAAATGTTTTTTTTTTTTATGGTCAACACTTGGTGTGTCTTCAAAAGTTGAATGATCGATGGGAGGAGAATTTTGGTTTCTCACGCGACTTGATGTCGCTTTTAATTGTTGGCGGTAAATACAACGCATGAACTAAACATTCAAGAGACAACAGGTATGCGTGCTGTGTACTACTTAAGATTGTGTTACTGTAAAGCTCAGAGGTATGAGATAAAAGAGAGTATGTTTCATTTTCAAAATATGCCCATGTTCTCTTCTCGTAGTTTTTATCTCTTAATCTCGTGGGCTTTTTTAAAAAGCTGTATCTTCGAAGAGATCTTATCGATACACCTGATTTTGTTTTGTACATATGTATATAAATATTTTTATCTAGAAATTTGTATTCCTTGAAGCTCACATGCATCGTATTGCAGAAGTACTGCCACAGCACAAACGTAAGAGTTGGCATGCGAACTTTTTTCGATCAGATAAAAAGAATAGGAAAAGAAATCTAAAAAAAAAAACAACGATGTGAGATTTAAAATAGATTCGGCTTTGCTGGTAGTCCTTCAAAAGGTCGGTTCTATATCTATGTTATTTAGCAATGTGGACTCCTCCAAAGTAGTTAGCTTGTTAGCGTAGACTTGATGTAGCCACCGCTGCATGGCCTAATTCTTAAGATGACCAAGTCGACAAATTTTTCCTTAACTACTTTAAGTGTTGCGTCGCTTGTATGGCATGTAGCGCTGTCTTACTGGGATATATCGATGTTTTCTATACTGGTGGCTATGTATTCTTCATTTCGCCCCAATCTCATTCCGGTCGGTGGCTTAAGGTCCAAAACAGTGTACTCACAAACCCAATATCTTTTTCTTTATTTCGTCTCGGTATACCCCACATACCATTCAAAGGAAATAGCCCACTAATTAAGCCTTTGAATTTATAACTAAATTATGTATGTAGCTTCAATTTGTCGAAGGATGTTAAGGCCAATGCCACACGAACTCCCAAATGGGCGCGCGCCCAATTGTCCAGGCAGCTTGGTATTGTTCTCACATGAACACCATTTTGGAGGTCGCTGAAGAAATTAGTTCGCGCGACCATACCGACAGCTTCTTGGTCTCGCTCCCTCGGGTGTAGCTCTATTGGTTTGCTGTATACTGATGGCGCGTGCCCAAATGGAAGCGCAGAAGAAGGAGCACGTGTGGCATTGGCCTAATACCTGCCAATCTGTGAATACATTTTGCTGGCATTTGAATTCTGAAATCTACTCTAGATATTTATTTGTTAAATATAACTTTCTCAGACTCAGATCTTTAATCGAGGAGAAGGCATACAAATATCAACTACCACAATTATTTGAAACAAAAAAAAAAACATAAACAATTAAACACAAATTTCAGCTACGTTTGGGCCTATGAAAATTTATTTCCTACATCAAATCCTGCTTGAGGGCGCCACATTATCTCATTGCTATATCTCAATTAAACTTCAGAATGAATCCCCAACAGTAGTCACTATATTATCGACACAATGATGTACATTCATACATCTCCAACTCCGATCGATGATGATTAATGTGACCTAGATACTTTGAAGGCCTATAACTGGCTGCCTTCTATTCTCTCCGAAGAATGTATCAAAAGCGATGACAAAATGCTTGGGAGGGCACCTGATTACATTTTCATAATTTGTCTATAAATTTAGTTTTTCAATTAAGATATCGCTTTAATTTGTTATCCCTTTTATTGGCTTAGTGTGGGGATTTTATGCGTGGGGTTGTTCGACTGTTTGATCGCTCTTGACATTTGGTTGGGATTAATGGGTATAACCATAAACATTTTTTTTTTTTTTATTAAGAAAATTCGTTTTGGATAATTAATTGAAGTAATTTTTGTGTGTTTTTTATCCTTTCTTTGCAGGTGAGTTGAAGTTGAATTTTTTTTCCACAATATGAGTAAGTTTACATGGATAGCAACGAACGGAGTAAGACAAATTTATGGATTCCTTCTTTAATTACTAATAAATGATAGAATCTATTAGCAATTTAAGATGAAAATATATTCGTGCGAGCGCAACACTAATTAGAATGAATAATATGCTTTTAACTATTCCATATAACAGTTGTTAAATTATTGCTAGAATTTTTATTCGAATTTATTCATAAGTTTTTGCAAAGCGTTAGCTTAAAGACTGCATGTCAATAAAAAATTCTAAATTTTCCCATAAAGCGAGGATATTTTATGCCAAACGTTTTAGGCGAAATGGCATATATGTACATATTGATGGAAGTTGTTTGCAAACAATAATTTGTCATAATCTAAATAATTAAACTTAATGATCAGATCATTGATTTTATCTTATGAGAATGAGGCTTTTCGTTTTTTTTTTTTTTTGTTTTGCTAAAAGGCTAACGAAATTCTTGCGAAGAAAATTTATTTTAATTTAATGCTAAAGCTTAAGAGCATAACCTTCATTTGAATTTAAATTGCGAGTGCAGGGTTTTATTTTTAGAGTTTGTTGGGAATTTTTTTTTGTAGTATTTGCCTCTTAGGGAGATTGTGAAAGTTTTATGCCATGGATGTGTAATCTTCATGGATATTAAAAGCCCGAGTTCTACCACCATGCATGATTGGCAAGCCTCAGTAATCGATGCCAGGAATACACCTTCATACTAAACAGATACCCTGGTTAGCAATTCATGCTATATTGTCTCTATTCGCCTTCCGAGCAACTGTTGTCAACCAGAAGGGCTTACGATCAATCCAACCAAGATTGTCATCATACCCTTCACCAGAAAAAGAAATATTAACCTCCAAGCCTTAACACTAGACAGTGTTCAAAATAATTTTTCAAATGAAACTAAATATCTAAATATCTATCCATAAGCTGAACTGGAAGCCTAGCATAGACAGAACCACTGAGAAGGCGACCAAAGCCTTCTGGGCCTGCTCGAGGCTTTTTGGCAAAACATGGGGGTTAAAACCAAAAACTTACCGCACAATCATCTGATAATCACCTACGCATCACTAATATGGTGGGAAATTGCTAACCGAACGGTGCTATCCAATCCAGCAGTGTGCCTCTCAGACTTCATACCCAAGAGAATCCATCTCCATCACCCCTTTGAGGTCGATATCCCAATCCGAAGCTCCTGGGACAATCTGCAAATCTCCTAAACATCCTCCTCATTAGATGGGTATAATGACGGATCGAAGATGTCCAGTGGGTCTGAAGCTGGAATCTCTGGTCCAAACTACAAATCATCTATTCCTCTGGAAAAAGCAACCCCAATCTTTCAAGCTGCTTTCGAGCCCTCTCAAGGCTCTCACATCCTTTAACTTTGAGTCAAAAAGCTAGTCTGATACGAAACTGTCTCCAACCCCTTTTGCAGCTTGCTGCACACAATAAAGTCACACTGATTTGGGTCCCTGGACACAGAGGCATCCCTGGCAACGAAGCCGCTGATGAGCTTACCAGACAAGGTGCTCAGACTCCATTCATTGCTCGTGAACCTTTTTGTGGCTTACGAACTAATTAAAATAAGGCTAGAACTCAGCAGATGGGAACGCCAAGAATCGCTCTCCCACCGAAACTCATAAAAGAAAACAAAAGACATCCTCTCCATGAACAAATACAAAGTCAAGAAAATCCCTGACTTCCTTACTGGATATTGCTCTCTCAATTATCATCTCACGAAAATGGGCCGTGTCCAATCGGACACTATATACACACAAAAGATATATCTAGGTCGATGGACTTCATAGGCTTATCGCCTTTTCTTATCCCTCACTATCCTAATAAATAAAAATATAACTGAACTGCCTAAAACCTGTTAGCTGACGAAAGTTTCCTCCATGTTTCCTTCGCTGAGAGTGCCGCCGCCCAAACTGGAACAACACATGTACATACCTAAGGATGCAACTTACCACTCTGGATAACAGAATTCTCCTTGCATATAATGGACCTAATCTTGTTAGTCTACGTGAGAACGAATCCTTGTTGTAAAGCTTGTTGAGTTTTAGTTAGTACTGTTCCGCATGTTGCTCTTCTCCTTTTGCTTGTAGGAATGCATTTCCTGCGATTTCCTTTTTCTGTTGACGACTGGATCTTGTAAGACCAAACCTACATCTGCTACTTCCATGTGTTATGTGTGATATTGAATTCTTTTATAGTTTCTCGTGCTAGCAGTCTTTGCAGATCTTCAGGTCAAGTTACACAGATTTCACACTTTCCCTGTTTTCATCTTATGACCTTTTAGACCTTTTCAGCGTTGTGCCACACAAAGCACTCAAATTATGACAATCTAATTTCTCAAAACAAATCGATTTAGTATTCAAATTCAATTCAATCACAAATCCATTAAAATGGGGGAAAAAATCGAATTCCTTTCATCAAATTTGATGGATAAACAAGTCTCATTCTCTTGCGCCAGGAAGTCACGTTTTATTGTCAAAAAAAAGGCATTCTTTCATCGATTTCTAAATTCCTACATCACCCAACCCCAACGAACGTACAATACAAATCATTTTAATTAAGATTTCTTCTTATAACACCATTCTCCATTCGCACCTCTCTTTTGGTGATGGGCGCAAATTTTCAATTCCATTTCCCGTCGCCCGAAGCCATGCGATGCGATCTTATCGTCACAATGTGATTTGTAATAGTTAATCGTCTAAATGCTCGCGCACTTAATGAATGAATTGATATCAAGAACTTGACCCGGATTGCCTCATGTAGTGCAGGAAAGTTTTTTGTTTTTTTTTTTCAAAAGAGGAAATCTGTATCATTTACACTTCAATTCGTAAGTATCTCTAAAGAAGAAAATAACAAAAAAGTATCTCATTGCGGCCAAACACATCTCATTAGTGGCCTACATATGCAGACACTATTGGGCGTCGAATTCGGGTCATCGCCACCAACTGTGGCAAATTAATTTCTATTTCATTTTTGTATTTTGCCATCGGTTGTTCTTCCATTGCGGGTGGGGGGTGTGCGAGTATCTATGTATCTAAATATGAACGTGAGAATGACACGATTAAGTCGTGATTTTTTTTTTTCAAACAAATTTTGAAAAAATTAAAAGCCTGTGACTAATGACATCGCTCATTTTGAAGGAAATCTCTTCGTTTAGCTGCGATTTATTTTTTTCTAGAATCTAAGTACTTTTTTTTTCAGGAGAAACTTCTTTCTAAAAAAAAAGATTGAATGGCTTTAGGTGTGCCGGGTTAGGACTGATGATTAGTGCTAATCAAGACTTTTATGTGAACAACGATGTCAAAGATCGTGGGAGTTATTTGACAGCTTTGCGGTTGGCATATTATGACGATCTTGTCAGTGGATCGCGTGACTATAAATTAATAATACGTTCGTCGTTAATCATCGATGGAATATTTGCTTGATCGGAGAACTCCAGGCAAGTGTTTAGTGTGTACCCATACACATGGATGACAACCTCAATCCCTTTCGAATGCGGAAGCCTTTTTCTATGAAGAAACTAATCTATAAGATAAAATGACTTAAATATGCTAATTTCAATCGGAATTGTCTTCTTTTTCATAATACGCGTGGTTAATCTGTGTTAAGGAACAAATATTGTCTCTGAAGGCGGCTCCAACTGATATCTTTTCATTGGAACATTTTATAATTTCTACATCCATCAAGGCGGTTGCATCAGAGAACTGGTTACTATTATATCATCGCTATGGCCCACTTAAGTTTTATTTCAATACAATACTCGTATGTATTCTTAGGAACCTTGATAGCAGAGGAAATAGTTATTCAATTCATATTTTGTGGTTTGAATAATAGTCCGACTTGTAGTAAAACTAAGTGGGCCCATACAAAAGAATGTGTTTATGGCTTTTAAAGTGGGCCACAAAAAGTTCTATGCCTAGAATTTGTCCATGAATTACAAATAGATGCCATAAAATTAGAAAGGATTATGCATACAGAAATTTATCCCAAGTGGTGTCATAAGATTTTATTGCTTATTATTTCCTATACAAGAACACACGAATCAACTTTGTGGAATAATTTCTAAGTAACGGAATTTTTTTTCGCGAAATGATTATCGATGGATTTAGTTTGGAAAACTTTACAGCCATATCCTATAGCATAGTAAAGCCTAACTTAAGAAAACCCCATCATGGGATCAAATCGCACGAACTCGGCAGGTAATATATATCGCCTCTGCGTGAGATAACGGAAACGTCCATTGTCGTACCGGCTGGCTGTGTGTGCTTTTGAAACCATGTGTTGTCGGTGTCCATATCATCCATTTGGGGCTAAAAGAAATTGGTTATCATCAACTGATAGCGCTCGCCGTTGACAGTGATGGCCAATGATGATGATGCCGCCAGTCCAAAATCCATCCATAAGCAACGAGGTGGATCTGGTATGGACTGTTATCGTCCCAAATTCAACAATTTTGGTTTTGACGAACCTACTCATCCAGAAATGGCCCTCGTCGCTGAATATGATTTTTCGACCGAAATTGGGGTCAACTTCCAACTGCTTGAGAGCCCTGTCTGCGAACAAATGGGGTTGTCTTGCATTAGCACAGCAACAGCACACAATGTGTTTTTCAATGGAACAGAACAGACTGAGTACGGTAACAAAAACAACAAGTTCAACAGCAGATCTAGGACTTTAGGCTTAACGTTGAAGTTGCTGTGGTCAATGTGTTCTGTGCCATTGAATAGCATTGGCTCTAAAAATTCCCCCACTGTTGTCGTGATAATGCGTTTTTCCTAAAACTCTCCATGTTGATTTGCCAAGACTATATAAATGACAGCCAATTTTTTGACAGATGTAGCTTCAAAAATATGGCCGCAATCACCTGTCAAAGTTCAGAAATCCCTATTGCAAAACCCGATTATACAAGAAATGGAGCGTTTTTTTCGCTTTCTGTACCTCACACTTACTGTTCTCTAGAGTTATTGTAACCATAAACTGGGATACTTCACATTCCACGCAGGACGTGCAGAGTTGTGGGTACCAAGCTGTTTTTTATAAGTGTTTATTGATTCGTGTCCATTCCTGCTGCCTCCAATGACTGAAAGGTGTCTAGAACCCTATCTAGCCATTGTACAGTGTATGTCCTTGTCACTTTATCTACTGCATTCATATGCTGAACTTAAGGTATCAATAAGTCCTGCTGCTTCCAATGACTGAAAGGTGTCTAAAACCCTATCTAGCCATTGTACAGTGTATGTCCTTGTCACTTTATCTACTGCATTCATATGCTGAACTTAAGGAAAGAAGAATAACTCTTTGCCCTACGTTCTTCTGATTTTTCACTGCCTTGCCTTAATTTTCAAAAGAGTTCACATTTTCTGCTTCATAGACCATTCAATTTCTAAAATATTTTAGAACTGCCATTATATTCGAATCAAACCCGTTAGATGGAATTCTATATAAAAATAAAACTTCCACTCCCGACCCAAGGCTGCAAAAGGAAATAATACTTTACTCAGATTAACTTCCTCAAATGAACATTGAAATAAACAAATAACAAATCATCCATTCCTGCTTCCTTAGACGCTGTGTGCATGCCTATGTACGCCTCTAGATCGGAAGAACAATCTGATTAATTTCCTGTCTAATAGTTGTAGCCTACGTCATCCAGATTGAGGAGGCTTTCTAAAATCAACTATGCACAAGAGTTTTTTTTTTTACTCATATTTTAGGCGCATGTAGGTGCCAGAACAAGGTGCATGCAATCGATTAGCGAACGCCCAGAAGCATTTCGCTTGTTACTTGTTACAACAGCCAACCAAATCCGTAAAATCCTTTTACGTATTCCATACCAGATTGAATCGCATAAACTAAAACTGAAAAAAGGGATTTGCATTTGTAGACCAAGACCATCCTGGTCGAGTGTGCTGTAGGCCATATTTGCGATTCGAATTAGTTCAAAGAAAAATATTCTGCGATTGATCTGGAACACGCCGAGTATTATAAACTGCGCGAGCAAATAAAATCAAGTGCGTGTTCCGTTGCATGGTATATAGACAGTATAGCAAAGGAATTTGGCCTTAGCATAAGAGATCATTTGATTAACTAACAACGAGGCAGAACAAGAAGCAAAGCAGATTGGATTCATTGTGATGACGACGACGACGAGAGCAAGAGATTAACGATTATTATTGGGGCACCGGAAGAGCATCACCAAAAAACAAAAATTGATTGGTTTTTTGCACTCTCTGCCAAAATGGGAGTGACCCAGATACAATTAACACTTGATGGTGGCAGAAAAGCTGAGCGTAGTTTCACACACTCATTAGAGGCGATTGAACGGATTTGCTTGCTAATGAGATCGCTTTCGTTTTTCACTTCGATGGTAATAACGAACTCAAATCATGTCTTAGAATAGACTTGTTGCTTGGACGAGGGCACGTTTGAAGACGTCCTTGTGTCCATCCATTTTTAGACGAGTCTGCTTGATTGATGTTTTATGACCTGAAATTGTATGTTATATACTTGCGAGGCACCCTTGCTCCATTCATTAGCTGTCTCTAATTAGTCTATTGCCCCCTTACTTAATTCACTGTTAATTGATGCAACTTTGTTAAGATAATCCAGCTGCTGCTTCCAGTTGGAAAGTTATTTAGACCAGTACGTAGACTTTGGTTCTATCTAATTAAAATCGCCACCATGAGGGAAAAGAATTTATTGCCGGTGCACTTTGAAAGATTTAATTCTAAATAATGCGATCAAATAAATCTCAAAGTCAAGTGCGTTTCCAAGAACTCAACTGGTTGGAAGGAAGGAAGAGTCTTCTCTTCTTTAGTGCGACGACGACGACGGCAGCAATTTTAAATGCAATAGATACTTTTCTGTTCTTTACACAACTCGCACTTGAGCCCCAACACATACATAGATAGGTTAGTTACTGTGGTGTGCTTGCCGGCCGGATAAAACAATTGAATTACAATTTCAAATAGCGGTTGTAATTTCAACTAGTAACCACCTATCTATCTATCCACCCGTCTGTTTTTTTTTTTTTGTTTTTGTTCATCACATCCATTCAATTGCTATGCAAGTTCATAGACTTTTCGGAGGCGCACATACACATATAATTAAGGTGCGATGATACGATTCACCGAATCTGGTGGAACAACAACAACAACACCAAGAGCTGTAGCCACCTGGGTCTTAGAAGGAGGTGCTCTTCAGCGCGCATTCGCACGTACAATTTAAGAATAGTAGAATGAAGACGTCAACAACAGGAGGATCCAGAAAAAAAAAAACAGCACAAGATTCGCGTATCTGCGTTTTAGAATCACAATCGGAATCATGATGATCATCGTCTCTAGTTTGCGTTTTGTTCAGTATTCTCTTTTTTTTTGAAGCGAAGATATGGTCAGTGAATTAGAGTGAATTAAACTTTTAGATTTTATTTTTCTACCAACACCTTCAGATGCGTATAGTCGTCGCATGACTATTTTGCTGCACAGTGGGGTCGTAGTAGAAAATATTACAGCAACCAAATGCAAACCAAGTTTAATCATAAAGTACGGAGAATCCACGGAACCTCCTAGACCGAAAATGGCCTTCTTACACCCATGGCATCGGAAGATGACGGAGTTCTCTCTCCGCTGATATGGCTCCTTGTTGAAATTCTTGTTCTTTTCTCTAAGAATAGATCAATCCGCACCTTTGGACTCTCAAATATCGGCGGCGTTGAGCTTAATATCTCGAGTTCACCAGATACCTAGGTGGAAGGAAAATATTGCTGATCGCATCAAGAGAGCAACGTGGAGCTGATGAACCTCCTGAGATTTATATTACTGTCTAACAGCGGAATTTCCTTACAGCGTTCCCAGGGTTGGGCGAGTGGGCACAATGGACCCGAATTGTTGGTCCAAGCGAGCAGTGACTTTTCTTTCAAAAGGCACCCAACTGATCCGTCAACATCCCTTCCGAAGGTCGTGCCTCAACCATGAAGAACTTTACCCCATTGAAGTCACATATCAGAGACGTAGTCTGTCATACACCATAACCCCGAAGAAATATCCACTAGCGAGAGATTGTATGCTGAAACGTACGCTGCTTACTGATTGTTTGTTCCGCTGGGTGACAATTGGTATCATCTTGTTAAAATCATAAGTCGTCCACAAAAAATAATGTCCTATCATGTCGTGATGACACCTATGTCTGCCTGCTACAACAGCACCACAAGCTTGGTGTACGAAGCACAATCCCACACTCTTCCGGTTGAAAATCCTTTCCCAACAGTGATTTGCCTGTGCTTTTCAATGTCCCCAAATGCAACATTCAGTTAAATCTTTTCAGTCATCCACAACATGGATGCCAAAACGGGACACCTTATGCAAACGTGGCGTAGAATAGTTGCGGATACATCAAAGACTTGGAAGCTCACACGCTTTGCAGAACCCCGAAGAAGACAGAGCGATGTCGAAACTCTATACTGTACCTTCTATACTCTGTACCTTCTGTAACAATCAAAACACTGTCCACCCCACTGTGTCCAATGCGCACCACAGAATAATTCAAACATTGCAGTGTGTACACACTATCTCCTGCTCCAAGACAGGGAATCCACCAATTTTCTTTTTGTTACGCCAATGCATTGTATTCTTCCGTGAAAAAAACCATTACTTACTATTTGTTTGTCTGAGAAGTCAAATGAGTACCCACGTCCACCTCAACACCAACCGGAAGGAATAACAAAACTCTCCTCTCGACCTTAATTCTTCGCAATATGTAGAAATGAAAATAATAAAAAAAAAAACCCGGGTTCACACATGACGAGTTGTCTTAATTTGCACTTCTTTTGTCCGGCCCACAGAAATTATGATTTCTGGAACAATATCTCCATCACTTGCCAAGATTGTAATCATGAAACCATGAAGACCGTTGACTTTACCACGTTATGATGACCCAAAAGAAAACTTCTCCCAAAAGTGATGATAGACAGCCGACCAGCAGCGGTGGTCCAATAAAAACCACTCACACACGTAAAGCGATGAGTTTAATGGAAAAATATGTCGACAAATCGCCAAATGATGACCCGAATACTCAGGGCCGCAAAATTCTCCAATGAAGAAACAATTAGACACCTCGGGCTGGTAAGTAGTAGGAAGCCCTGGCATTTTAATTAATTCAAATCACACTACGAAGATCTCTTCATCTTTGGACCACTTGACAACGATGACACCAATGAGAGAGGTAGTGAATTTATGGCCAGGCCCTGACAATGGGCGCCAGCAGATGTGGCAAATTGGCAAATGAATGGGTGAATTGGTGTGCGCCAGCGTAGGCTGGGATTAATTGACAATCGCTAAGTGGCATTTACAAGAGGCATCACACCACATAATGGAGGAGGTGTTGCGGTGGGACTCAGGGTAAGCAAATGAATTTTTTTCACGCCTCTTGAGCTCTTGGAACAATGCTGGAGTTTTGAGTTTTATGAGTTTTAGTTTATGAACGGTGCTGGTGGTTTTATACGTTCAGAGGATGCGATTAATTGGCGCTAAATGAACGTGTTAAATGGGACATAAAATTTTTATGCAGGTGCTAGAATTCTGCAAAGTAGGCACTAAGTGGTGGTACTTAACGCAAATTGGCGAGATGTTTTAGGACACCCACTCAGGCAGTGCGTGTTGTGTGTCAACTATAATAAATGTGCGTGATATTTCTTTCGGTTCACGCAGTCTCTTACTGACTCAGAGCCACCTTTTGGTTCATATCCCTTGAATGTATATCTAACCCTGTTCCCTCATTAGTTGCAGACCCATTGAGCAGCTGTCATTTTTTCCTATTGGGGTACATTGGTTTCGTTGAAGTCGATGATAGCCAGGATCTCGTCCTCTTCCTTTTGATGATACTTTGCTTGATCAGAGGGGGCAGTGTAAAGGGTGGTACCAGAGGCAATAGGTTGCAAATAAAGCACTTTTATACACGAAGTAAAATAGAACATATCAATTTTCATTACATCTATGTCCTGTATCCCCTTGAGGGTCCTAGAGCTTCTACAAAGCTTAAGTCGTCGTATGGTTGTACCTGTAGGTTCATGTCCAGTTCTCTGATACGGTTTGGACAGAATATACTTAAGATGTAGCGTAAACACCTATTGTCAAACGTTTGCAGTGTGTACACACTGTGGTACGTCTCCAGGTACGACATCCATATAGCAGCACAGATCTAATGTTGGTAGCTTGGTGTTTAAGCTAATTGCATTACCTCGCCAAACTCTGGATAGCATCCCAAAGGCAGACTTAGCTTTGCCTATTCAGCTGGCTATATCCAGTTCGGTTGAACCATCGGTTAAGATAATACTCCCTAGGTGTTGGAAACTCTCTACTCTCTTAACCGTTTGGCCAGCAATACATATATGAGCTGATGATGATGATGAGTTTGGTCCCAGGCTGATCATTTTTGTTTTTGCTGAGTTAACAGCCTTGCGCGAACCCCACTTTGGATTTCGAATTCCTCCAAGTCCTACCACCTTATTGTCCTTTAGTGCTCTGATCGCGGAAATAATCTCATCCTTACTGGGGGGTTGTGGTGCGAATTCAGAAATATATTTCTACGGTCATATCAGTCTACCTCTCTCATCTTCATGCAATATAGAGACTCTAGCTAGCTCATTTCTTAAGTTTAATTTTAAAACAAATTGTTTGCTCAATAAAAAGCATTCACCCACTAACTCCTGGTTATTCTAAGATTGATTCATTACTTAGCTTTAAATTTGCTTAACGACCTTGGGCCATTCTTCTATTAAAGAACCCAATGAACGCTTTCAAGAACCACTAAGTATAACTGCCATTTAGAACGAAGAGCCCCAAAGGCTTCCGTAAGAATGACTTACACCACTTAATAACATTTATCTCAAAAAGAAAATTAAAATACTCTCACAGCGGTGGTGTATAGCCGAAATCAGGTCAGTTGATCTAATTGCCATGAGAGCGGAAGAATTTTTTCTCCCATTTTCAAGTTTAATACGCGAAAAAATTGCGAAAATCTGTGAAAGAATTTTAAGTGCCAAAAGTAAATTGCTCTAAAGCGTTTTAATCACGTCAACATGGATATGATGAAGACCGGGCAAATGGTTTTTATTTTAGGGGCAATAACTGCCGAAAAGATGAGATTTTGTTTCCTTGACTGACATGCGATTTAAGACGCTAAATAGAGGATTTATTTCCGCTTTCGAAACGACACACAAGTGAGCTGGTTCTGGCATGACATTTATTTGTTTCTGAATGTTTTATGAATTATTAAGGATCTCGTTAGAATAGAATTTTATTTACTGAGACTGGAATTCTGTATAGATGAAGGCAAGCCCGAAGGAGGGCCATCTATCAGATTACCTTCACTCTTACATCTAGTTTATAATACAGTCGAAAGCAGATCGGGCTTGTCTAGTTAACGCTTCAGGTATCTAACCACAATTTGACATGCAAGCAATCGATATAAAAAAAAATAATGGTGCTGAAAAGAATGGTTTTGGACTTCTGGCAGTTGATCTTCAGCTTCCAGTTGTTGTACTTTTTAAATCATTTCAGGCGTTTGAACTGAAATTGTCCTTTTTGTGTGTTTGTCATCCTTCAGCACCTCTCTGTCACCCCAAAAAAAACGTTTGTCACTCAAAAACTGACTTACTGACTGATCCTTTAAATGTTAAAATTTCAACATTAGAAAAATATTTTGTTGAATTATTAAGTATCCATCAAATGTCATGAAATTTTGACAGATAGTAGATAAAGATTAAAGCCTATTCGAACAAATAGATGGCGTTATTGTGATATGGTTCGTGTCCGGGACACTGTGTACTTAACTTCTGAAAGACTTGGTACGTCTGTTTGGTAAATTTTACTCTTTTGGTACAAGAGATATTTTTTACAAACAAAATATTCTTGCGACTAGGTGAATGTGATTACAGTCGTTCGTCGCTCAATGAATCCAGAGGTTAAGTTAGTTTAGGTAAGTCTTCCGTAAGTGAAAGCGAAAAGATTGAACACATTAGCCACAAGCGTCAAGTTTTCGAGTAAAACAGCAAAAACGTCTAAAATTGAAAAAACAACTCAAAAGCCTTGTAAAATATGCTAAGGCTTTTGAGACCGTAATCAAAATAGTGTCACATTTCTATCAATTTCTTACATGACACTTCTGATTGCTACCTCGAACAATTTATGTAATTTAACATTGCTTATCCAATCATGTCATGGTAAACAACATTTATTTTCATCCACATGACCAAAGCAATGACAAATTACAATTCAGACACACGAGAAGATGTTTAAGTGATAATGGTCTCGAAAAGTGTGTCAAAAAGCGGACTTTTTTTTTTTGGTAAATTTTAATTTAATCTCTTTTTTTTGTGTGACATTTACTCTGCCGTTCTTCAACACGCACGTGAATTTTGGTATTTCTCTTCGGGTTTTCCGGAGGTGGCTCACACACTACATCTTTGGAATAATTGATGTGAAATTAAGGCAAAAGCTGGACGAGTTCCAAGAACGTGTAAATCAAAGTCTCACATGGTTAGGTTGTGAACAGCAAAAACGAAAATCAATTGTTTATGTTATCGTTGTACTGTTAGTGTTATACTGCCCTACCAGTCGGGTATGCTGTGATGTTGAAGAAGATAAATTCAATTGAAAAGTAGGCCTGACATTATGAATTCATATTAAAAGGATTGGAGGCTTCGTGTCCTGATTTCAAAAAATAAAAAGCAGATATCGATTTATGGCACCATTTTTGGCAAGACCTCTTTCTTTAACAACCCACATGGACTTAGAGCCAAGAAACTAAGACTTGCCATCAAATTATAAAGACACTTACTTTGTCCCCGTTAAGAATTTTCATCTCTCAAGAAGCGATGCATTCAGAGGATTAGGCCCAATTCCCGTTGGATTAGAATACGCTGTCATCAAACAGATATCCAGCCGCCTACATCTTACAACTTCCGATGGTAAACCTAAAAGCAACCACACATACAAAAATTTCGTATGCAAATCTCGAAATGCGTTCAAAATTTTTAAGTCGACTAAAGGCACATTGCTGCACGCGGTACAAAGACCGAATGTTAGTAGTGGGAGTTGTTGCTCTCCAAGCAGGATGAATCTCATAGTGAATCCACATGTTGACAGGTCATGATCTTGACAGCTCATTCTAGTTTCAACTCAGCCGCATGCTGAGTGTTACGTTCTTTGTGCGCTGCTGTCATACATATCCAATTAACTGGTTTATTTTCCGTGGATTACACAATGTCTATAGGTAGTGTGCGCTAAACTTGGACTCGTTGGGACACTTAATGAATACCTAAGTGCAAGACAAAGTAAATCAGCCGACTATTTTGTATGGAGTGAACGCCCAATGGGAGTCAGTAGGCATTTATAGTGTTGAACTTAATTGCCGCGATGAAAATTTGAAATTCAATCACCGTGTGGTCGGCTAATTCTTCTCGGAACTGAACTCAATTAAAGTTCGAGAGATTAAAATGTCTTCGATGTCTTAACTTAATTGAAGTGCGGTGTACACGTGCATTTGGTATTTACGTAACATAAAAACTATTTGCATCTAGCGGTAAGTGATATTTTATGTGTTGAAGCTTAGATTCTATTAAACTGTTTGATTTATTCTGAAGAGTGCAGACATACATATATACTATGTTGGAATATTAAAAATTTAGAAGGGCAAAATGTAAGAAAACTAAACAGATTATCCTTCTCAATTGTGCTTATAAGTCACAGTTTTACTTATACATACATATCTGACGGTTCTGCGGGAATGGGAATGGAGTCATTTCTATTGCGACGGTGATGATGAACTAGTGACCCATAAAGTACAGTACAGATTTAACTACTTCAAACCATCCTCTGTTTCGTAGAGGGCATGCCTTTAGGCTGGACATTTTCAAAAGCCGCATGAAAACGAGAAAGTGGCTATTTCTTAAGCATCTGCTAAGTATTTTTAATTCGAGCCGAGACAACGTAAGCATTAGCCACCTCCAGCTGTTAGTTCGTTCCACGGGTAGTTGTTCAGGCAATACCCAGATCGTATGGTACCAAAGGGGGGGTCTATTTTGGTTCTGAGTGTATCTGTATATGTTGTAGCCTGCGACCTAGAAAATTGTGTCGCTGCAATCTTGTTGTCTATCCTTAAACGCATTTTTAAGGACCTTGCTTGACTTTCAACAATTAACGTTGGCGTCCAGAGCAACTTTCCCTTTAATGCCCTCGAATTATTTATTTTATGATCCGACCAAAGCAATTCAGTCACCAGGTATTTCTTTTATTTTCTATGGACGACCTCATAGAATTTCTCAATTTTCCTCGCCCTTCACTCAATTTAAAACTGCTGAAAGGAATTTCTGTTTATGACCATTTCAAATGTAAGCCTTTTTTTTAGCAGAAGTATATTGAGGAAATTTAAATCCATCAGGAAGTCGGATTAGAATCGCATCAATTACAGTTAAACCACAATTAAACTCGTATTTGACCATTCAGATGGAATAAAAGGAGGAATTTTACTTTTCCTCAAAGAAATGGGTCTTTATCTTCGATATTCAATCTAAAAGTCAGCTTTCTCTCAACATATATGCATATGTATGTAACATAGGTATAGGGAATTGAATTAATTGGGAAAATTGCATATAAACTGCAATTTTATCCCCTAGGTAGGTGTTGAGCGCCTTTTGCGACAGAATTGCCAACCAACAGTGTGTCACCTGTGGTATTGCTTTTACTCAGTCGAAAATCTAACCCATGACTGATATATTGAACCATTCCTTTTTTTTTTTTTTAGCATACACTCACCGGACATAGTGGAAAGGTAATGGCAGCTAAATACGTGCAAGAACCCCACAAGGTGGTTACTGGTAGTCATGACAGGACATTAAAAATTTGGGATCTCCGGAGTATAGCCTGCATTGAAACAAAATTCGCTGGCTCGAGTTGTAACGATTTGGTCACTAGCGACAGCTTGGGGTCCACCATCATAAGTGGTCATTACGATAAGAAGATCCGCTTCTGGGATATCAGAACGGAAAAACAGTCTCTTGATATGGCAATGCCCGCGAAAATCACTTCGTTAGATTTGTCAAAAGGTGAATTATATACTATTCGATTGTGTCTTATTGTGAATTTATTTTGTATCTTGTGGATTTTAGATTGCCGTTACCTCATTTCCTCTGTTCGTGATGATACCTTGAAGCTGATAGATTTACGTAAAAATCACATAATTCAAGTTTTTTCGTAAGTCTTCATAGATATACATATGTATTTTTGTATTTTTTTTTTTTTTTTTAAACTAACCTCAAATTTTCATCTAGCAATGACTCATTTAAGTTAAGCTGTGATTGGTCCAGGGCGGGTTTCAATTACAATGCAACGAAAGTCGCATGCGGATCGTCGGATGGAACGATATTTGTCTGGAATGTAGCAAATAAGCAAGCAATCACACTCAAGGGACATAATCCGTAAGTTAAATTTCTATAAAGGTTTTGGTATTGGTGTGGTATTCTTGAAGTTTGATTCTTTTTGTGTTCTTGCAAGTTGTTTGGGTAGTTTATAAGAGTTAAGTTTGAATTTTTAACAAAAGCTGCATAGTACCAGATGAACTTCACATATAAGCACAAAATAATACATCTGTTAAGGTTACAAACGCATCTCGTCTATGCTGCGAAAATCTTGTGATTGTACGCCTATTCCAGGTTTAGGATTTTTATACCCTATCCTAAGGGTATATTAAGTTTGATACATAGTTTGTAACATAGAGAAATATTAAAGATAGACCACATAAAGTATATATATAAATGATCAGCATCAGTAGCTGAGTCGATTGAGCCATGTCCGTCCGTCCGTCCGTCCGTCCGTCCGTCCGTCTGTCCGTCCGTGTGTCACCAGTTTTTGGGCCTTAAATTTTGAGCTAGATTGATGAAATTTTGTATACGAGGTCCTTGGAAAAGTAAGCAATACAAGTTTAAAAATTTTTAAAATCCGCCCACTGACACGCCCACTTTTAAAAAAAATCACCTTTTTTCACTATTTTCATATGAAACTCGAAAAAACTTACTTAAGCAAATATGTAGATATCCACTTAATCTACAAATTGTCTATACATTGTATATGGCCACGCCCACTTTTTAGGGGCGTTTACTTCAAAAATTAATTTTCGAGTAAAAATATTAGTTTGTAGGGCAAAATAGAAAATTTTGTGAATACATTTTCCACCGCCCACTGACACGACCAAATAAGATAGGGATAGGGTATCATACGATTCGCTCCAGGCGGATTGTAGCACTTTTTCACTGGTTTTTTTTAATCTCAACTCTAAGGTAGCTACTTCTTCGAACGATCTACGCTCTAACGGTTTGAGATGCCAAGAAATAAATCAGAAATCTATCCCGGTCTTCTTTGGGAATGAATCTGTTAAGTTGAAAGCTGAGCATTCATCCCTGAATAGTTGCAAACCATTCTCTTGATATATTACACATTTATGCTAGATCTGATCCAGCCCTCGAAATATCCTTGTTACTCAGTATTGACTATCAAAACGCGAACACCGAGGCGAGGTTTTGAGTAAAGCAAGCTTAAAAATGTTACACGGTTCAGATCAAGTGAACCTGGAACCTTAGTACGCGAGTGGAAACAGTAGCTCGGATGATGCCGTCGGCGCAGCTTGGAAAAGCTGTTTTCGTTCGTTGATTCTTTTCCAGGTATCCTCAGAAAGCCAAGCCCTATGAGTTCCCTGCGATCGACCGACAATAAACCTTTCAGCACTCTAACCGATACTGGGTATTCTGAATCAACTGTTTTTAACTGAAAATACAAATTTAGAGCCATCTCTTTATCGATCCTCAGTTAGTTTCAACTTCAAACTAAAAATAATATCACATTTCGATAAGGAGATTCTAAATTTTTATACATAAAACTTAAATTTCCTGTTTATACGCAAGAGTATATCAGCGCCATCTATTGAGCAAAGCATGTTATATACTTTTTACGTACAAAACCAGTGCTTAAAAGATTTTTTTACCAATTGTTGGTCAGCTCCCAAGTGGCAAGCTTTTTTTTAAAGAAAAATTGTGAATGTTGCACCTTTCAAAAAGACATCGATTCTTTCTCGAGTGTTGAATTATATGTGGCTAATATGTAGTATGTTTTAGTAGTAGTTAATATGTATTTGTAAATTCGTTAAAAACAAAAAAAATGTTGGCTTTTTTTATTCCATTTTTCTTTTGCCTTATTTTGTCTAAATTTGCTTTTACTACTTTATTTTTTCTTGCTTTTTTTTTTTTTGTTTTCTTTTTCGCTTCGCTTCCCTTCCTCAATTGAACTGTTATTGTCCTAACCAGAGGTTCGGGTTATTCTTTTCTTCACAGCTGTGCCGTGACTGCAGTTTCTTGGTGTCCAACTGGTGGAGAATTAGCGTCTGTCGGAAAGAGTCGACGTTGCATTATATGGAATGACGCGTAGCCCATAATGCTATGTCAGATCCATACAATCAAACTACTACGCATTCACATTAATTTTTAGGTTCTCGTCAAATACGATCACAATTCGGAGTCGGGAGGTATAAAAGCTCACAAAAATATAATCCTAAATCTTAATTCAGTTTTCTATTTTAATTTTCAGGTTTTTTTTTGTTTAAGTTTAAAATAGTGATAATTTTCTTCTCCGTCATTTTTACAAAAGAAAAACCTAGTAAAAGTAATAAAATTTTAAACAAAAAGGTTAATATTCATAGCGTTTAAGACCTTCTCTTTTTCCTATATAATTATATATATACACTTATTTCTTTTTTTAATATTTTTAAGGAGAAATAAATTTTACTAATGCTAAAAGTAAAAGATCTTTTTATCTTGTAAAACTTTGGGGTATGCATTTTCTTAAATAAATAATAAATATAATAATAACTGCATACCGAATTAATTTTGCTGAATAGTTCTCTCTATCTTTCTGTTTTCTCTAATTTTTTGATATGCACGGACAAAAATGTATTTTGTTTTTTCTTTTTTGTATTACAAAAAATATATTTATATATTTAGAGAAGAACTTATGTTCCATAGATGACCTCGAAAGCGTTTAAAAATATAATTGTTGTGTTTGAAAAGATCTTCATAAAAATAAAAATATATAACTCCATAACAATGCTGCTGACAATTTGTATTAAATGAAAAATTTATATTAATGCATATATATATATATGTGATAAACTGTATATTGTTCACATTTGTATTTGAGAATTTAACATTGAGATTTATTAAAATTATAAAAAAATAAATAATACGATATTCACAAAGCGTTGTATTTTTTTTTATGATCTTGTTATCATAAACAGGTTTCTTATATTACGATTTGCTAAAAATTATTACTTGTTATGAGTTATTTTGAAGAATTTTCGATCAACGTCTTCATAGCCCTATGCTCGGATTACATATATCATGCCGATAATTATGAATGTATGGTAATTAATAATAAAGCCTATGCTTTAATTCACACTAGTGACATAATCGTCAGAAATTGAGTAAACAAATGTCAGTAAATGTCAATAACAATTCTGTATAAACGCGTTCATATTTTTTTTTTTTTGCATATTATGAGAATTTGATATGTGACATTGCTAGTATCTAAGTCAAACCCAGCCTTTTTGACTAGAATCCTTAGTTTTGAATGCGCTAAAAGCTCAGAAAACTATCTCATTTAAAATCACCAACGCATTCCGCAGAAATAAAAGCAAGCTATTGCTTGTCAGAATAAGGAGAGCTGGATTTATACAGCATTAACACGATCCCACAATATTGGCAACATAGGCTAACGATAGCCTTTCGTAATTATTTTATGACAATTATAACGCAGTTATCATGAAAATGACATTTACTGACATAAATACTGGCGAATATGTCACTCGCGTAAATTTAGTATAAGTAAGTGAATTAACAACATAGCTTATGGCTATTTTCGTTTTTGTCGAGACTGGCGAGTGTGAACGCCTGTCCTATAGAATATGTTTTCTACACTGAGAATTAGAAAAATTTAACGAAAATGCTAGATGGATAAGATCCATCGCTTTAACCATCACTAAGAAATATCTCACAACCGTGAATGCTGTCAGATTAGTATACGTAGTATAAGTAAAGGCGGTGAAAAGGCGTAAGCTGCTTTTTTATACTCTAGAACTAAATTACAACATTCGACAACGAGATACGAGGATTTGGCATTTCCATTTGCTATCGAATTTCAAATAAGCAGCAGCACAAGTTGTAGTGCGTCATTTCAATCGAACACTATTGTGCTTTCGATTCGTCGACCTAAACAACAAAGTGTGTAAGTACACGAGCCCTAGTCACTCACTCGTTATCGCTTTTGAATAGAAAAAATTCCAAAATCAGAATTATCCACATATATTTTCTGTCCTATTAGTATCAAAGATTGAGAACTTACTACTAAAAGTGGCCACTATTTTGACATAAATGAATCACCGCTTACTCAGCTGCCCTAGCGCAAGCATACTTGCCATCAATTTAATATGAATTGCAAAAGAAATTTGCCCAAGCCATCTATCAAAATTGCCAATAATAACATCCTATTTGCTGGCTCACTCAATACACCTCATACAAATGCGGCCACTACGCAAATAAAGTAGCCACATTTATGTAATTGGCATTTTCTTGAAAATTGACCACATTACAGACCGCAAAGACGATACAGCCAAATGACAAGTCAATTACTCGTTCGGCGTTCGGCGTTCGGCCAACTGCCTGACCGCGAAGACCTCGTTAGACGCGAGCGCCAAAGGCAAACGCTTTCCAGCGCAGCGCCATTATTCACACCTTTTATCAGTTGTGCGAACAGAGAGATACTTCATTCCGCCTTAATGGCCAAGAGTGGCGTCAATCGCCGATAAATACGGGCAAATTCCATGCCAGAGCATTTAATTTGGTCATCAGCAGATACTTTCCATGCGGAGCATCCGCAGCATCCCAACAATGTTGCTAATTTTCCAATAAAATGCAAATAATTGCCATAAATCGAAAGCGGAAAAGTTGAAAGAAGAACTCCGGTGAATGACGAGACCATTGATGTTGGGGTTTATCCGCCGCATGGCGCTGACCATCGTCGTCATCTTAATCGGCTGGAGTATTCAAGAAAGGAGGAAGCAATGTGGTCGGCCGGTATCGGTACTCCTTGCATTGCCACACATATCGAAATGGACATGTGACTATTGCGATTTTGACTGTTTTAACCAGAAGTCCAAAGGAGCGCACAACATATACAAAACCGATTGGATGTGGCATCCGGCGGCTATCCAAATGTTTGGCGCACCTCATTAGTTATTCTGACGAGAACCGTCGTCTTCTTCTTCGTCGTCTCGATGTGGTTGTGGATTTTATTGGAGGGCGCGCACTCTACCTCTGCCTCTCTGGCTGGATGACAGTTTTGTGGTCCAATTCAAATGTCGTGTACCTATCACCGATTTTTGTAACCATCGAAACAAGATAAAATGTCATTGCACACACAACCAACAAGCAATCACACAAACACACACATGCAGAGACGGATTCAGAGAGCAATGAAACTTGTCAACCAATTACGAATCTTTCTGCGATTTTACCCCGGTTCCTGAGCGCAATCACTTTTATTGGTTTCTTCAGGTGATTGGCAATCAGCTACGGGAATGCCAGACGGGCAAACTGTCGGAAGTGTGGTTTCGCGATGAAAGATGTTGAAATGGAATTCGTTGGGAATATATTCTTCTATAATGTAAGTATCTTGGATATGCGGAAGTATCTTATGGTTTAGTCAACACCACTAATGGAGACGGTCCCTAAGAAATAACTATGATAATAGCCATTAAGTTTCAAGTTGTGCACAGATTGCAAGTTTAGTCATAAAGTCTTAATTTGTTGCAATAATCGAGTTTTAGTCCATAATTGAGACTGAAGAGTAGAAGTTGAATGATGGGGCTGCGAAGGTACCAATAAGTCGGGTGAGAAAGGACGAGAAAGGAAAGGCTTGGAGCTCAAGATCCAACCATATCCGTTCGAATTAAATAATTCGTTCAGAAATCACTTAGTTTAATATGAACGCGAAAAATAATCTGTGAATTACGAACAATGCAAAAAATACATAGAACTCTCTCCAGTTGATTTGGATACCACCCATAGAGAATGAATAGACAATCAAAACATTTAAAGACGGCAATATGAAAGCTAAACAAATTATGGAGCTTATTGACACTAGATCCCTTGAAGTGGTAGCACCTGCAAATGGAATAAGCTTACAAAGGATTGTAGCAAATTTTGTTAGAGACTTGTCATTTTCTTCTGCTCGCGCGACATGCAACGAGTCTGAGACAGGCGAGAAGCACAAGTCCAGAAACAAAACTTTGCCTTGAAGATGTCTTAGATCTTATCATAGTTTACCAATACAACGCAGTCAGGCAAAATGCTAAAAATGCTCGAAGCAATCAGAAAAATCTCTTTGGACTTATATAACATTTCTATTAAAAAGAGCACACGGCAAGTTTGTGTAATGAGGCAAACTAAATACAAAGAGTAGATCCATCTGCAACATATCATCTGGAAGAATGTCGATGGGGACCATAACAGAACTGATGTGACAACTTTTGAGAACAGAATTCTTTTTGCGTATCCAGCTCCAGGACCATAAATATTAGGTAGTATGGCGAGAGAGCTCCCTGCTACGATGATTTTTTGTTAAGTCTTCCTCGTGGGTCTTGAACTGGAGGATTTTTTTTGGATCTGGATCTGGTTTAGATACCAACCAACCTAGAAGTTGGCAAGCCCCACAGTTTACCGACTGCTTTTAGGTACAATTTCTGCTTTCTGATCAGCGAGTTCTAATCCAGAGATTGCGAGCCAATCGTGTTTGCAGTGGATTACTGTCACCACAGCAATGTTAACGTTAAAGTTCCCTAGATATTCTGAAAGGACATTGTTCCCATAGAATGTTGGCCTTCCTTATAGTGTTATATTGATCTGAGATCTCCATCAGAGATGAGCGGCAATCTAGTACGACCTTTAATGTGGTTGTGGGTTTTTCAAGAGATCTGTTGGCTGCCTGATTGTCAGTTAAAATGTTGATATCCTTAACATATATTACGCTACTCTTAAGCCAAGACAGTGCTTCTTTTCACTATAGCTGCTATGGTCATATTTATGTAGCGTGCTCTTAGTCTCTACTAGCTACGGTGAAAAGGCTAAGCCTATTAAAGACGTAAGCTTATGACCTGGACTTATTCACTAATCCCGATCTTTCAAGTTCTTTCATAATCTGAGCAAAATCTTTTCAATTGCAAAAGTAAAAGTTCCTTTTAAGCAGAAAAACGAAATCACAATCTAATCTGCTTAAAAGGCATCTAAACTATAATTCACGTTTAAATCATTTTAACAAGACGATCATAAGGCTATTAGCCTCACATTTTGTGTGCACACAGGCCTTGAACTTGCAAAAAGTCGCGAATCGAATTAAACTTATGATTAATTTTCAATTTCCCACTGCCTCAATGTAAACAATCAAGTCTATTCGTCAGAATGAGTTTTTTTGAGGTAAAAAAATCAAATAAAAATAATCCTGAAAAATCAGTAAGCTATTTAGCCAGCTTAATTGTTTGCCTTGCCATTGCGGATGGCTCCAGGCAGGTCGCTACTGAAGAGTCATTCAATCAATCTTGACTGTCTAGTGGACGGCGAGAAGGGGAGCACAGAGGCTGATGCCGTGTATCACTTGAAGACTCTGTGCCGCGCATATCGTCGTCATGAGAAGAGACAGAGAGATCGCTATGATCGGTGGGATCGTGTGTACACTATGAGATCTCCCCCCAGTCATTTGACTGCCAACTTTAGGTGTTAATGACACCTTTTGCAAATAAAACGGTTAATCGAATGAACCACCAACAAGGCATATGCACTCTTTGTAGCGCGATAGATACTCGACGGCGCGGCGGTGTCCGTCTTGGCAGCATCATCACAACCTTGTTGACGTTTCTGACAGATAAGAGAGATTCTTTACAATAATAGGTTATAGGTAGATTGTTATGAACAGTACGCACCACATGATCAGCCGCACGTTGATCAGAAAAGAAACTTATTCTGTGAATGAACGAGGAACGTTTTGTGCGAAATGGTAAAAGTATCTTAAACGGTTTTATCTGTTTTTTTTTTTTTTTTTTGTTGAGTAATTGGTCAATGAGAAGCTCTTGAAGGGGCGCACTTAGAAGAATCGTTTGAGAATTAAAGAGGCAAACGGAACGGCTACCCCGGGAGTTAAAGAAGAGGGAAATATGTAGATCTAATATAAACACTATTCGCTAAGAAAAACACAGTCCACAAACTGGGTTATCTTCATCAAATGAATGCGACATTAGTGGCATATGCCGTTGGCTGACTGTTTGCCGTTTTTCCAGAGAATTGTTTAATTTGCATGACTTAAAGGAAGTAGCATTTTGTATTACATGCCCGTAGCTCTCTGGTGCACGTTGTTGAGATTAATTAATGCAGTAGCAGCACATTGTTATGAGAAGCTCATAGTTTGAGATATAAAGGATAAATTACCATAAAATTATTGGATTGTGTGAAATTTTTTGCCAAGAGGTTGCTTTGGCCAAGAGTTTTACCGACATTAGCATACTAGCTATATACAGTTTGTACAATACCTTATAAGGTACAATTAGATTTGACATAATTTAACAGAGAAATGCTGAAGACATCTATGTAGAGACCCGGTCTACGTATACGGACTTTAAATTAGCTATACAATAGGATCTTGAGCCTGATGATCCTGTTAGCTTGTAAAGGGTGACGGGACAGGAAAAGAAATTTAAATAAAACAAAAACTTTGTAAAATATAAAATCAAATAGCCGCCTCGGTGTCGCTGACAGTGGCTCAAGCAGTCAGTCCAATTTTTGACCAATTCCTCGAATATTTACGGCGTATGGTCTAATCTGAGCAGGTGGATGTCGAAGCGATTCATATCTACGCTGATGGATCTAAGACCTCAGATGGAGTTGGTGTTGATGTTTGCTACTCTGTGCTTAACTTAAGAGTCTACTTACGCCTCCCTGATCACTGTAGCGTATTTCAGGTGTAAATAATGGCAATAAAAGAAGCACTGTCTTGTCTAAAGTGTAACGTACTATCTGTTATAGATCTTAGCATATTAACTGACAGCTATGCAGCCTTCAGATCTCTGGAATCATCCGCAACCACTCCAAAGGTCGTACTAGATTGCCGCTGATCTCTGATGCAGATCTCGGATCAATATAACATTCACCTATGCTGGGTGCTAAGCCACAGGGAACTGTAAGGCGGATGAAATTGCCATGCTTGGCACGACTCTCCTAATTGACTCCGTAAGGACCGGTATGGCGGAAGGCCAATTGCTATTTTTAAACACCTTTACGCTATAAGGAAGGCCAACATTCTATTGGAACAATGTCCTTTCAGAATGTCTAGGGAACTTTGGTCATACCTTAACCAGGATATTGCCTGATCGGACTAAATGCGAGATGTTTAGGCCTCCCTTCAAATGACTTCTGCAGGAGTAGCGGGAACGACAAGAAGGAGGAAACGACCCCTCATCTTCTGTTTAACTGTCCTGTTCTGGCATCAACAAGGAACCTCTCCTTGAGATCCTATTTCTTCGATGATATTGGTGACCTGACGAGTGAACCCATCAAGCAGTTCTATGCTTTGTCAAAAACTCCGGTTGGTTTTCTGACTTATCAGCTTAACCCCCTACTAAGTGTATCTGTTTATTTGTAGTCTCCTTTATTCTGTCCTCGTAGTGGTAGTAGTTCTGTGTTTGTTTGTAGACCCAGTGGTACCACAATGGGCCTTCTTTTAAGGCCTAATTGATCTCGGGCTCATCTACATCTGGCTATTTAGCCAAACCCAACCTAGCATAGACTAAGGACCATCAGAGTTACAATGTGGAAACTGGACATTTTTGAAACGCATGATTCTGCCTTTTCATGGTCCTTCTATGTCATTTCTATTAAAATTCACAAAAGCAAATAGTTTATCTTAATTCAGAAAATCATAATATGACACAAATGTTTTCCTTGTCGTTACTCGTTTTCGCTTTCCTGAAAAATGTTGAAAATAGACTTAAGATAATTTGATTTCACCCAGTTTACCAAGCGCATTGAATTGCAAAATCTATTTGCAGAATAGTTCACAAACCTCAAATTTTAACAAGATTTCACCTCGTAGCAGCCATACCCCACATGTCGTCTCATCGACTTATCAATATAATGTGTATCTGTAAGTATTTAGATCTACTCAGCGAGCGTATTAGAATTTCTAAACGTACTTATTTATAAACATCTGGCACACGGGTTTGGTTTTTCTGAAATTCACTTGTTGTCGTCTATTTTTGGAACAAACTTATCTAATCAGACAATAGTAGATATTGTGAGGGTAGTCTAGTCTCTAGTCAATAAATATTAAATTAATTTGGTCAACATCATGATGTGTGGGAGCTGAAAAATTTTGTGACTCGAATCTGCCAGAATTTAGAACGTGGGCGCCGTGGCTTAGTTGGTTAAAGCGCCTGTCTAGTAAACAGGAGATCGTGAGTTCGAATCTCGCCGGGGCCTTTGCTAAAAGGAGAGCGTTTCTTTTTTTTTTTTTAGTGTTCCGGACCTTAAAAGGTAACACGGAACACTTATGGGTTTGATACGGTGTCTGTCTGTCCGTCTGTCCGTCAGTCTGTCACAGCCCTGTAACTTTTGAACCGATAGACATAGAGAGCTGAAATTTTCGCTATTTATACATTATGTGGAAGCCTGCACAAGATCGCGGCAATGAATTTCATTTTGGGAGCCCTTTTTTGGGCACCTTGTATGAAGGGCAAAAAAAAATTATTTTGTTCCCCATCATTTGGCATATCAAATTAAAGAGAATTTTGCAAGGGCTCCATATATGTAAGAAATATTTTTTCCTGGTAAAATTTGTTGAACAAAAAAGCTCGCCAAACATTTGAAAAATGTTGTCCCCCCCCCTAGCGGCCAGACCATAAATGGTAAAAATATGAAAAAAATTGCAGATACGTAGAATTTAGTGTAGATTGTAAAAACAATACGAAAATTCCGGTATTTTATATATTTTCTGAGAAAAATTAAAAAAATGGGGCATCTAGTTACCCCACTGTATCTCCCCCAGTTTTTATGTTATCCAAATAATTTTTACAGCAGATCATTTTGATACTACAGTTTGGTCAAGTTTTAAGTTTCATCTAAATCCGCTAAGTAGTTCCCGAGTTACAGATTTTAGAACAGCGCATGGACTTCCCTATAAGCTCTTCTCTTGCTGCTACTGCATTCGATTTCGATTTTTCAAAAACTAAGTCATTTGCACGAATGGATCGTATATGTTAGCTCTATGCTGCTTTTGAAAACTAAATAAGTTTAAAAAACTTCTTTTTGTTTTTAATTTTGTTTTTTTTTTTTTTTTCAAAACAATTTTTTTTTTAATTTTTAAAACTCTAAATGCTGTATTCCTTCGCATGTCAACTATTGCCAGTGTTTTGCTTTACTTAAACCATTTAACAAGCAAAGTACCGTTACATTCATTTTTATCCAAACGTTTGGACCATGTTTTATATTGAAAGTGTAAGTTAAAATGGACTGGAATCTCAGCTCAGTATTACTAGGACATACTTACGTACAAGACATTACATTATTCATATCAAAACCAGTATTAGGTGTACCTATGCAGGATATGAATAAATTGCCTTCTATTTAATGACAATATAAAATGTCCGGAACACTATTGCACGAGGCCCTCCTCGCACTTACCCAATTTTTTATTAATTAGCTGATGGTGATATGGAAATTAGATTTGTTGTTTTGGTGAATATTTTTATGCGAAAGCAGTACGAGCAGTTAATACAAATGCATTGCCCATTTCACTTCACACGCTGTCTTATAAAAGAGCATGACCGCTTAGAATGAATATTCCGTACTATTTACGGAGGATAATATCGAGGGAGTAGAATAGAACTATGTTATGGTCGATTCGTGTCACCAGTTCTTATATTTAGATAGATCAGCGTATAGATCAGTTCTTCTCTTCTTCTTATGAAACACCATCATGCCACACGGGGGGTTAAAATATTTGTTTTTACCGATGATACGTATTGCCCATTTTCCAGTGACAAAACCAGACCTGTAAGGTACTTACATAAGTGTTGCGGGACCTCAGTCCTCCCAAGTACAAGTACTAGGTACTGGTTCTAGGCTAGTACCAGTATTTTTCAAATATTTCCCCGCAAGTACCAAGTATCGCGTTCTTAAGTAAAAAAGTACTTGAGCAGTCGCCTTTATCTTATTACACGCCACCCTCATTTGGGCAAAGGTACTAGCTGCGGCGTAAGGAACGAGAAGTGTTTATCGTCAGGTTTGAATCTAAAGACCTTATAAGGTTTTCGGACTATTTCTGACAAAGCTGATTTCGTCGTAGCCAGAATGGTCCCCATTGATATCCTCGCTCACCTAGACCAAGAAGAGGTCCATTGTGCTGCCGATGTGTAATGTGGGTGGGTCACCCTCTTACTCTGGGAACCATTTACTCCTTAGTATCAAGGAGCCAATCTTAGCCGTACAGGCATTGTTGAGAGCGTCTAGATAGTTGAACAGGTATTCACGTAATGTGACCTTTCTAATGTGGGCGGGTGCGGTGCACGTGCATTGGAGGTAACTGTTAGTCTCCTCTTCTAAGCAGCTGTCATTGTAGGGGATGCGCAGTCTTTGGGCATGCCTTCCTATAACACAGTGTCCGGTGTGGGTGTCTACGATTTTGGAGAGGGTTCCTCTCTTGTGTTTCAGAAGTCCGATGTACCTGGTTTTATTTAGCGTGGGCCAATGCACCCTAGCAGTGTTACAGTAGTCGAGCTGTTGCCACCGATGATTAGCTTCTCTCATCGCATCGGCATGGCTAATGTATGTCGGTGACGCTTAAGCTCTTTAAACCGGAGGAGCCTCGTCGGGATCATTTCTTGGCAACAATGGCCTCCATGCCCGCCACACTTGAATCCGATGAACTTCTCGATATGGTCCATTTTGGAGGCTCAAATGTGAACAAAAAAATATAAAAGTGTGGAGACATTGAAGGTAGCGCTTGATCTTAAAAGATGAAATTAAAAGCAGCAGAACTAAAGAAATTTCAGTATTTTGGCGGTAGCACTTATTTGACGGAATCTGTATTTCATATTTCTTTAAAATATTACTCTAAACAAAATACAGTATTAACATGTATTACAGATGTTAGAAAATTTGAAAAATAAGCAGTCTTCAGTAAATATATTGGCGAGAGAAGAGGACTATATTAAAGTAATAGCGTGTCATACAAGATTGCAGTCTTTCCATGTGTCATCACAAGCCATTTGACCTTATTTAGATTAGGTTTATTCAGAAATCATTGCAGATTTTCAGGCGAAAAAAGAATATATTGATTTTGAAATCTATTTATAGCCAGCTCATTCGAGAAATGTTCTCACCATTTCGTGAGCTAGTCATCATCCAAAATAAATAAATGATCATTAATTTTTTTCAGGATTGTCCCGCTGACTGTTTCTGCTTTGAAGGACAAAAAAGATCCCTGATTTGTTGGTTGCAGACTTCTCTCATTACTGTGAGGTCTGCCATAATAGGTTCTTCGTGTACTTTAAGCTGAATCGCTAAAACCCCATCCTGGTTACAATCTTTCTCGCCCCTAGTTGGTTCGGCAAACAAATAAATGAAAAAGAATTTGAGCTATACTTTGGGCTAGTGTGGTCTTAATTACCTCGTAACACATTTTGCCTGTAAAGTTGAATATTCGTTTGGGTAAACTAACGGATACTGAAATTTATAGATTGCTTAAGGTGTTTTATATTAGGGTATAACTCAATTTGCATTAATCAATTAATACTGCACAAGGTCATAAAATTAAACAAGTACATAATTCTTATGAAAATTTATCTTCCCACTGGTACGACCAGTTAGGCGTTATGTGTCTATGGAATGAAGAACATTTCAAACGAGTACAAAATCCTGTTCGACATGATTTTAAGACATTCCATTAGCACGGGCATCATGATACAAATCCAGACCACTAGTCCGTACAACCTGATCTTATGTAAACTCATTAATCGCGGCTAACAACTCATCTATGCAGACGATTAAGAAGAAAACCATCTTATCTCGACTTTAATTATGTACAAGTCAAACGAAGAAGACGATGAAGACGACGACGACGACGACGACTACGGTGCCGTTGGTAAGGATTAGCTTTTAATCTTCAACCACTTGTGGGGGTGATGTCAAGAATAAATTTATTTGCTCCGCATAATTCTTTCCAGAATCTATTCCTGTTGCCGCCACCGAGTTTCGGGCCATGTCATACAAGACGCAAACAGTTACCTAGTTGCTATTATCAACCTCAACTAAATCACACTGCAGGTCAGCTAATCACGTGACAATCTTACAAATAGAAAGTTATTAAGTATAACTTTGCGGTACACACAGTTAACGGCGAACAAAGCACTCGTGTATCATCCCCCACTGCAACTGCTGCACGTCCTGCGACCGCCGCATCGCATGGATCGTTGTTGTGGCAACTAAGGTGTGGAGTAACAGGTTCCCAATGCGGTACACTACTCTTGCCGGGCCAGGCAAACGTTGACTCCCACATAAATTTTGCACAATATAGTGGCCGACTTACTACTGCAGTACATATACTATACAAAGACGGTGGCGGCATCTAGACTCCGCATAGAGGAATTGTACAAATCTGGAAAACCATGTGCAAACAGTGCATGGACAATGCATCATCTACACGGGGTAAGCTGACACCATCAGAGTCCCAGGTGCACTGTTTGGTGGCCTAGAGACCACCACTGCTCGATGTGTAGCTTCATCGCTGTCGAATCTAGGAGAGGGCGTAATTGAATGAATTTATAATCCTCCTCTATTGTGGAATTGAGCCAAGGAAAAACCAATAAATAGATTCCGCCAAAGCAAGCAAAAGTCTGCAATGGAATAGCACAACTGATTACGGATTGCAGAGATAGTGAATAACGGGCAAGCAGATGGTAGTCACAATTAGCAATTAGGTAATCAAATTTCGGAAATTGAAAATGTAAGTTCAAAGAGCAGAGAGAGCTTCGGAAACAAATTGAAATGTTCATTCTCTGAGTCCTGTTTACCCAGTCGTACATATATAGTTCTGGTCGAAGAAAAAACGCCACTATCGTGTATGGTCTGAGATAAGGATTCTTCAAGCATGTATTCTCCAGAATTCTTGCACTTGTATATCTTTCCCGATCCATGAAAATGGTGGCATTATTGGAAAAGGAAACTATAGAGGCATTGTGCCATTGATCTACTCACAGAGCGACTCGGTGTGCTGCATAATGACTTTTGCAGACGCTACAGGGACGAAGAAGAAATTGAACCCATTCGTCAGCTGCTGTGTGACTGTCCTGCTCTATCCGTTAGGAGAAAGAGAACTCTTGGCAGTCATTTCTTTTCGGAGCTGGAGAACTTAGGCAACGTTGAGCTGATGAGCTCCTGAGATTCATATTACTGTCTGTGTGGTTCTAACAGCGGACTTCCCAGAGTTAAACGACTGTGCACTATGGAACCGACATGTTGGTCCAAGTGAGCAGTGTCTTTTCTCCTGTCACAAGGCACCCATTCACCTAGCTTAACCTATACCTAGCACTGAAACTTTCTTGTGGCAGCTTATGAGCAGTCTCCGTTCTGTATTTCGTTAAAGTCAGGCCCGATGAGAGGAGCCATATATGTACGTCTCTTATAGTGTTATCAACGTATTGAGGTTTTTAGCCGAAGTAGCTTGGCATTCGTACGTTCCTCGACGCTCTTACAATGCGCGTCGAGTTGACACTCTTGAAGGCTCTCTTGAGGGGAATGTTGAAATCATAATCACAGCTTGGTTTTTATGTTAATTCCTGGCATCTCTTCCATTTATTAATGGAAGAAGACTATTGTCATTCGGATCCATTCATTGCCGATGCATCATTGTATGATAGAGCTTTCTTTGTCGGTCCATAAAATACGCCTACGTTCGATTACAATGTTACCTTTCAGCCTAAAAGCCATTTGGTGCATGAAAAGCATACTGTCCTCACATAAGAACTTACTCTCCAAGCATAAAATGTAACCCATTTAACCATCCTCCAAATGCTAGCACCTAGTTTGCATCCAGGAAGACGGATTTCTATCGGAAACACAACACCATTCAGTTTCCAAGTTCGGGATCGCATTCCTTTTATGAGATTCGTTTGGAATATGATTTACATTTATCAATAAATTTCGTTTGTCCGACATGACCACTTGTGGTCACACCATCTATTAGCAGCACGAGCCATAAGTATTGCCACCATTCGGGTCCATTCAAATGGCAAAAGACAACTTGGAAGAAAAAAAAAAAACCTTGACATGATCTTCTAAGGCGAACTACTAATCTGAATTTAGGGCAAACAGTTGCGTCTATGATTTACGGTACAGCGATTACTTTAACATAATTCGTGAGCAGTAACACACCAACTCTGACACCACACGCCTGGATGCAATCCTTTTGCTATTTATGCTTTCTCTTTCTAGGTCTTCGGTGAAGAGATCTTGATAGCGCAAAATCCCCACCAGATTCAGCTCCTGGTGCTCATATTACCCGCGAGCTCGAGGATGCGTGCAGTTAGAGATGGACTATTATTATGCAAGTGGTAACCGTGGCACTACAACAACGATGTCATTTTGGGTATCAAGGAGGAAATCACGTCTGAGAATCTTCCTATATTCGGCATACGACTAGTTTACATCGACACACGAAGGGGAACGCTTGGACTCACGTTTATGGCACTTTTAGTTGGGATTAACCAGCCCGCAGATAATGAATAGAAGAAGCAGACCAAGGCGGACCACAAAGCTTTTACAACTAATTGCTCGTGAGCCATTAACTTGGCACTATGCATGGCATGATTATCGCAGGGGGATTTTGTTGTGAGCGCGCCAAGATCAGATATCATCCAACGGTACAGAGTGTTACATAACAAGCGTTGTAATGACACTGATGATCGTGAGATACACGATTTCATGATAGGAATGCTCTTGGATTTTCTATGAAAATATTATTTAATTAATTCAAACACACACAAAAAAGTTCGCCTCAAAGTTCGAAGTGCCGTTGGCGAATTTCTCCAAAATTTTAATTAATCTTCGTTATTCCATATGACACCAAAGGTCTGAGGTGTGGCCTCTGGAATATTAAATCAATCTACTCCTCCGCTAAAGTATCTGCTGGAATTCGTTGATTTTGATACTTTAAGCGATTTTGTGGAACAAATTCCTCATTAAGTTGAGAATTTCCCCCAGGAGTATCGCTTAATTACAAGACAATTTCAGTGGGAACACAGACGCCAACAATGGGCCTTGTGTTATTTTTTTTTTTCAAAATATTTACCATCAATTTGGTAGGAGGTTATACGTTTATCTTAAACTTTGCGAATTGACCCCTCAAAACGGAAATGTGAACTCGCAACCGGCTTTTGTTGTTGATCGCGAGCAAAATTTGTTTACTTTACGGATTCTCGAGTCAACAGAAGCCCGAGCAGTAACCTTCAATTAAAAGACAATTATTTATACCTCTTTACGAAGCTGAAAGCAAATTTACTTTTGGACAATTAAGTGGTCAGCTACCTGAGAATTGTATTCTCAATCGTTTAGCTAAAGGTAATGGATCCAAAGCTGCTGTGATGGGGGTTCATAAGACGGAAGGCCGAATAGCATCATAGATCCACGGAAAGCTAATATGAAAGTAATATTAGGGACTATATGCTTCTGTGATGATGGAGAAAATTGATGGTTCATTTTAATAAAGAGACAAACAATAATAGACCTATAAGCCAGACAAGTTGATAAGAAGCAGCGCTCGATAGGGATACACTTATCTATCTAATCTATCTAAAATATTGCAAGAGAAAGTCCTGAATGTAAAAGGTATGAAGGTATAAGACAGCGAGAAAAACTTTAGAAAGAGAAAAGACTAATAGTGTTCATTGTATCAGCAAGAGAAGCATGAGGAACCACCGACAGTATCAAACACGGTAACACTAATTAGAAGTGAGCCCTTAAAAAATAAGACAAGACGTCAATACCTACCTCTGCGAAAGAATTCCTTGATCAGCCGTACTGTCAGACGGACAACATGATAGAGTTGAGGGGATCACTGCTAGAGGTACTCCGGACCTCCAAACATTTCCAGAAGGTCTACATGAGTAGACAGATACATACACAAAGAAAATTGGGGATGATACACTGCGAAGTTTTAAGATCTATTGTGCCGCCGCACTAAATGATCATAAGGTTCCTAATTGAATACACGTGGCCTATTAAAAGTCCCAAAGACATATGTACGTGCGCATCCAAACTATCCGCTAAATTAACATCTGCATAACTAACAGTCAAACAGCTTGAATCGTTTGAGGGTTCTATTAATTAGTAGAGAAAAGCCTATAAAAGCAAACATAATTTAAAATTATCCAAAGACTCCTTCCAATTACCAGGTAAATTCATTGGGCAAAAATAATTAAAAAGCCGTTTGCACAGACGCAACAAAACAGCAATAAAGATGCTCACATCGCCTAACTAATTGCCAACCAGTGTCTAATTACTGGACTATATGACCTCTAGAGATGGTATCAGTCTCCCTAATTTGCATACAAAATCCCTATGTTCTATGTTCTTTTTGGAATTGGAAATATTCCAAAAATTTCAACAATAACTCGCCGCGTTGCCCCCAGCAGACCTCCACCGGCCATCGTCGTCGTGTAAATAGAAACCCCTCGCATAACAATAAAGAACACCGTGTACCGCTGGAACGAAGAGATATCCTCATTTCTTGCCTACTTAAATGGGGAAAAATTATTTAACAGCACTCACCACCACCTTCACCTTCTCGACTATATGGGCACATCCATTTCGGGGGAATTATCTTGGCACTGGATCGCATTTCTCGCCATTTCTTTTCCTGCTTCCAAATTGTATGCATTCCTTGTAGTAGTGTGGTAGTTTTTTTTTTTTTTGTTTTTGTCCACAGAGAACCTTCAAAGGCTGGAGCCAAACACAGCAAAAAAAAAAAAAAAAACAAATGTATTCCCGTGGCCTCCTCCTGCTTTGAAAGTGAAATATATGTTTGTTTGCGCGCTATCCCTCCTCTTCCATCCTGCTAGTTTCCTTCTCCTCACTTTAGTTCCAGGAATCAATGACACAACTCGACGACACTCGATGTGCGACAACAAGGAACTTTCCAACTCTGTTGATGAAGACGAGGAAGAGGAGAGGGTATCGGAGTGCTCGCAAGGTTTTTGGGGGAAACATGAGTAATCTGTTGTTGGGGATAGGATTCGCGAGCGAGCGAGCACTATACTAGAGAGCGGGATCATGAATAATTTAGTACATTTGTACTCGAAGTACCGTTCCGATGAGGATCAGATAAGGACCTCCACTCGACACCGAAGCGACGCGAGGCGACGGCGACGCTTGCCTTTAGCTGTTGTGGTCAATAGAGTGGCACTGTGTGGGTGTAAGTCTGTGTCACGATTCGCTTCGATATTGCTCCGTATTATGTCGCCAACATGGTCACTCTCTGTGGATCTGGAGGCGCGAGAATGAGAACCATAGTCATCCGTGTTATCTTGATCGTTTCTTGGTTTTAGTGGAATTTCGGTATATTCCGTACGGGATCTATGCTATTATAGAAGTATCTATGCAATTCGGTGACAAGACAATGTGTTTATGATAAGAGGGAGTGGGCATGTCCATTCAATTGTGTCCACTGCGTTGGAGATTCATACAGAGATATCTATCCAGATAGTGGGCTGCAAACACAAATGTGTTTAGTATATTGTTCACTGGAAAACAAATTGAAGTTTGGCAACTGAATTTTGTCCCACGTATTATTTATTTTTTACTGCCACCTTGTATCTTATCTTTCACCGAGCATAAGTGAGTGACAAAAATAGACTTAGCTGGGGAGATAAATAAATGTCACTGTGATAACATCATCGTTCGTTCTTTTTTTTTTTGGGTCAAGCAAGGCAATAAATGTCGTGGTTGACATTTGGAACGCGGGTGAACATCGGCGCCGTGGCTTAGTTGGTTAAAGCGCCTGTCTAGTAAACAGGAGATCGTGAGTTCGAATCTCGCCGGGGCCTTATCACTTGGGATATTAATTTTTTTTTAATTTTATTATTTCGTGTTTTGTTGTTGAAATAATAATAAAATTAGTTAAGTTATGGAGAAAAAGAACATAATAACAAGGCTGCATACTTTCACCAATTCTGCTTTTATTGATGATTAGCGATGTGATGATATCGGCCTTATCAACAGGAAATAGAGGAATTCGATCGACTCTTACATCTGAACTCAAGCACCTCGACTACGCCGATGATGTATGCCATCTGCCTCACATAATAATGGACCTTAACCAAATGACAGCAAATGTGGACAGGGAAGCAGACGTCATTGAGCTGTAAATTAACGCGGCAAAAAGTATTGTCTTGTGAGTATTGTCTCAACCGATGGCGGAACCAAACTGGATATAGCCAGCCGAATAGGTAAAGCAAAATCTGCGTTTGGGATGCTATCCATAGTTTGGCGAAGTAATGCAATTAGCTTTTGCACCAAGCTACGACTGTTCCGTTCCAACGTTGAATCCGTGCTGCTATATGGATGTGGTACCTGGAGAGTGACCGTCACTATCACGAGGAAGCTACAAGCGTTTGTCAATAGGTGTCTACGCTACATCTTAAGGATATTCTGGCCAAACTGTATCTCTAACGAACTGCTCAATCAGAGAACGCGCCATGAACCAACGACGACGGTAGTGGCAGTGGATTGGTCACAGTTTTCAAAAGGTTGACAGATCTACAGCTAAAAAACCGATGCAATGGAACCCGCTTACCCTGTATGAGAAAATACGCGGCGGTCCTAGGAGTATGTGGCGGAGAACGTTTTTGGCTATTGTCCAATTCCATTATTTTATGAAATTCCACAACCCAAAAGGTCTAAATGCAGCAAAGCACTATGTATGTACTACAGGTTTGTTCTCCTTTTTGTTCCTTATGGTACCTGCCTCTTCCTTAGTCTCCAAAGCTGGAGGGCATAACACATATGTCTATTTAGCTATTTTCACTTAATTTGTAGAACATTCACTTTACTTTACATTCCCCTCAGTACTTGTGGCGAACATAGTTTCCCATGTTCAAGAAAATTCATATCTTCTTAAGCCATGTCGATTGATTTTTTATGCATCAGTCTGCCATGTTCAGCACACCATTTACCACACGCACATCGCCTCGAAGATCCGTCGAAGGCCTCAAATATAACTGTAAGAACCATAGTGTTTCGCACAATGTTAATATATGCACAATGTGAACGCATCCATTAGCCGCACGCCTTGAAAGTGGCCTACACACGTCAATAACATAACAACATTGCAACAACAGAACTGTATCCGAGCGGTGTGTGTGGTTCCGCCAATTTACGAGTGTCCAAGCTAGCCTCCCATCGCCGGACAGAACAGAGGGGTTCAGTACAACATTCAAAACAACTCTTCAACACCTACAGGCATCCATGAGATACATGCTCTGTACGTTACCCATTTTGAGTTAGCCAATCTCTTGGTGCACTATTACGGTCATAACTTTTAATAATTTAATTACGACAAAATGCGAGGCACTGTTGCGCACCGTAAATTATTTTATTACACACGCCACACCATAAAGGCGCGCGCGTTCGAATTAAGTGCGAAAATTGCTTTGCTATGTAGTATCCACGGCTGGACCGTGCTGAGATAGAGATGCCACATGATACAGGATGAGAGGCAGCGAAAACGTTTTAAGATAATCCCGCCAATTACGAGTGTAACTCGTGGTAGACTTCGAAGACAAATCGCCGACGATTTGTCGGATCTTATTCAGATGTGTACCCTATTAGCCAACAGATAGGGGACTCTACCCCCTTTGGGGTTCTTTATGCTAATCACGATGAAGTGTGATACGGTTTTTAATTTTATGGAAATTACATCCAATACATGGAGTCTGGGGTGAGAGGTCTTCTCATATTGACTTGCTTGGCTAAGTGTTTGGAATCGATTTTAAACGCTTGTAGCGGCTGCTCATAACTTAAGTATTTGTTAGCCAATTGAACAGCATATAGGTAGTCGTATAGAAAAATTTCATAGAGATTTTGTTCGGTTGTTGGTCGGCTACAGGTGTGCCTTGTATGGCGTTTGTCAGTGAGGCATATGGTGAGCTCGAGAATTGTACGCTTCTCGTACCTTTGCACTTTGGAGTTCTTCATTCACGGTCATATCCATTATGAATGAAGTTGCGCTTCTCTCAGCAGAAGGCGTAGGTGCTTTCAACCTTGTTGGCCTGGTCTATTATTTGGCGATGTCCCACTTGCCGCTGGACTTGGAGAAAGCTAATTAGCAAGTGAGTTACCTACTGTACTGTTACTCTTAACGCGGAACCAGGATCACCTCAGACTATTACCCGAGAAAAATGAGCTGTCAGGGACGTGCTGGCAGGAATGGATTCTGAGGAGACTGTGTTGGCAGGAATCTCCAAGACAAAAGCAACATCGCTTGAGTTCTTTTTCATGTATACATTGAGGGAACTGTAAAAGCCGGAAGCGGAAATAATTTGAAATAGTTAACAATCGCTGCAAAACATGTGTCAAAAGTGTCAGGCAGGTCAGGATAGATACAAAGGAATCGACAAAACTTCAGCACCATAATGAGTTCGGATAAACCCTAGCCGTAGTGTGAGCTGCCAGATGAAGAGCTAGTTGAAGCATATGGCTAGAGACTTCTGTAGAAAAGGGTAATGTGAACAATGAAAAATTTGATAATGAGAGCGCGGTTATCCGAGCGTCAGGGTCTTATAAATGGATTAGATCGATGAGATTCAGTCACATCAGTTGTGCAGTTTCTGCAGATGCCATTATGGATTAAGTTCAGGCCTATCTCGCAGTGTTTCGAGGAAATACCAACAGCTCTTCAATTCCTTCAACTGTTGCTCATAAGATAGCCCAATGCTATTACATATTTGGCCAACAATGTTTGCTGTCTTATCTACATTTTCCACAAAGTCAGCAGCATCCGAACAATAACTAGCTTCGGAACCGTCTCACACTAAATAGAAGGGAAGTCAATCTTAGACTCGAATCGAACTTCTGGTACCACTGCGATAGACAGTATGAGGATGATTGCATGGACGCTATTGAGATGCTCCAAGACTGGCTAGTAAGCATGGGCCTACAACTTTCAAAGACCGAAGTAGTGCTCATCAGCAGAAGGCGAGTCATGAAGACTGTAAGAACGGACGTGGAGATCAACAACAAACTGGTTTTAGTAAGAGTTGCGACATCGATAATACTTTACGGTCCCCAAATATAGACGGACTCAGTTTGCAGAATTAACGCCTTGAGAGTATGCAAAGCTTTCCGAATAACCTATCCATAAGCACTGGAGGATGCTAAACCCTTAGCGTTCCATTCAAACAAAAGAGCAAGTGTAAGTTGCACCAGGTTTTGAATATCAGAATTCTTGAATACTTTATACGGTGACATGTGGACAACAGAGCCACAGGCATCGCATGTGATATGCACTCACCATTTCGTATTATAATCCACTCAGAGCCCTGTCTACAAAACCCTCTGTCATCCTCATTTGTCGGCGAAACAAATTTCCAAACAGGACACTTGATGGCATCCAATCAAAGTAAAAAAAAAAAAAAACAGAAACTCTTTCAAGAGAATTACGACCATGTTACCGAAACGAAGTACGCGCACCTATTCTACGCGACAACTTGCCTAACAAAAAGTGTGACAGAAGCAAATTGGTGCGCGCCGCCACCTCGCAGGACCCAGCAGACTGCTTCATCCATTTTTATGGCCCCCACCATGCACGAAGAAGGCAGAAGAGCACAACCAAATCCACGATTCAGATTCCTGCTCTGTTGAAACTCATAAGCAACCTATGGCAGGTTCCAGAGAAAAACAGGACACAAAAAAAAAACACAAAGAGCTCCAGTCTTTTCCCTGTCACTCCACGAAAGCTAGATTACAAGGTAATTTGCATTTAAAGGAAACAAGGTAGTAAGCCTTCTTTGCAGCCCAAAATGTGCTGGGAACAACACATCGGTGGCGGTGGACTGCAGGCCTCATTACCGGGGGATCCGACGATGTACTTTACCTCGACGGCGGCGCGCGCATTTCTAGACTCGATCGATCAGCAAAGGCGGCAGCAAGCTGTGTCCATACCAGCAGAAGCTTTGTGTCAATAATTGGCACTGCGCCACGGCATATTGGCAAATCGATAATGAGCCCCCGAACATGTGTACTGGCGGGGTTTTTATAGCCCATCGCACATAGTCTCGCCTGAGAATGGAGGAGTTTTGTTGAAGCAATCTTAACATGGATTCATCCCAATTGTGCACGGAGGTGCATGTCATTCCAACACGGCCGAGGACCCTGCGTGGTATGCAAACGGTCGGTGTAACAAATTCGCCCCTAATTAAATTGTATTACTTTGAATAGCAGCAATCAGCATCGGAGAGCAGTACAGCAGAGTCACCACCTATTCTCCATCAGCTTGGCTGTGTTGTGTTCGACAGTGTTTTACTTGTGGAACACATTGTACAGATTGGACAAGGCTGCCGGTTGGCAGCAGGAGCAACAGTGCACCAACCAGATAATAAGAATTTATGGCCAAGATAAAAAGATTGATTCTTCGGATAGATTACAGGTGGCGGTGGTGAGTGAGACCCACATGGGTAACTGGTAGCTCCTTGCGAAGCCGACACTTAATGGTGGTTAGTTTTATGACCAGAGATTCCATACACACACAGAAAGACGATGGCTCTTAAGATTTTGTGAAATGCTAAATTTTTGCTGGGCACACTCCAATTTATGTGGTGGAATTGAATTAGATCGCCTATTGAGCGGAAAGTTGTCGGTTTGAATGATCCTTGACTCTTTGGGTTTGTGGATTGGATGGCAAATGTATTGCGGAAATTGGATGATTAGTGGCTAACACTTGGGAATGTGGTTCCGCCAGTAATAGTCGTTAGATAGAGGGGAACCAATTTTAGCAAGTTTGTTGCTTAGTGGGTAATAAGTATTGTGGTTACCCGTATATGATTCATTTTGTTCATACTTTTAAGTGACAGGTGATGATGTGTATTGTTACTATCGCAAAACGGTGTGCTTAGTGACTGCGGATCTAAGTATAAATGGTTTAGTAATCGAAAAAAGCCTTCAGCAAAGTGTTGACATGAAAATAGAACACTTATGCACTTATTATATGTACATATATGTTAATATATTATAATCGTGTAATCCCGATGTGGCTGGAAGCAGACGAGTTGGTTTTTCCCTTCCCCAGATTTTTTCTTCCCAACAGTCGTATAGTATAAAAGCTTATCTAACTATCGCTCCTTGATAAGGTCGGTCTTAAGGGCTCAGATACAATCACAATAATGTTCATCATCGGTTTTTTTTTTTTTTTTGCTTTAGAAGGTGAGAATCTCTCATAGACTAATCCTTCCTAGACATGAAGTTTTCTAAATTTTCGTTTGTTTTGTAAATTTTCGATTGCCTTTGCCTCTATATGTACGAAAGGTGTTGCATACTTTCAGGATATTGATTCTGTATACTGTCTCCGTATTTATTCTGTATGACTTAGTCTTTATGGCACTAGACCATATCTAGGACCTTACTGGAAGTAGTCTCTTCTTCTGCTTCTCTCTTCTTCTGATATTGGCTTGACCTTTGCCAGGGCTATAATCTCCGAAGTATGCTCTTTGAGCATATTTACTTAGAGCAACTCAGGCTGTATAGCGATGATTTCGGCACGAATTTTTGCCTTGAGTTCATTGGCCCGAGGCCTGAGGCTTTCTGGTGTAAACTTTGCTTTTTAAATAACCCGCAGGGCCCAAATCAGTAGTCCTGGGTGGTCAGTCGATATGGCAATTTTTTACAGCAAATGTTAAGTGAATTTGCTTTGCAGAAACTGTATTGTTTGGCTTGAAGAATTCAGTAACCACCCAGACCTTTTTCACATATTTATGGGACGTTATAATGACCCAACATGCACAGATCATCGACTGTTTGGCTATCTCTCAAGAAAAATGGTCAAATGATGTATTTGGCGCAAACGACTCCGGGGTCCAAACTCAGTTTGGACTCAGTTTTTGGTCATGGATCTCATGTGAATTCTCTCTGCCTCAAATTGTGAAATGGGCCTTGTCGTGGACGGACCGTATGACACACATTTTGGCGTGAAATGATTCAAATTTTGCTGAATAGATGTTTCAAATTTAGGTCTCGATTTCAATTCCTAATGCATAGACTCGGCTGGCGTTCTCTTACGAAGGATGAACAAGAAACCGATTATGATTATGATGATCTATATCTAGGCATAAACCAAATTAATCAACTTCCGGAACCACAAGCACGACAGTATAGTGTTCTCAAGTGATTTCAAGTACTTACGAGTAAAATTCAGGAAATTACTTTTGTTTTATTCTCGTGATTAATAACTTGGAAATAGAATAAGAAAGAACAGTAAAAAGTACTTCTAAAATGTTTATTGTTGAATGCATTGCATCCGCCCTACGTGTCCATCTTTTCAATTAAATTAGTCAACACGCGACACGAAATGTTTTATGTCCCAGTCTTGACCACTATCTGCACTGCACTGTTGTTCGTGTGGCATTTCTAACACGGCGCCTTTTATCTAACCACTAATCACAGACACCTTCCCGATGCGTACGAGTGCGGGTAATTATTTCATCCGAAAAATGCTCGTGTTTTGAGCACTTAATTAGGGAGTAGCTGCCTACAAAGATGCTTAACTCTAACATTGTTGATTGACACTCTTGAGTGTTGTTTTCAATTCAGACACGCCTTCGTTCTTTTACTTTTACTGCGGCGAAACTTCAAAATCCGGGATGCGCGCCGTGCACCCAAACAAAACCGTTGTTTATTATGACGAGTTTATTGCATGCAACCCTGTCTGTCGGCCAATTAATATGTTCCAATGTACTGACACCATTTCGTGCCCTTAATTGACCCGCTTTGGAACAGGTGAGATCTTTTCTTCTAACCTCTTCAAACTCAATTGAGTGTTGGTTCAATAGAAAACACTGGTTGTGTTTGTGGATAGCTTTTTTTTTTTTTTTAATTGCGCTCATTCCATAAGAGAATCGTGACCAATTCAGGCAAACAGTTCGATGGGATGATTTGCTGATCGAATTCTGTTCTTCTAGTATGTACTTATATTCATCACCGTCCAATTGTATGTGTTTTAATTCACCTCCTTAAGAGGTATACTACGGAGCGCTATTAGTGTGATATTAATGCTATTTTAGTAGCAGCACTCCTCTTTGGGCGAGACCTCGAATAGAATCGCCAATACAGTCTTGTCAGTGCGGGGGGAATCCTTTTGTTCGAAGATCGTGATTTGGGGTCACCCTCCAGGGCATGCGGTCGGGCTCCATGCCATTGAGTGAATGATGACTTCATAGTTCGATTCCGTGGCGGCATCCACCAAACTCGGTACATTGTAACGAAAGGCGTTACAGGTATTTGGAGAGGCACCAAGGATATTCCCAGATGAAGATATAAATTATACCTCCACTCGATAGAATCCTCCAACGAAGATCATTTGCCACGAGCCGACCTCCGACGAAGCTTGGAAATAAATTTGCATCTTTAGCACTTTCACCTGAGAACAAAGTACGCGATCCTTCGAATGCAAATATAAATCAACGATCAATATTACCGCCGCACCGTTTGTACCCTTTCCACTCTCATCATTGCAGCTGTCCAATTATGAAATTACGGTCTGTTGCTAATTCTAACAACCGCGGTTGGTTCTCGTTTCGTTGGCGAAGACGCCTAATAACTTTCCAAGTTGTTATTGCTGAATCCATCAGATGTCATGGACCCGCCGAAAGAGGGTTCTTTCGCCGTATCCCACTGTGCTGCTGCATTATGTGTGGGAGCATAAATCAACGTTCTTTCAATGGTTCAGGTGGTCGTCGGTGGGGGCTTCCCTGAATGGCTATTGAATTTTTAATTGGGAATTGTTTATTATGACTTCTTTTGTTACTCGGGCTTAAGCGAAATTAAACGACGAGAATGGCAAGGCTTGTAAATGGCTGCTGTTCAACTTGGCAATGAAGCCATATGGCTATTTGCTGATCGGTAAATTTTTTTTTTTTTTTTGTAAAAGTAAGGAGATACTAACATATGTACTTATCGATCTGATCATGAACCATGGAGTGATAGATAGTGTCTACAATCTAGTGAATGTGTGTATTCTATCGCCCTGTCAGTGTAAAAACGACGAGACAAAGTATAGGTTGAGCACTTGAGATGTCATTTGGGTAGAAAATTGAAAGGCGCTAAGTGAACAATCTCTTAAGTCGGTACGTAAACATTGAATCTGCTGGATCTTACTACATTAATGGAACGTCTTAGGTGGACGTGCATATGTTCTCTGTTGTCTCTCACTCAAACTTCAGAATCGAAACAAAACCAACCCAACGGTGTCCTGTAGCGTTGAAAATGTTTACGAAGCTCTGTGAAGTTTGGAAACCAATGGGACCACTGGGAATCAAAGGAGAGAAGAAGAAGAGGACTAATTTTCACTATTACTGCTGACGTTATGAACCTTGGAGGAGGCTTAGGAACTAAACAAAAGATTTAACGTGGTGCTGTGGATTTTCGAGCAATTGTTGAATCGGTTTCCTATACTTTACATCATGGCACCTGCAAGAAATAGTTTTCGAACAGAGTTTAGAAGACCGCTTCTGTGATATATTTCAAAAGTTGAAAGCTGTGTTTTCCCCAATGAAATCAAATAAATTTATCAAGATGCCTGCAGACAATAGCCTTGTTCTCCATAATTTTGACTGCCACTTTCAAGAATATTTCCGCCAGCGTAGCACAATCACTCACCAACTGTTCGTCACGGAACCAATTCGTTAACGAACTCGTTCTATTGCCATGCAATGGTTACTTTGGTGTTGATTGATAAACTACGAATAAAAGTTAAACATAGACCTACATATCTATTCAACAATAGTTATGTCTACATACATACTTACCTTCAAGATGCAACCCCAAGGCAAAGATTAAACGAATCAAAATTCCTACTTAGTTTTCTTGATTTTTATTAATTAGTCTAGTTGCGTGCAGACATTGTGACGCCTTGAATTGAAAACAAAATATATTCGATTCGAAAATTAGATTCTAGAAAAGTATGAAGTGACTTAATTGGTTGTAATGTAAGAAATTTGTTAGTCATTGGTTGCTTTTCTATGCCGTAAGCATGAGACTTTTCTAACTTTCATTATGGCTTGAAGTAAAAATGTGAAGTAAAATTGTGGTCACTTTCAATTGGCCAGCTTTGCGGGTTGCATGCCTGTATCTTATAAGCACTCGCCTAGAAGACAATCGGGCAATAAGAGATGCTGCCAGATCTTGCGGCTTCAGAGCAGACTACAAGATCGCCTGATTTAACCTTTCAGACTTATTTTGTAAGGTTTTTTTGAAGTTACGAATCTATCAACAGGCATCGGACTCTTGAAGCCCTTAAAGAAGGAACTATCGCTGAAAGTTCTGGCAAGAGCGATGGAAAATGCCAAAATCGTCATCAATTCTGGTAGCGCTTCAGATCAGTTCAGTTCGATTGGGCCAAGCTTCCGGGAGCTTTTGTTTAAGTTGATCTGTCAGCTGTTGTGACATATCGTATTATGCCTTTATGCCATGACATGGATCTTTTATCCTTGTATCTTATAACTATTGTTGTAACTTGGCTTTTCTAACCTCTTGCTGCCACCCCTATTGCAAATGTGTGAGGCGTTATGAAATGGACAGTTTACAGAGAAGCCTGTTCATAATAAACTTTTAGTGTTATAAGGAAAAGATATAAAAAGCATTCAAACTAGAAAAGTATATAATAAAATAAAGCTCCAAAGATATATGTATACTATACATGAATATTAATTCAAAATCATTTCTTTTCTCCATTACAATCATGTTCGCAATTCTTGTAACATGCTACTAGTTTCCAATTCGGATGGGGAGGTAAATAATCACAACTGTCAGTCTTGTGCTTCTCGAGCAATTGCTCACAGAAAATTTTGTCTTCCTCGGCCCGATTTAGTTCCTCTTTGAACTTCTTCTCTTGCTCAGCTTTCAGGCGATTAATCTCTTGTATCTGACTGTCAAGTCCAGACTTAATCATCTCTCGTTCTTTTAGTTTGTCCTTGACAATTTCTCTGGCGAACCGATTCTCAATAATTTTATGCTCTTTCTCATAGGCCTCAAGTTTTGCATTTCGTTCCGCTTGTTCACATATTTGATTCAGAAGTTCCTTGTGAAATGATTCAGCATCTAAACGCTTCTTTCCGGCCTTTGCTCTTTTCGAGTGATCTTTGTAGCAGACAAAACGTTGTCCCATTTCGTCACAAATCTCGTTACGTCTCTTATTCAAATCGTTTTCGAAAGCTTTAAAGTGTTTCACATAAGTCAAGTAGTCCAGCACGGCCTGCTTGACTCCGGCATTCTTCAGAGCGGCTTCTTCCATTTCCTTTCTAACTTGACGCATGGTCTCCTTGTGGAACACATCCTCAAATGTTTTGGCTTCTTTCAGGAGGTGTTCCCTCTCTGCGGCCATCCTGTTCATAGATTCCCATGTATCCCGTTTTCTCTCCATCTTTTTCATGTGGGCATCCTCTAGCTCCTTGCGACTAGCCTCCTTCAATTGCTTAGTCCGGGCGAGTTTTTCATTGAGATTATGCTGCACGTCCATTGCTCTCACCTGACGGTGCTCCTCTAATTGTTTGTCCAAAATGCGACACTGATGTGACTGCAGATTTTGCTTCACTTTGTGCTCATACTCTTGCCTTCGATCCATCTCCTCCTCGAGCCTGTTCTGAACGTTCAACCAGAGTTGGTCTTCCTTTTTCTGGCGCGCTACAGCTCTCAACCTCTCGTCCATTTGTTCCAACTGGCATAGCTGTGTCTCGCGGTAGTCCTTCTTTCTCAGTTCATCACGAATCTCGAGACAATTAACCATATTCTGATTGAGCTTCTTTTCGGCAACAAACCGCTCAGTTTCCTTAGTTCGTTCCTTCTTCATGGCCAATAGGGATCGCTGACGCTCTTGAATATTCTCATCCACTCTGGACTTAATTTTGACAATGAATTCTTCCTCGTAGACCTTTTCTTCTTCTTCTAATAATTGTTTGAGATGTTCCCTCCGTGTGGTTAAGTCGATTTGATAAGAATCCTGGGCGCAAGTCACCAGGAACTTGATTTGGTTAAACAGACTCTTGTTGTCTGTCCTTGTAATGAACTCAAAATGATCCATTATCTAAAATATATATGTCCTGACGGGTGCAAAATTTATTAGCTACTAAATAAATCGGCAATCCTGCGCGGCTAAGTTGATTTGAAAGTTTTTCTCAGAAGAGTACAGACTCAGGGAGAATCGTTTAACTACTTCGCGGGTATTCCTTTCAACGAATATGTTAATTAAGTCACCAAAGGGTGTGCAAGTTTCTCCTTCATCGTCCTCCAATTGATGGGAAGATTTATTACACTCGCGCACATTGTTGCCATGTAATTTCCATTGGACAAGGCATCCGTCCAGCCCACATAATTGATTGGGTGTGGAAGCACACTTAGTGTCACTATCGTGGGGTTCCGTTTCTCCGTGGACTGCATCACTGCACAGTCAATCAGCCAAATGGAATGCATCCGATGTCGACGCACAGTTTGGAAAATGAAAAAGTTCCGCCTCAAGGCTGCTGATTAAAAATAGATTATACTAGTTTCCGATTTATAGTCGTAGAAGGTGGACATTGCCAAGATGCAATTCATTGGAAAGACGTCAGATCAGAACTACCGCCGACAGCGGTTACTTTCAGCAAATACTTCTTGCAGCTTCTGGTGCAGCTTTGGCCAGAAGTGGACCACGCATGGCATATGCCAGGCGCCCAGATAAGTTGGACTTATTAAAATGTCATTAGGCGAGATTTTCGCTAGCACCAGTTGGACAGGGAGCAAGTTTATGCTAGTAGCGGTGTCGTTTGTCTTTGGATTTCTTTTTTTTCTCTCTCTTTTTCCAAGGCATGAGTGTTTTGCATACTTTTTTTGTACTGTTTGAATTTCCGGAGCCGAGCCGAGCCGATTTATGTAGATACTTTCAAGAATCAGGCTATAGGCCTTAATAGAGATACATATTTCTGTTTTTCTTTTTACAGGGGAAACTGGAAGAATAGTTTAGAAATGCGGTTCCGATTTGATGACATGAAGAGTAGATTAGCAGTTCTAATTCGTAAGGTCATATTGGTAGATAGTTGGATAACTTATTTCGCCCACTGACTTGACGGTAGTTTTTCACATTAATGTATGCCGCTGGTCAGTGGTTTGTGCAGTGGACTGAGTTGCTTATTGTCGCAGATTAGAATACCAGAAAATACCATTAAAGTTGAAAGAAAAACATTGAAGACTTCTTCAAAGTTTCTCAATAGCAATCGGCCCTTCCTGAGCTGAAATCCAGTGAAATAAAGCCTCTGTTCAAGTACTTAAATCTCAGCCAAGTTATGGCTGGGCAGTCGCACAGTGTGTGTGATGGCTTGTTTTATTGTCTTCAAGACGTAAACGACAAGAGTATTTTGGAGTGATAATGGAGAGCAATGTCAATGTAAGAAGTGTGTAATTGACTTAAATTTATTTTTTTGCGTTCCCAACTATCTTTAGTTTGTAAGCCACAGAATGAACAGAGCATGTGCCCCGAATCATACACATGCTAAACGCTGTATCCTTGTATCCTTTGAAGGGCAAATCATTTGGTTTGACTTTTCATCACTGTAATTATTACAGCTCACCAGATACTTGAAAGGTGACTTATCTCTAAAGTTGCCAGCTAGATCTGGCATCTTTTAGACTCAGAAGCCTAATCCAGTTTCTTCAATAGCAGCGAATCCGACGTGGCGTCAAAGTTTATGATCGTATAGCCTAGGTGACTCCTTAATGCAACAGGATAACATCCTTTATTATGTGCAAATGGAAGGATATCTACTAGTTGCTCGAGGAGTCATCATTTAATGCATGCGTCTCTTAGCCTCAGGAATTTCTAGCAATCAACTTAAAGCTACTTTATTTGATTGGTCTTATATATCCCTAACGTACCAGAACCATTACTAAATACCCTAACCCTTCAGTATTTCAATTTCCTTGATTTATTGAGGAAATTTCCCTCATAACACTTAAAAGCGTGCAGCGTGATGCCACACATCAAATCAAGTTTGCACTTAGGCTGATTTATTGTGAACCCGTTCGCTCCTTATAATCCGATCAAGTACATTCCCTAATGAGAAATTTATTGCATCCTGTAGTCTGTTTAGACTCTAAGTAAACAAAGTACCCAAAACCAGGTCCTCAGAGAGACAACACAAAACAAAAAAAACAGCAACATTGCTGATCACCCCGTCATTAATTGCACACTGATTACGATCGCGATTTGTTTTATATGGCACATCAAAGCGAAGCGGGCATTAGGACTCTGTCCTCTGTCTTACCTGCCATAAGCCGGTCGGCGGCGGGCATGCCAATCATCAAGATGGCCACAGATGCATGCGGAGTGTATGCAAAACTTCTAGGCTCCAGCTACTGGAATGAGCTAATTACAAGCGCAAATTTTTACAACAACCAGAATCGCAGCAGTAGATCGTGCTCAGCTCTGATGTGACTGACGTGACGGCTGCTTGACTTGTGTTAGCCCCAGATACGGAATCTAATTGCACATCCTTTCGTTCCATCGACCAGGTACAGCAAAAAAGCGAAAGCAATAAAATGAGGAAAACAAAAAAAAAAAAAAAAAAGTCCAGCAGTTCAGTGTAATTGAATCTTAATTATATATTACAGCACGAATGCATGAGAATCATTAATCGCATTTGCAGGATGTTCCTGTAACAGCGGATGTCTGCTAGGAATCAAGAAGCACATATGTAAAAACACTACTAGAAGTGTGATCCTGGAGGACTCTGTGGACGTGTGTAATAATTAAGATACATGATGGACATAATTCAGCTGCTACGAGTAGTATGCGCAACTTGTTTTCATTACATGAGTTTTAATCTTGCAGCAACGGCTAAAGGATGTCTATGAGGCGAGCCTTGGGGGAGCCAATGAATGCTCCAAAGAAAAGTGAAATGCAAGGAATTTTCTCTCTCTCTCTCTCTCTCTCTCTCTGCTTGGCGGGCATGGATCGGAAATCACACATGAGGATGGCAAAAAGCACCTGATATGCAAATCCATCATCCGCAGGCAATGACGAAGGTATGACGAAATCAATGATCGACGGAGAATGCTGACGTGTGAATGATGCCCGCGGGAAAATCAGTTCTTACATGTCGTCAATGTAATGGAAAGGGTTTTTTGCGCTGAAATCGAAAGCAACTTTGTAAGAAGTTTGCATTATGTGTGAGGCAAAAGAGTCGTTGGGTGTTCGATAAGGTCATCAGTTGCAGCTGCGATTATTGAGGTCATTAAATGCGAGAAATAATTCTCAGACAAAATATTTGCAAAGTTAGATAAATCAGAAGCAAAAAAAAAAAAAAAAAAAAAAATATTAAATCGGCGGAAGTGACGTGAGATTACCAGAACGAAGTAGTTCTATCTATTAGAATGCACGGGTGCTAAAGTCATTCGTGACCAACAAAACCAATAGAGCTATGAAAAGGCAACTAATAAGATCTAATGCATTCCCCATCGGATTACCTGAGGCCAGAATAAATGACCTCTTAGTACTATGACCTGTCTTCCTACTGAATTTTATTAATCTAAGGCACCTGATTTGTATTAAAAGGACCAGTGTTTGACGGAGCCGTTGAGTAGACCATCTTTCACGTGGAGTGGAAACAATCAGCAGCTCATTGCCCGCCACCATCCATTGGTCATTGGTGTGCTGTGAAAACTCTTATCACATCAGGAATGTCGGTCGATCGCAGGGAAGTCATAGGCGCGGTTTCCGCGAAGATACCTGGGGAAGAATCAGCGAACGAAAACAGCTAATAGTTCGAACTACAGCATCTACAGCAACAACGAGGATCAAGCTAGAGTCCCTGTATCGCATAAAGATGACAGAAGTGCATCGTAGCGTGAGACGTGACAAGCACAAATAAAGGGTGGTTAAGTTTTAAGGGCCGATGTTGATTTTAAATAAAACAAATATTTATTTAGGAAATTATTGTCATGTCTTTTTATTATGATAAAACTGGTATGGTTCAATTATGTATGGAGCAAAATACTGGCCAAATGGCCCCCGCGACATCGGCTGCACACCTCCATCCGATGGTCCAAACTTTCGATGACGCTGAGGCATAATTGAGGTTCTTTGCCGTTAATGTGCCAAATAATCTCATCGTTTAGCTCTTGAATTGTTGCTGGCTTATCGACGTACACCTTTTCTTTCAAATAACCAACGTTGAATCCGTGCTGCTATATGGATGTCTTACCTAGAGGGTGGCCGTCATTATCACGAGGAAGGAGGAAACGGTGGGCAACAGGTATTTATGTTACATCTTAAGAATGTTCTGGCCAAACCGTATCTGTAACGAACAGCTTTATCACAGAACGGGTCATGAACCTATAGGTACAACACTTTCCGAAAGGGTGACAGATCCATAGCTAACCAAGCGACGCTTACCCATTATGGCAGGATACACGGCGGTCCTAAGACTGGGATAAAGTTGGGGAGATCTAAGGCACATCGCACACGATGGCGCGTAGAACTTATAAAGGCATTAGGACCCACAAGGGGATACAGGACATAAGCAAGTAAATTCTAGCTCTAGGCCTTGGAGTTTTCTTTGAGTCAAATGACAACCATTTGATTGTCATTTTAATAGCCATTTTCGCTTGCCAACAACCTTTCAGGGTTGACCACCTTCTCTGGTGTTTTGTTGCAATCCAGAAGTTAATCAAGTCCTCTACCACTCCTCTGTCAATTCCAGCAATTGATTCCAGACCAGATAAAATGCTGATGCTTCTCGCACGAGGCCTTTGTTAGCCCCTGATCAACTTATTTCATAAGAAACTATCGATCAATCGCTATGAAAGGTCTTACCGTCATATGTCTTCACTGTGAGCACCGTTCTGATCATAACAAGCAACAATTTATTGCCTGAATAGCAATAGAACACATAACATATAAGAACATAACATATAGAACAATAAAGGTAGCTATTGGAGGAGAACTTAAGAAAATTAAACTGAAGTCAATTACTGCTGCAACTCTTCCGTAAAGCGAAGTGCCTTTTGTCTTCTACTTAATTTGTCTTTAATTTTTTTTAATTGCAACAAATTAGATTCCTTTTTTATGATGCCTACTATCATCTGATAATTAGTTGTTAGTTGCCTTTCAACAATTATAGTTTTCTATTTTGAATCAAAATTACTATATTTTCCTGAAAATTTTCCCGGATGCACTGCGGACAGATATCTATACTCTAAACCCTTTCAAGCATATGTATCCAACTCAATTAAGAAGAGATCATGTGCCGTCATCGGAGAAATTTAATTATAAGAAGCCTTAAACCAAATTGCTAATAGTCCGTCGTCCGTAGAGCGCAGAGCGGATCAAAATCTGAACTTGAATTACATTTCCTGGTAGGCCCCCGAGGTCAAGTAATTACTATTATTTAGTTTCTAATAGAGAAGCACTTCTGACACCACACATGACATTCTTAGGAATTAAATTTGACACAAGGTCTACGATGCCATCGTTAGACCAAACGAAAACGCAAATGTCGAGGAAATGAACGAATCAACGCAATCGGCCCATCGGCGACATTCCAAGGAAGTTTCACTGAAATTAAATTACCCCCAATGAGAGATGCGTGTCAGAAGTATTTTTCCCAAACACAAATGCCCGGTACCAAGGCATTGAAACCAAATTAAATATATGTCCCTCGCTCCCCTTGGCTTAAGTAGGAATGTTTGTGGGAATCTATCGTTGTCGGTTGGTCGGTCCCTTTTTATAAAGTAGAAACGCATGCATCTGTCATAACGCCAGATAGCCACCTCTGTGCCTTCGTATTAATAAAAATGGAAATATTATGACACTGTACATCCTTAGAGCGGTTACCTTACAACTGCACAACTTGAATGAGGGCGGCATATCATAATTGCTATGATAATTCTGTTTTGCATCATCTCAGATCTCACCCTGTTCCTAAAATGGCAGCACCAAAGGAGCCACCAATGATAAGACGATGACGACGACAAAGAAGAATCGCATTTGCATATCTTTGGAACGTTACTCCTTATCTGAGGTTGGCTCTAGGAGTACATCCTTATTCGATATCACATGCAGTTCACGTACAAATAAGGCCATGCACCACCGAGACAATTGTACAACAACATCGCTTAAGCGATTAATAGAAGCATCGGACACATGAACACACGGACGACAAGCGACAAGACCGAACGTACTCTTCATAAATTATTCAAGAGCACAATTCAGTTTTCGATTTTATTAGCCACAAAGTTAAGATGTGTGCTCGACAAAGCCTCTATAGAGCCAAGGGAGAGGGAAGATATAGAGAGAAAAGTGCTCCGAACTGAGCTCCATATATCATCTTAAAGAGGAGAACTTTCTGTGTCCTGCTGGTCTGAAGTTCACTCAATTCATTTCATTTTGGGGGATACACGACAGTGTACAGAGAGTGTGCCAGCCAGCCAGCCAGCCAGCACAGAGCAGTGTTGTCCTTCTATCCGGTGAAGAATTTTGCATTTTATTGTATACAGATGCGATTGCTGCTAGAGTTCAAAGGAATACTTCCGATGATACATATTCAAGATGAAACCATTAGTCATTGGAGGTCCCTCTATTTCGTTTGGGGGGCTTAATGTGAACAAAACAATACCATTAGGCCAGAGTAGCGGATAGATGGAGTAGAACATGCAGTCGTTGAGTAAAGATGCTTAACACGATGCGATGCTTCCTGAACTCGGACCAAAGTAGCCTTTCGTGTTATTTTTCTTTCGAGGTGAGGTGCATTTTGGTTATGTGACTTCCGCATTAGGAAGATTAAAATGTTACACGATACTGTGAAGGAAAACGGAACACACCCAGTTTGGGACTAGCGATGTCCGTTTGACCTTCTCGCTGGTGTTTGCAGCTATAGTCAGAAAAGATGAATGGAGGTGTGACATGTGGAATTTATAATATACTTTATGCATCACCTGTTTAATAGATCTTGCGGATATATTTATTCTGTCATCGCAGAGGTTGAAGAAGATATTTTTTTACGAAAGTGCAATGTGAACTGTGTTTCGCTTGAAGCATTCTTCCATTCTATTTAATGGATATCCATGTGATCGAATTTAATAAATCCCGGGCTGGTCAAGAGCTTCAGTATGTCTCCTGGTTGACCACTGAAGAAGAACGCTCTGATAGTGTAAATACCTTTGTCTTTAGGTATTTAGCAAAGGAATATTTCATACTGACGATATGTATATGTTCATAGGTCTAGCATAACCTATACTGACTTGTACTACACTTACTTATGACAAGCCTGTTGCAGATAGACAAGCTCAACAAGTACATCACTGTATCAACTTCAGAACTTGAGAATATCATAATTTTATACTACATACAATAAAAAGAGAAGACATTCGAATTGTCGGATTGTGCCGATCAAAATCTGTGGTATAGGGGTTATGTTGAAGTTGAAAACTCTACTCACGCTTTCTCGAAAACTTGTGTCGCTGTACTTTTTCCGCATTGATGAGGAAAAGAGGATCGAACCGATAGAAGATGACGCGATGACAGCAATAATCCTCGTCACTACAAAAGACACTTTACAAGCCTGCAAAAATATCAGCGACCAAGAAGCGTATTAATGAGATGGGATTGTCTAAGGAACAGGAATCTTTTAAGGCCTTGCCTGGGGGAAGCAGTATTCACTGAATAGTGAAAATAGCTATGACTGATCTCTCTCGTTAGAGGAAGGCTATGTTAGACAGCGCAATCCATATAAAGAGAAGGAGAGAAAGGAAGGCGGTTAGTGATCTGCATTGCTATATAGGCCACCCTGAAACCATACCATTACGATGAGGATGGCTTTAGTTTTTGCTTCTTCGTGTTTTGTCCAGAGATTTTCGGAGACACGCAAAGGCTTGAGCGATTTTCATCTGTCTTCTGTCGTTTCCATTAAAATGCGTTTTTGGATTTGGCATGGTCTAAGGGAAGGGAACAAGAGCTTGGTCACTTTGGGGAATTCTTTCCTATTCTGACTTTAAGGTTGAAGCCAGTATATGGCGAAAAGTAGTCAGCATCTAGGTGTTGCGATAGCTCATTTGGCCTCTATTCAGATGTTCGATTGTCTTAGATGCTGGACACAAATGGCAGATGATTCCTTGAAAAAAAAAAAGGTCTATTGAAACAAGTGCATGCATTGTCTGAAGAGCTGCTCTAAAGAAACTGCATCTATCGGAAGGAGGTACTCAGCAACGCAAAAAAAATATTATAACGAAACGTAGGACTTCATTGCATTTTTGAGAAATTCCTGCAGGATGTAGGGGAACATTCCTGCACGTGGATACACAAAAGTGTGCTAACGTAAAATCTACAGAAGACATTCTAATAATGCAAAAGTAATTATATCTATTTGTTACATTTTCACGGCTAAACTACTGAATCGATTTAAATGAAAAAGTAAATCTCCCCTCTGTTCTACTCTACTTTCCATGATTCTAATTCACGCGGTCACTTCACTCGTTGCAATTGCCATCTGTACAAAAAAACCAAAAGAAAAAAAACTAAAAGACCAAGAAAATTCCTCCGCGACGTCGTTCATCATGTTCTGTAATGTTCGTCTGATCAACAACGAAAGGGCCACATTGTCAGAGAAGTGATATTCTGTCATCCACTCGTGTCTTCACGGAAACACAATAAGCGCGGTTACGTTGCCCCCACATCGCATTGGGTGCAATCACTAGCAAGTTTCACTATATGACACTTTGACAGATTAAATGGGCCATGTAGCACGCATTCGGAATGTTCACTTCAGCCAGACAGCAGCGGCATAAATGGAGATTTAGCGACTATTTTCCGCGTGGCAATCATCTGACGCTTATTGATTTTAATCGGATTTGGCAGCCGCATCACCGCGCTTGCGCGCTGAATACTTCTGGTGGCTGTGCCTCCCAAAGCGTCGTCGTTTTGCTGGCAATTACCCAACTGAGTAGTCAAATAGTGAGAATAGCGCACCGGAATTTAACATCATCAAGCAGTTGCAGCATTGGGATACTCTTTAAGTCTAACGGTGTGTTGACGTTTTAAGTCAACAGTACCAATTTATATTGCTTAGCTTTGTCAACCTAGTGTACACATTGCCACCCATTGCCGTTGCTGGCCGTCCTCCTCTGGCCCATAGTGTGTGGATGAAAAATTTCTCAGCAGCGATTGATAAAACCATATATGGTACGATAATAAGAAAGAGACAACAGGAACTTAACGGAAAAGGAAGAGAATGTACCAAATCCCCTTGTTGCGGACAGACATTCCTTGGAGATTGCGCATGCGCGCCATACATCCCATGATAATGGAGGGGATTTAGGAATTTTTTCTAAATACAAGGAAGCGACAGTAATAGGCTAGCAAATGGAAATGACCGAGACCAAGCAAACACCGACCAGCGTCCAATTGGTGATTTATTGTATTAATCTTTTTCTGTCATAAATTTAACTGCATCTGGTACCAGTTTAGAATGTTACTTATGTTTATGCGCCAGCGTTATGGTGGCCGTCGGGCGTTGGAGTGGACTTGTAGGGCATAATAGGATGGACGTAGAATGCATTGGACAAATATTGAGTTCCTGGTTTCTATTGGTTGCTTTCGAGAGTAAGGAATTTATAAGGTTTTATTCTGGATACGTATTCTAAAAGACAGCTCGGGATTTGAAGATGATTTTTTGAGACAACATTGGAGGCTAGGTAAGCCTGTTCGCAATGAAATATTACGTCAAAGATTGTGGTCACTGTTGACTCATTGTGATCCACATAGGGGGAAAGGTAAACTTTTGGTCCATTGAATAAAAAACTAATCCACTCGATTACTTACTTTGCGAACGTATACAATCCATTCTGATAGATTCAAAGTAGGGGAGAAGGGGAACGTAGACTCCATATATCCGGATACTCCCTTTGAGACTAGGTCCTTGAGTTGGGCATCCAATCACGAGTATTAGTTGGAGGGTATGGAAACAAAGGTGAAGGTAAGGTCCACTTCGCGTAACTTTATCGCTAAAAGTTTGAGAATTTTTGCTGGCTATCACCATTTTAAGTAATTTGGATAAATGACAGAAGGGAGAAAACTTTGAAATAGTTTCTTAGATGTCTGTAACGGATCATCATCAACAAGATCATCATCATACCTAGGCCTTCGTATTTTTGCTGTCAATAGCAACCGGTCAAACTAGCACAACATCACTGGCTTCAGAGATATCCAAGTATACCTCCGTTGATAAAATAAAGGCTCGGATTGAAGTACCTAATCTTAGCAGTACAGAAAGAAGTTTAAGTGACTGTTCCGCACAAACGTAGAATCGGGTTTGTTCTATGGGTGCAGCTCCTATAAGGTGTGTGAACAGGCACGACGAAGGCTGTACGTATTCGTAAATAAATGTTAATAATCATCTTGAGGTGGTTATGAGATCTGATCACCCAAGCAGGCAGAATAACGAAATACCCCAAGCAAACGTGGAGCCGAACAGTCGAGGTGGAATCGAGCTCTTTAGGAATGAGCTGAAGAGAGCCGAACTATATGTACCCTAATTTCGCGTGAAAAAGAAGAAAGTGGAGTATAAAGTGACAAATGGAATGAGTAGTCCGAGCCAACAAAAACTATTTTCATAGGATAAACTTCTAGCTATCATCAAGTCTACATACGAAGGTAGTATGTGTCACGCTTTTCAATGCCTGGCAATGTCAGATGACAATTTGGGGGAACATCTAAAAAGCATAGTCTCTGTAGCAGCGGTCGTACCGAACCAAATGCACAATTGGAAAGGCTAAAGCTAGTAATAGAGACCCAGGAGCCGAAGCCCAGGAGCTTTAAGGCTCACAGTTCCCAGAGACACAATAAGGCGGTCTATTTCTCTTTTTCTTCATTGAGAAAGACCTACTCACCAATTGTTTCCTTGTTACGCTTAAACATTCTTCATTCGATCAGAGGTTGGAAAAAAAAATCACAATTCATATGTTCTTGGATCAGAGAAATTGACATCAATTTTATATTATTTGATCAGATCTATGAACATATGTATAGTAAGCCTGTGGTTCCAAACAACACGGCTTTATAAGTTTTTGTCCACCAAGCTGAAGTGTATACTAATAACTGCAAGGAAATCAATGTTGTCACAAAAGAATTCATTCTTTAAAAAAAAGAAAAAGGAAAGATACTAACTCCATTTAGTTCCCTTCAAAATGGGACAGCTGTAATGCATCGTCCTATTGTCGTTTTCCGATGATTCGTGGAGGTTATACCAGAAGAGAAGACCTCCGTTTGTCGGCTTGACTGACAGTTTAAGGTATGGAAACACAGTTTCACCACCAAGTTCTACATCAACTAGCTGAAAGTTTTTTTTTTTTTTAAGTTAGTTTCAAAATTTTGTATAAGTAAAAATATGATACACCGTACATAGAGCAATGCTGTTGCAATGAGCTTCTCCTCTTCCCTAACTTTTTCGTTAGGGGAATCATAATGTGGCTTACAATATTCTCCAATGTCATACTTTATCACCTGAAACCACTCGATCGTGCTTAAACTTAGTCCAGTTACGTCTCTTACTGCTGCCAGGAGGGTATGGAGAAAAGGATAATTCTGGTAAGGCAGCGTTGTCATAGTACTAACAAAAGCTACGATTTCGGATGTCTTTAAGGATGGTGTAGCAACTTCTATGATCCTTTTTGCATTTTTATTCGTGAACACCTCATGGTAGAACACTATTGGTGGTTCTAAATTTAGTTGTTCCATCTTGAAGGGGCTAATTAGACGGTATGGCCTTCCATTTGTTGTGTACATACAACGAAGGAGACGTTGTTCGGTTGCTGTTTGATGCAATTTACCGCCACAAGTTCGTTCATAGAGCCTACCATAAGGTGGACCCTAAAAGAAATCGTAGTTAATTTAAGTTTTCTCGTGTGCTTTAGGAACCAACCGTTAAGGCATAATAAGCTAGTTTGAATATCCTTATCACAGGCCAGTCCAAAGCATGATTGGAAAGGCGGAATAGCGCGTTTTGGTCCTTTTCTATGCAACATGATGCCCTGAAATTATTACAGATTATTTAACATATTATGGGTGCTTTGTTTTTCCTCAATCCAGACTTTTGTTTGAGTTCTACAACATCTAGTAGCTTTTCTTCTAAACGCTCATCAGATAGAAATGTGTTTAGTTGAGCTATAAATATGGAGCAGCCAATGGCGATGAGAATGATGTTCATTGAACGAAACATCCTTAGCTCGATTCATAAACTTTAAACTGACAATCAATGTACACTGAAATTTATTGTAAGATTTATCTAAGCTTACTAAGGAATGGGTTTATTTTTCTTCTTGTACTTGAACAGCGATATTTTATTGTTATCGTGAAAAGCTTCCTCGTGAAATACTCCTGGTAGTGCAATGTACTTACAACTGAGTCACTGCACTCAAATTGTTCGTCCGTTGATCTTTGTTTGACCTCTAGATAGTACTTATAAGATCATCACTTTTCAGGATTAAGAGCTAATGATACAGCTTTCTACTCAAATTTGATTGATTACTTGGAGTCTGTATCCTATCGACTAAGAATCTATCATTATGATGGGAACATCATGTAATGAATCTTGGAAGGTCTTAACATTCTAGAATCCGATCGTTGTTGGTGTTCGATAGCCGAGGGTCGTTAACAAATTATCCGTTCGTGTCCGACCAAGTGGCACCACGAAGAGTTGTAAGTGTGTCTTACTAGCAGAGCCCACATTTTAAGCTCGGAAGATGATGCTACTAGTCTACCCAGACACTCTTACTAGAATACACAAAATAGTTTCTTTGCATCACTATTAAACGTCAACATCATTACTCGTCTTCAAGTTGAGTCCTTTCATGCAGTTTACAAGCTTACGGTTCAATTCTTTCCTTTCACATTGACTGATCTCAAGACTTGTATTGATGAATCTTCGCTCAGCTATTTGGCATTGAGCTGCAATCCCACATGGCCTAGATCAAAACAGCAACGTCCGTGCCAGCACTTAATTGCATTTTAAGAGAATTTACTGTGTCTCAGGAGCCACCTGCTCCATCTCTTGTTATACCTACACTTAGTACTTTAACTGTGTCTCGACGATCTAGAAGTAACAAAGAAAATACTTCACGAAACCAACAGTAGCCTACAAGCAAGCAATTCTTATGGAATTTCCCTGAAATTCGAGCCTCTTCATTGACTCTCCATCGATTGTTAGATACTTACGGCAGCTGGTTAATTCAGCGCCAAAAAAAAAAATAAAAAAACAAGCTGATGGTATAGATTTGGCGCATACATAAAAGGTCAAATCACAGGAGGCGCACAGCCAGCGGCGGGAACGATGACGATGACGACAACGACGACGACAACAACCACGTCCACTGGCATTGTGCTGCCACTGGGAGACTGCTGCAAGTTGTTTTCCTAGATCCCAGATGCCGCCGTGTGACTCAAAGCCTTCCAAAAATGGTCATCCTAATGGCAAGCCAGTAGTGGTCAAGTATCGTCAGCAGGTAGTAGTTAAATTGGCATTGTTTCGTTTCAATAAAGTTCGAGATGCTAAAAAGCGGTACACCGCTCCTCTCTCTCTCTCTTTCTCTATTAAGTTGGGAAGTCTTGTCCAATTGATAATTCGAAGAGAGTAGGACAAACTGATGGCTAGCGTGAGCCTGCGGTTTGTACGAATCGCTTGCTGCAAATGAAATAATCGCTGAATGGACAAACAAGTAGGACACGTCACACTGACAATTGGATTAGTTGTTCCAGCGACGATGATGATGATGCTGGTACTTGGCTGGTAGGCTATGTAGACCTCTACCTGTGAAGACATCTGTGTTCCATTGTGGGTTACAGGTCGTGGTATGTGCAAATGATGGTTATTTATGCGTCGCAGCAGTAGCAAAGTGTAGTCAGTAGGCGAGTCTATTGTGCAATCATTGATTGGCACTTGATGGTACATGCCTATGCATAGGCCTGGGCGCTAAGCACTTACCATTTGAAGAACTAAAATGTGGTTACACTGTTGTGAGATGGTAGAACGTTAGCGTATTACTGGGTGCACATTTTGGGAATCGCCAAAGTGGGGCAAATCAGTGTGGGAGTTGATGTTTGGAAATATGTTTCGAAAGTGGCAATTTGTCCAGACTAAGTGCTGACACAAAGTGTTACCTGATTTGGACATTGGACATGATTGTAGGGAAAGATATGCAATATTGCGAAAAAACTGGGACAACTGGATCGGACAATGAGACGGTCTGCTTTTTTTTTCGTTCGGAGGAAGTTACCCAGAAGTTGCGATAAAATTAAATGTCCTACTTGCACTTAAGAATTAGAGGTTGATAATTTAACTGCTATCTGCATGCTGTGGTTAAATCTATTTTTATTGTTATATCCTATATGCTTCATGTTCAAAGCTTCAAGGCGTTTAAAGTTCCTGTTCTCTTGAATCGCAATACATACATGGGCGGGAAAAGACTATATCACATCCAAGCTTTTTGATTGCTCTAATTTGATTAGCATTTATAGACAGAAGGAAACAATTTCACTTTCCCAAGCCGCATCCACAGCATTCCTTATGCAAAAGAGCTGACCATAATTCTAGCCTAATGGTCACGTTAATTACAAGCAACTTTTAAAACCTCTTCCTACATACTTAATGGCACCTTCATAGAGTGTAACGTTGAACATCTGCAGCACATTACCATTACGCAAGCTAATGAGAGCAGCACCAATGAAAGTGCAACTGACCGATGGCTTCAAGGCTGATTATACTCTGATTTGCAACCAGGTGCAGGATATTTTCTCCCGCTGCTTACTGGTACGACTACGGCGGCGGATGAAACTCTTTCCTCTTAGAAGCCGGTTATGTAACAACATCCATGCGAATGGTTATCTAGAATATAGATCCTACGCTTCTAGCAAACCGTGGGATTCGTGTGTCATTTCTCATGTCTCGTCATTTGCGGCAGGAATAGGAATCGCTAACGGCTGCGCTATTCCATCGAAGACACAGGAAGCCCATGAAGCATCATAATGACTCCGAGTGAGAGTATAAGAGAATCTTCTTTGTCCCATCCTCAAATTGAATAAACTTCGACTGGTTGCGAATGAATGTGTATGGGCCCCTTTGGGCGCTGCGCGGCATCGTCTATGGTTTCGTAAACGTGGTGAGCATCGTTAGAATATGTTTTATTTAATGCCCACTTAGAATCAAATTTAACAATCTGGAAGCGTGTCTAATCACCGCATAAGACCAACGCCTTGTGATAGCGTTATGCTAGTAAAAGTGCACAAAGTGTGCGCTCGAAAACCAACGCGAACGCCCTTTTCTTGTCCACATTTTATCTCGTTCGATATTAATGACAGAGATTTTTCAGTGCACGATGTTGACGCTAAGAGTATATTAGATGTCGAGGGCAGGATACTCGAATTTACTCGAGGGAATTATGACTTGAATTCAAGGATTGGTTTGATAGTGTTGCCATCGGATGATTTATAGTACTCAGGCGATCAGTAAGAGGGATTAGTGGTAAATAAATAACAGTGATTCTTTTTCCAATTGTTGTGATTTAGCAGCTGTCAAACATCCCAATGACATTCAGCTGTCAAAATATTCCATTAGAGTTGCCATTTTATCATGCATTGCTTTACGTTTGCCGAACGTGCGATGGTAGACAACGTCGTGCGTTCGCTTATTGAATGCTGCAAATGATCTCCGGAGATCTGGAATCATCTTCTCGAAGGAAGACCAATTTTTGACTCTGCGGCTATGTCAACAAATAAATTTGCACTGATTGGAGCAAACACAATACACAAGTGTTCCACCAAAATAGACTGTTGTTTACTGGTGAGTTGTAAAATGACAGAAATTTTGCGACTAAGTCATCATATCACACAAACAAGCTGTGGTCTAAAGCACAAATGGCAAGTCTAAAATCACATGCTAAACTCTACTTACCCGACCCATTATCTTTTTCGGGGCAATGATCAAAGTATCCGCAGACTTGTTATCTTGTGCTAGTCAATTTGTACAAGTTACTATCACATTCTCTTCACCTTCTAGCATTGTTTCTTTGTTGCCTGTTTCCTGCAAGTAAATAAGTAGTGCATTTGTACTCTAATATACACTTTTTTTTTCCTCAACTGTTGGCAACTCTAGTCTGTGCGTAGGGAACTTCAAGTTCATCATAACTTGCGGAATCTTTATTATCTGCACAGTTCCATCTACCGTCGTCGTTCGTAAAACAGAACTGCCCATTCAACATCAAATAAAAATTAATTTCCGATTACTATGTACACGTGTTGCACCTGAGTCACGATGTGCCCACTTTACCACCCCCTCTCTAACCAGCATCTTCACAATCGTAGGGTGATTCTAAATTGAATTCTAGAGTCCAGCCGATTTCCTTGTTGAACGACTTTTCCTCCCCTTAACAGCTGTTCGAACCTGACCACGACGAGCACCAACACCTCCTCATCCACAGCTTAGCTGTGTATGGTAAGACAAGAACTCAGAACTCACCTGTCTACCGAAACCTCTATCGATACACGAGTGGCTTACAAGCGATTTATCGTGCTCCCTTTCCAACAAGGCTGCTGGTTATTATTTGCGAATCGCACCTGGACACTGGTGCGTAGTCCTGGATACCATCCGCGCCGTCCGCATCAAATGATGTTATTAAATCGTAATTTATTTTTAATCACATCAAAATGTTAAGCCTCACATAAAGACCCTCAGGGTTGACAGGCGGCACAAATGCCAATCCGGGAGGCCAGAACTACATGGAAGGAACAGACGTAGGTATTTTGTTCACGCGCCCTGTTTGATAGATGCGTAGCATCCTAGATTAATTGAACTCTGCAAGTTGTTGTTGTGACGAGCAGAGGGGAGGCAAAATTTAGGCTCGCTAATCACTTGACGCAATTCAGGGTGGAGGATTGGATGCGATGCGATCCGGTTGATAATACCTGAATGTCAATTGGATGGACATCAAGGAAATGGAATGTGCATAAGTGATTAACACTTGAAAGTTGTGCGGGTTGGCTCATAAGGAAGTAAAGTTATTTATTCAGTTTGATTGTTCGTCAACAGGTGCCGGCCGGCTTCATAGAACAAGTTGCCACTCCAGCATTGCACAGATTCCCATTTGATTGCCTACGTTGCTGGTTATAAGTTAATAATTTCGAGTTCGTTTTAATTAACCAGTAACACAGGAAATGCGGTGCAGGGTAAAGGATATATTTATGACCGGTTAATTCAATAAGTCTAAGGCGGCATGTAACAGGAGACGTGTTCCTCAGGTCTATATGAAGTCAGCGCTACACTGTTGAACAGCACATCCTGTGATTTATGAATATTATGAGGCGTTTTTAAGATCGAAATGAGGTCAAATGGTTAATGTGTTCCTGTGGTTGGATGCGTGAAATATGGAGAAACGTTTTAATTTACGTAGGAGGCGATTAAATCAAACACGGGTGGTAGAATTTTATGTTCACTCTGGCAGAAAATCGTTGTAAATAGTCTTTAGGGGAGGCTTGTATACAAAAGATTAAAGAATAAACAATTGCTGAGACCGACCCATAACCGCAGTCCATTATCGCAGCATGGTAGTCGTGCTGTTCTGCATTTGTGTGTGTGTGCTTATATGTAGTGGTAACACAAAGGACTCTTGCGGTTTAAATTTATCATCGCCCAACTGTACCTGCGTACAGATCCTACTACTCTCGTTGTGTTCCGCTTAGCAACCGCTTTAGTTCCATGATACTCAACCCTTGCCATTTTGAAAGGACCATGAGACTCGGCAATTTGCAAAGAAAATTTACTTTTAAGCATAATAACATGGAGCCCAGGGAGCACCCTAAGCAGAGCCTTAATGAAAAGAAGAATCATGTTCGAGAAAAGGATGGACTGGTGAATAGAAGAACACAGCATTCTATATATGGTGGACAAATCAGGCGTTTTCAAAAGAGATCGTCCCATTTGAAAGCAACAAAGCCAAGGCAGCTTAAGTCTGAAATCATCTTCGAAGCATGGAAATCTCAGCATCTAGTCTGACTACTTAAAAGAATCAAGACACAGCCTTCTGAGAAAAACTTCTAAATAGTATTATAAACTGAAGGCTGCTAGTAGTATCTGAAGGGTGGAGTTGTCAGTATGACTCTAGAAAATGGCTCTTTACTGTCGATGACTTAAATACAGTCATTTATAGAGTAGTTGAGGTATTCAATCAGCTGACTATGCCGCCATGGTAAACGTGACCAAACACATCTATAGGAAATAAGTCGTTACGGCTAAAACAGTCACCAGCGAATCTCGAAGAGTCTCAGACTATCACTAAAGACTGCAGCAGACTGCTTTATGCAATGGAGTAGAGACTCGACATAAAAGTTTTAACTACCATTTCTTTAACATATTCCTGGTGTTGTTATACGAATCCTTACAGGCCTCAGCTAGTGTAAGATATCTGGCCATTGGAGATCCATTTTAGCCATTCACCCACCTGGAGCCCATTAGCAGTGAAGGACTCTTACCCACAAAACCTTCTGAATTCTTAACCTTTCTCCCTAAGGTATGGAGGTTTCTGACCTTTACATTCTCATACATTTCAGTATTATTGTTTGCTCTTTTAGGCCCTCAAGCATTTCATCAACTATGCAAAGATAAGTGTCATGCGGAAACCGGAGTCATGAGAAAAACTCCGGCATATTCAATGTATTGAATGGTAAACTTTATGGGGCTATGAGCGGTAGCATGAATGACCCTACCTTAGCTGAGTTGGTGGTATAACATGCGTCCACCTACCACCGTACCAGAGTTCTTAACGCTCTTTTATGCTAAGTACACATTGTGGCATCTGTTGAGTTTCGACGGTTGTTGGCCCTATGTTCTGATGATTTCTTGGCTCTGCAGCTTCTTGCTATCCATAGCTACGCAAGATAAACCCCACCTATAACTAAAAACCCGACCATGCGAAGCGTGCCAACAGTATCGTGATCTGATTACTCTTTTATAACTCGGTTTGCTAATTAAATCACAAGAAACATGTGCAATTAGTGCTTCATTAATGAACTTTCACAGTGAAACGAAAGTACATACATATGAACGTACATCTATATCTAAATCCGCCATCTCCTAACTAATAAACTCTCCATTTTATGAAAACTTTTAATTGACTTCCACTGAAATAAAAGTAAAACCATTTACCCGTGTGCAATAAAACTGTCCACCCCCTGGGCACCTCTCTTGACCAAGAATCGCTTTCCGAGAATCACTCATGGTATCTACTTAAAAGCATTGAAAAGTTAGCTGACCTTTGCACCTGTATTCTTCGATTTGTGTTCACAAAGATCTTGTCTTCCTTTGGTGTGATAATTAAAGAAAAAGAAAAAGCAAAAAAAAAAAGAACCACCACTCATCACGATGAAGAAGCAGCAACAGCAGCACAAAAAGAATATGTTTACCCAAAGCAAAACTACAAGAAAACAAAAGTGAAATGCACACCAACTGAAGAGATCTATGACTGGCCAATCCTTCGATCATTCGACGGAGAACAGGAGAAAAAAAAATAAAAAAAAAAATAAACGAAGCCAACACAGCTCCAAAATGATGACTATCTAGAATGACACGATACCGAGCTACTGAATTGTTTGTACTTTGCAGCAAAGTTGGGTGCTATGAAGCGTTCATCAATCATGCGCCTTCTCAAGGTCAGCCAAGACAACAAAACCTTCTCTCGTCTATTCCATTTCCAGGTGAAGGTAGTTCTTTCTGAGGTTCTCTCTTATTGCAGACCGTATCGTTTTCTCATTAAAGGCACATTCAGTGTTGAATAGCAGACTTCACCTGGTTTTGTTTGCTCGATCGACATTGGGTTAATGGGTTCACAGACACTCACCGATCACCTGATCGACACCACAGTATTCTTGTGTGGAAGGATCATGACGACGTAAGACCCACCCATAAGGAACAATAGCATTTGATCCTATAAATTCACAAAGACGATGACTATCAATCTATTATGGCGACGGCACGGCGCAGCGGCGCGCGGCTAAAAGACCCGTTCAAAGCAAAGTGCTGAATTTCGCACTGAGATTTTAAACAATAGTCCCACGATCGATCCTTGAAGCTGACTACTGTCAGGTGGTGGGCTTCTTTCCTTTCAGACACACCGATGGAGTCTTCTTATCGACTAATTACTTTTTTGTTTGCCACAAAGTCCAAGATGGAAACAATTCCCTCGACCATATCAAGTCATGCAATTATTTGCACAATGCAATCGTAGAGCATCTTCACCCTCGTGTCCCCGTACAAAATATGATACAACCACATTGAGGCCCATCTCATTCCACTGACCTCTAATCCAAGATGAAGATGGCCAGCAAACCGAAGAAAAATCAACCGCCGATGGTCATCATCAAGGGCGTATGTCAAAAGCCATTAACATTCTTGTCATCACTTTCCATCCCCACACCCTATAAATAGCCATACATTGGTATTTAAGAGTACGAATGGGCGCAGAATGATACAAAAAAAAAAAAAAAACAATCCAACCACGACATTATTATAGTACAGATGCGAAGCTAATTGTGGCGAACAACGCCCCACATTTATGGTACATGCCACACGGCCAGTCGTAGCTTTTTGTTCTCGCTTTTTATATCTCGAATTACATTGTGCTCCAGGCTGGTCGTCAAGGACTACAGTAGACAACTATCGGTTTCTTTGCACAATTCGAGTGGTCAAATATTAGTTGTGAATTAAAAACGACACTGAGGATAGGGCGGGCACCTTTGGAATATCCGATAGAAACTCTAATGGCATTTCGTTAATTGTCTAATTTAATGGACCTGAAGAGGACCGCACTCTTATGCTATCTGGTACCCACTGAAGACGGTATCTGGATTTTCAGCAGCTCAGAAGAATATATGAAACCGTTGAAAAGTTATGATCACGGCGGCTAAGTAAATGGGTGCCCTTGTTGACAACAGGTGTCAAGGGCTCACGTAGACCACTATGAGTCCATTGTCCCCAAATATTGATGGGAACCTCAACCCAGTGGTTGGATCAGCTAAACCATTCAGATATTTGTATGAATCTCAGGAGCTGGCTGAGCTCTATGTTTCCTAGATCATCCAGCTTCGGAAGTAAATAACTCTCTATAATATCTTTCCTTTTCACGGCCAATACTGGACAGTATTCTCCTCTTCATCCCTACAACTTCTACAGAAGTCATGATTGCCCATCACACAGTGCCCTGTCACGAGACTGACGACCGTTCGTATATCCCTACGACTTAGTTTCATGAGATTAGCCGATCTCTTTTTGTAGTAGATGGGCCATAGCGATGTGGCTGTAGCGCATGTGTCTAATCGACAGCATCATTTGTTGGCCGCCTCATGGGACTCACTGTCTATGGCCCTGTGCAGTGTGCTAAGCGGTATGCCGGCCTCGGGAAGGGCCTGCAAGTAGCTTAGAAGTGACCCCTCCATGGCCATTCTCATTTTGCCGCCGAACAGCTGTAGAAACAACAACAATTTGCATGTAACAAAAAATTGCTTTCATAGCACTAAAGCTTAAAGTTCTAATTTATTGGTATTGTGCGAGAAATGGGTGGAAATAGCTTTTACACTCCAATTAGATGGTTCTTGTCCAAGAAATACTTAGTGTGTGCTTAAACCAAATTATATAATTTAATTTACTTACGAAATGTGAAAAATGTTTGGATCTGGCTGGGGTTGAACGTGAAACCTCTCACTCGGCGACTGCGTACACTGCCACAACGTCATGGCCTTTGAAAATTATCATGCGAATATTCTCAAATGGTATCTATTTTTTACGTTTTCGTAATAGATGCCGAATCTACAACTTGTTGTAATTTCTACAGCACCTGTTGTAGTTACCACAGTAAATAGCTGTAGATTCTACAACATTTTGATGTAGAATTTACAAATTCATATCTGTAGATTTAACAGCCGAAATTGACAACGCGCTGTTGATTTTACAGTTGGGAATTGTAGTTGTTTTAACAACTTTGTTGTAAAAATGAATACATTCCCTGTAAAATCTACGAAAAATTGTTAATTTGACCAGATTCGCTGTTAAATACACAAATGTAAAATGAATTGTTAAATCTACGGCCTACAATTGTAAAATTTACAGCGCTTATTTTTTTGGATGTATGCATCGTCAATCTTTTTTAGTAGAAATCGTAATTTCTGATTTTATCGAGCTCTTGTTGCAGCACCTATTTCTGAAGCTGAGGGTTTCTTCTTTCAATTCTTAAGCTCACTTCCATGCCATTAAGTCTATGTAACTGATAAAATCATCAGTCAGGCTCAGAAGAGAACATTTTTCCCGGCTTAGAACCCCAAAATAGTTTTCCTTACCACAGCTGCTCTCCAGGCTATCAAACAAGCAATTGAACCTTAGCCTCATGTCAAGCGACCATAAAATAGTCTAACCAGTCTCCACGACCACGATAATACTATAGTATAACCCATTCATTGTATGAATCTCAAAAAAAAAAAAAAAAAAAACAGACTATTGAAGGAATTTTCTTAATTAAATAATTAACACGCAAATTTATATCCGCATCTTTATGACACACCTTTGAAGTGCGCTTTCCATAAACATACCAACCGGACGGACGGCGACGACTCAGGCCGATGAGACTGTGTGCATTTACATCTCATCATTTTTTAACATCGGACCAAAAAATCATGCAACGAACTTGTTACACAACTTGGAAACTTATTAACGTGTCCGTCTTCGTAATGCCAATAACTTGTGCACACTAAACTGTAATCTGTCCTTCGTCTACGCAAAACTATTTTCCCTCAGAAGTTATTGAAAGGTTGCACGTAAGCAATCATTATCCGGTCATTTCCTACAATTTAATCAATTAGGCGGCTGAGAGTTAATATCATGGCACAACATCACCCACTCATAAGTCCAGTATGGAAGATTGAGCCAGCAACCACTAACTTGCACCTTGTGTCCAGAGGCTAACGTCAAATTCCTTCGCACTTACTTTTCCAATGATGCATTAGATTGCTAAGCGTCTACAGGTGCATGTGGAACCAAATAAGTAGCTACATGACGCTTATTCGTAGGAGTTTTAACATAGAAGCAATATGCCAAGGCTGCTGAATTACAGTATGTAGGACAATGGAGAATATTTGTATGGGTTCATTCCATTATTAGTTTTCATTTAAAATTTTCGAAAATTGTTCGCATTTCAATAAGAAGTCTGTCATTTTTTTTACAGACGTTAAGTCGAAGAAATTAGAACGTTATGAAAGTGAGTCATTGACGTATAAATATGTGGACTGTGAAATGTCACTTCCCTAATAAGCTTTCTTAACTAACCCATGCCATATGCATATAAAAGAGATTGACGTGGGAGCTCTATCTCCAAAGGCCACTAGCATTGATGTATCACGCGACGATACCGACCGACTGAATTGGAGACGCTCCTCAGTGCTCTGTGTGCCATCTCGATTGTAGTTAAATCGTTAAGTCGTGTCCACAGTTTTTTGAGCAAAAGATTAGCGGCACCGTTGACCTTTTCTTGATCAGAGCATGCCTGAGGAATGCTTCTGAAGAACCACCTGAGCTGCACTATCTTTTTCAGACAATTTGAAAAAGATTAGGTTATTTATAAGGACTATTGGTCCTGCAGGGTGCCATCGAGTTATTTTTATCAGGAAATCATCCAGTCATCTCAGATTATTCCTGTTGTATGGGACTTCATTGGAATAGACCTTTTAAGTGAAGGCACAGCCGTCATAAGCAACCGAAACATTCCATTCCATACTTTCCCATAAGATCAACCAAATATGACATCCATATGCGAGCTTGAGTCCATTGAGGACCACTATCAGCGCATCGAGTCGCCTCCTTTGTAACGGCAAAGGCACCTTGGACTCTGGACAGAGCAATATGTACATATGTACAAATGTAAGTTTGTTAAGGTATTGAATGTACAACGTATCTGAGTATACTTTTTTCAGCAAGTTCATGCTGTCCAACGCCAATTTTGTCTGGTTCTAGAATCCACTGAATCTTATTCCCGTTGATTGGAGGACCAATCAAATCGTGTGCTGAAGACATCTGAGCAGGTCAGCAGGAAGAAGCTAATATTATTAAACTGAAATTAAAAAACTGAAAACTGACAAAGCCACTGGCTCTGATAGGCTTCCAACAACCGAACTCTTTAATTTCGGAGGTGAGGTCTTGGCCATGCACGAAGTGATGTTTGGGTGGAGGAACGAATACTCGACGACTGGCGTTTAAAATCTATATACCCATCCCAAAAAAGACGATGCTATGTCTTGTAAGACCTACCTAGGCATATCCCTGTTAAATGTCGCATATAAAATCCTATACAACGTATCTATTGTGTGAATGTCTAAAACCCTTCTGCGACACACATACGTGGCTTCCAGCCTGGCAGATTTCACAATGGAAAAGACCAACGAATTTCAAGTCGAAACTATGATCAACTTAAAAGCCGACTATGATAGCATTCGTCGTCTTGACAGCTGTCAGGCGATGGCCGAATTCGGTATATCGTCCATTATGTCTAGTACCGCTAGTTAAAAGCACACTATGCTTTGTGCAACTTGGAAACAGTTTTTATAAAATCTTCGATTTGGCAAAAAAAACTGGTTCAAGACGCCTAACTCCTAATGCTCTATAATGCTCCTCATCTTGCCAGTTCTGCTTTATGGCGCCGAGACTTCATCGAACATTATGTCCCTTATGCGAGGAGTGCCAAGAGGAGCGTCTATTCGCAGGCTAAAGACTGCGAAGAAGGCCGAACCGCTGACACAAAATCCAAGTTGTCACGGACTCTACCTACAATTCTGCAAGTAGTGGTTCCGGCAAATATTTCACTAAAATTTCTTGCCATCCATACTGTACTCAAACTCAAAATGTTTGTACTTGTTCAATGCTCATTGAACCGACAAAATTGTTGACGATCCCATCAGCTTCAGGTTGAATGCATTCTTTTGCTTTTCACCATACATACAAAGATCAGTGCACGCACAAACAATTCGATGATTTTCCTCCAATGTTCAACAACAACAGCGGTGCACTACAGCATGTGGTACACAGCCGCCATCCGACATCGGTTTATGGTTAAGCTTCTTCGCTGTCCGACAATTTGCATAAATTTTGTTGCCAATTTACACCCAAGCATCGAACCTATTGCAGATTATGATTCCACTGTTGTATGCGCCGCTGCTGGAAATGCAACCGAAGAAGACAAAACGGTTTCAAGCTCCTTTTCTTTTGCTAGGCTGCAACTGCAAGTAAGTTATGCAAATAGTTATTGGATGTAAATTGTCCAGGTGAGATAAAAAGTTTAGCTGCTTGCTCTTGAGCAGAAGCACCAACCTCAATCATGATGATAGGTCGATAGACCGCCGCCATCCACCACTACCAATACCACATGGTGTGTCTGTCTGGGGTGTGGGTTAATTTGCGCCGCGCACCAGCTACCGCTAGCTGAGATTACGTAATGTATGTAATTTTGATCGAAACGTTATAGTTTTCGTTTTCAATTAGGGACTCATAAATTGTAAGTGGAGTTATGCCGATGTGTCATTGAACTAAAATTGGGTGGAGATGGAGATTGCGGAAGCTGTTGAAAGGTGTTTGCTTGGGCTGGGCTGTGGCGGGCTTAAGGTTCGTTTTGTGTTGTGCAGGTGTTTAACAAGAGTGGCTGTTTGAAATTGTAGATACTCGGCGAGTTTTGTGTGGTAAAGTGTATGTAAATGGTGTGTTAAGATAATGTTGTTGTGGAAGATACATTTTGAAGTGTTAGTGATTTGTTGAATGTTCTGCCAATCCTCCTGTGATAAAATGGATCGCGGAATGTGCAAGCGTTATTAACCAACTGTTGGAGGCTTAACCAATTTTATTTATTTACAGCTTGTGGGTTTGTTCTGTTTCTGTCAGTTACTAGGACACAATTCTTATATAGAATCAGTTATGCTGCGTATAAAATAGGCAAATTACGTAAATATGTATATTCACCCTGATGGTTTGCAAATGTGTGCATATATTCACTAAGAACAAAATATTTGTACCTTGTTAACCCACTGAAATTTAGCAATCATCTTAAATATGGATTCAACTGAAGAGATGCTGAGGCCTTAATCCAAACGCTCTTTTCTTTTGTACTTGCATGCACTTACGACTATATTCGGTCGAAGTGAGCAGCGTGCGAAGTTCATTTCTAGAAGAAAAGAATCGTTGATCCAAGATGAATTAGCTTACAAAAAATGTATACTGCTGACGGCCGACATACACATACAAAGTGCTTTGGAGTGGACCTTTACTTCTCGACTTTGCATATAACCGAACTCTTAATTAAAATGCCGGTGCCATCTGAACCCCATATCTACTTTCGGTGCCATGTAATAAAGTCTAATGCAAAAAGGTCCGGGACGTACTTGCATTTTCAGAAGTGCAATAAAGTCCAAATCGAAGTGGAATTTCCACTTAATAGCAAATATATGGAGAGATTAGTATTGAGAAAAAATGGCGCAGTTCCGAACTTTACATACAAAAGCCTCGCACCCACTCCAAATAATACAGTGATCTTTCAACCACCAAAGTTTTTTTCACGGCCCCACCTCTTGCGAGCGTCTGACAAACATCCAAGAGTATTTACTGTCATGAGAAAGCTTCTCAAAAACCCCCCTGCCCTTCGGATACGGCATAAAACTGTAGGTCCCTTCTGTACGTACAGAAATGTATACCACGCACAATACGTACAGTTGTGAGAAGCTAGGCCTTGGCCCTCTATGGGCTGCTTACGGCCTAATATTTATTTATTTTTTTTAAGTGTGTAAGTATGGACAAAGGACTTTATTGCACTTCTGAAGTCTAAGGACTTTTTGCATTAGACTTTAGTACATGGCATCTCTACTTCTACTAATCCTTCAACTCTTAAAAGTCACAGAGGTGGTTAAAAAGATGGTTTTCTATAGAGAGTAATCCCGCTTCTCCCATCTAAAGGGAATTAAACGGGTTCGAAACTATCACCAGGCGTCAAAAAGCCACCTTCATCTGATGTTCCAACTTTTAGTCAAGTAATAATAATATCAGCTGGGACAATTTAAAGCCGCTTATAAGTACTCCGTTGAGTCTTCCGATATAGAATGGTTACAAAAGAAATAAAATCACAGATGAAGAGGTCTGAAGAGGATATTCAAAAACTCTATTCTTCCTCCTTTTCAGGGTGTTAGCACTATCTGCAGTCGCAAGACATAAGAAGTTGCAAGTTCAACATTGACCACAGTGGGCTAGAAAATACTGGACCATCTCTTACTGGCCGCCAACAGAAAAAACCATTGGTATGTCGATCCATCCTAACATGACACCACAACTCTGAGTGAGGATGAAAGCTTCAAGATCTTGGAAGTATTATCTCAATTAACTGATAGGTATCTACTATCAAGACCATTATGCATAAGTAAGGCATTGAGGATGTTGTACTTTAAACACCAAGGCTTTGACTCAGATACAACACAACCATTTAATGACTTATGATGGTAGTTCCAGAAATACCTGCTACAAAAAATTGCAGAAGAATTCATGAGAACTTTAGAAGTTCTGTGCACCCAAACAGGAAATTACAGGACATAAATAAAATTAAATAATTATAATCTAAGTCTTGAAGGTTATAGCTATCCCTTTAATTTTACCTTAACTTTCGAGATTCCGACTTCTATTCTATTGAAAGTCTATTAAACAAGCTACAATCGACTAACTACCATTTCTGTTGCACCTAAGTTCCTATCTCTAGCCCGTTAATTTAGTCATTAACAAGACACTAAAGACAATGAAGACATTGGCCTCGAACACATTAATACGCCCATTTCACCCATTTTACTACCATTCCTAGACTAACTAAAACGAAAAAGGAAAAAGGAAAAAGGAAAACACCCTCAACTGTAAGACAAAATTAATTGTACTCCACCGACCGAGTGCATCTGTGCCATTGACTTTGGCATCTTAAATTACACCATCCGTGGTTGTTCAGAAATTTAATCAACAAACTGGACAAATAGCGTAAAAATTCATTCCTCCTGCCAGAGGCTAGTAATTAAGTACCACATCAGTACTCCCACCATGGGCTAATGTGACGGCGCCGGGCGGTAGCATCGGTGGCAGTGTTCATTCGCCAAATCATTTGTGGTGTGAATTTCTCACCCGCATTCGTACAACCCGGTGTTGCTTCATGAAAACAATGCCATTAGGTTCAAACACCTTTCCTTCAAAAAAAAAAAAAAAAAAAAACAGAACCAACGAGATTAGATACCATTTGGCGCATTCCCTGTATACATTCAGGTGTTTTCCGGGATTTTTGCATTGCGGGAGAGGAGCCGGAGATTTCTCGTGGCGATTATGTCGCCGAGGTTACCTGATGATGATCGTGCAGTTCGGTGGCCATGGCCACCACTATGCCGCTTCTCGTGTGTTCATGTTGATAATTGTTGCGTAATTTGTGCTGGAGGAATCATTCCTCTTGCTGCCATGAGTGGTAATCATGCATGGGTTTTGTGATTGCAATCGTTCTCTGGGTGTAATGGTAACATTCAATTAAGATAAATTTATAATGGGAACATTAGATAATGAACATCATTTCTGGTTATTAATGTTAAGCATCAGCTGTGTAGGTACTACCTACCTTCAGTGAGCATTCACATGTTAATCGAAATTGTTTTATGAGCAATTGTGGACTGTGGAAGGATTTATACACTGCAAATGAATGTCCAAGAAGTGTGGTGAACTCATTTGAATTCGCACTGATGAGATACACAGTTAATGGAAGAAGTAACGGAATGAGAAGGAATTCCATAAATAATTAATAAGTTTTCAAGTTTGCTTGCCATTTCTTTTGTATTTTAGCAAAAAGCAGTTGAGTTGAACTTGGGTCTTGAGTTTAATGTGTGCTTGCATAAATTACAACGAATGTGATGTAACAGTTACAATGTCCCGGTTTGAAGTGATGGCTACAAAATTTTATGTTGTATTCTATGTATTCACGCAGCCGTTTGATTTAATACTTATACAGTTTCAACTCATGATCCTGGATCACGTCGTTACAGAGATCAGTAAAAGAATTTACTGAATTGGTGAATGATTCGTTGCACCTAAGGAAAATATTTGCAAAAAAATATTTAAAAAAAAATATGGCACATATACAGAGTTACTGAGTAGTCATTCTAGAGATATATCCGTCATTCCAGAGACGACGTAGAGAAGAGATGCAGAAAAGGTCGTGAGTATAAAAGATGAATCATTTGTCCCACCCAAGGCATGTAGAACGGATAAAATAAGATCATCATTAAAAAATAATCACCGAGAGGATACAGCCTTTTCGTACACTACTTTTGACCTCAAGTTCCTCAAGTATGAAGCCTTCATAACTTCTATTGATGTATCGAAGATGAAGGTTTGCACAGGTGGATCCAGAGCGAAAACCTGTTTGATTGGCGTCGAATGTGCGATTTAGATGTTGCTCAGGATTATTTTAGCTATTTTAGCAGGTTTCCGTACTTATTGGTAGCATTTATACGCATTTGGGGATTTGCCTAAAACAATTAATTCTGATTTGGATTTCAGATAACACTATTGAACACGCGGTTCCACTAATTCTTGAGTTGTTTATTATCCCAAATAAATAGTAATATATATAAGGTTTCAATAGATGTTGGCCAGTGCTAGTGCGATCAACTGTAAGCTTTCGAGTGATCCTGTAATAGGTTATGTTTTTTAAGCTACTTTTGTTCTTCAATCAGCTTTTAGATATTCTCGGAAATATAAATTGCCATTGGCATCAGTTATCATCATAACTAGATCTAGTTTTCTTTCTTACCATCAGGCTTAACAGTGAGTAATGAGGACGCGACCTACTCTAGTGTGAAGTAGAGATATCAGGATTTAGCGTGCTACTGTCAGTAGCAGCAAACCTACACCACATTCTCGCTGGTCTTTTGGTATAAAGAACAACAATGTCGAGTATAGCCACTCACCTGCGTCCAACCGTTTTATTTGGCTCAGCCCCAAAATGTCCAGCCCATACCACAGTTCAACGAATCTGGCATTACGAGGACTTTTTTATGTGACTATTTATCTAATTCTAGTTTATTTAAATGATTTTCGTTATAATTTTCCCTCGTTCGCTTGAGTTCATTAAATAATTGAAGGAAGGAATTGAGTGAGCTTTTCGGTTCGGTTTTGGCATATGGCCAATCCTACTGAAGTGCATTTTGGTTGAGTCCTAGGTCGTTAAAAAAAACCTCATAGCAAGTAAAATTAGCAAATTTACAGATTCAAACCAAACAAATCCGCGGGACATTCTGTCTGTGCTTCTGAAGATCTTGAAAAGCTGTCTGGATCTGGTATATGTATGTCCCCAAATTATGGAGAGAAGTTAAAGTGTTGGTTTATATCCAAAGTAGGAAAATACTCTCTTATTAATCCAAAAGTTTGCAGACCTATCAATCAATCCTCTTAAAAACACTTACGTAACAGTGCTGACAAGAAGCAACTGTCAGCGGCACAGCATGCATATTGCGGAGGTAAATCAGTGGAGACGGCATGCATTAAGGTAATATCGAATACCTACTCTATGGTTCATAACGAGTACACGATGGTTACCTTCCTTGATATAGAAGGCGCTTTAAACAATGTCAATGCATCGGCTATAACAAATGGATTATTATTAAAGTTGGGTGAGATGTCCACTAGAATAGACGCACTCCGCAAGGAGGTTCAGACAACTTAACTTTCCGGAAACGACTTTTGCAGAAGCTGCAAAGGGATTCAGAAGAAGGTCACCTTCTTTGTGTCTGCTCAGCTCTCTTCGGTAGAAGGATACTTCACGTAGGATCTTCAAACTACAACGGCTTACTTTACTTACTTATGTATGTCCTGTATCCTCTTGTGGGTCCTAGGAACTGTTCTGCGCCACTTCGTATCCTACCATCCTGGGTAATCGGGTTCCACTGCATCGCTTGGTTAGCTATGGATCTATCACCCTTTAGGAGAGTGTCCGCTGCCAGTTTCGTCGTCGTATGAGTCATGGCCCGATCTCTGATAAAGCTGTAGATACGGTTTGGCCAGAACACCAATTGACAAAAGTTTACAGCTTCCTCGTTATCCCCAAACTGTGGATAGCATCCCAAACCAGCAATGTATATAAGTATGAGTTGATGAGTTTGGTCCAAAACTGATGATTATTGTTTTCTCAGGAGTCAAGAAATCTTTCGTCGTTATTATTGCGGTTGCATAATCGAACGTGGGGGCGTATAATGGTGACGCCACGTACTCTCGTCCGGAATCTGGCCGTTAAAATCCTGTCATCGTGGGGCTGCCAGGAGATTAGGCCTCAGCATTTTTTAAGTATTAACATCAGTCCAACTCCATATCCACGCTTTCGGTTGGTCTTCCGGAGTAAAGTAGTACAGTGTTTCGTGTTGGGGATTGGTACACATCCGCATTTAACCATCTTATCTCGCTTACTTCCAATATGTCCAGCTTATATCGCATGAACTCATGCTCTAGTTAAAGAAATCTAGCGTTTTGAGGTCCTTCACTCTGAGAGTCAAGAAGCGTCTTCACATTTCAGGAACCAATCTTTGCCCGGGTACGATAGCAAAAGGTCGTCAACGTGTTATCAGCCCTTATCCGAGGCATTGTGTTGGTTTCCGTAGCGGGCTGGTTTCAGTAACGCGGATTGCTGGCCCAGGTTACCTAGTTTGGTCATAAGACTACATGTATTAGGATTTGTAGTTGCCCGGGGACCACCAGGAGGAGGTTAAGCAAGCACTGCATTACGAACTTGATTGTTGTGCTACTGGTCCAATCCATGACAGTCAATAGTTTCTCGTTTAATCCTGGCTGGCAGCCACTTCCAACTAACCAACCTACCTAGCTAGGTCGATAGAAAAATCGCCAAGAGCAGAAAAAGTGTCAAATACTTAACACATATCTAAATTTTTCGTTCTGCTCGTTATGTTACTTTGAAATTAAAATGTCATGACAACATTTGATAGAATCAACTTGTGCTTGACGTTTAAACAATTTACGAGTAGGCAAGGCGTGAACATTATAATTTTTAATTTTTGTTGCATGAAAGGTTTCAACTACCTATCAGCTCTACGGCAATGCCAAGTCCTCAAGTATACCTGTGGTTTCTAGTTCTCATATCCGAAATCTTCGTTTTTTTGACATTTATATCTATTAATCGCATGAATTTGCAAATACATTTTAAAGGTTATGCCGGCGACAGGCAATATAACTATCAAACACATCCCATGGAAATGATATTCTCTATGGTAATTCTAAATGGTCATGGTGAGGATTAAGTTATTTGAATTGAAAAAGAATTAATTTTCAAATTTAAGCAATGATTTTGTTTCGAATATTGCCGGGAATGAAGACTTGGATGGTTAAAATTTGTCATGCGGTAACATATATTGCGTCAATACAAATGTTCTTACATGCTTTCTTCGCAATGCATAAGGACAGGGATACAAAATATGCCGGTGATCCTGAGAGAGTAGGAAGCCCCAAAATTAACCTTCATGTGCTACTGGGCTATTTCGTTGGGGTTTTGTTTGCGTTTCAGGTAAAAGTAAAGGACTATATTTGTGGCTGATGGAAGTAATAAAATTGACATTTTTGTTTTGCAGATATTTACTAGCTTCATAATATATATAATTCCGTATAATACACAAAGTTTAAGAAGAAATTTTGCATCTTTTCATAACTTTATAGGACTTATAACCTTTTGGGCTTCAATTACAGCAGCATGCGTTGGCACACAGAGCCTCTTTATCGGTCGACTTGATGAAGATACGTTTTACTACGAAAGAACAATACTATGGGTAGTGCTGTACGGGTTGACGATCAATTGTATTGTTTTGAATCCATATTTTGAATGGAGTTTGGTAACAATTATTTATGGTCATATATTAGAAGTTTATTCTAATAATGTGTTCCTTAGGTGGGCCGTCTCTAACGAGAATAGATGGAGTAGAATGAAGACTCTTATTTGACCGAAAATGATTATTTCTGTACCTAGTGATGCTCATGAACTTCTGTAGTAATATACATATGTATGTATAAATGAGTTTCATTGCGCCTAAGGGTTGAACATCGGTGCCTTTCTGCCCTTTACAAGTTCGTCAAGTTAGCTTTCGATATCTACGCTCTGAATGCAACCAAGAAGCTTACGACAAAGCTGATTCTCTCAACACATTCTATTTATTAGTCATCCACCATCATTTGAACTCTTCTCTTATTGCCAATTATTAAGCTGTCAGTACATATCTCTTAACTCCTTTACCCAATACAGCTAGATGTATCATGACAAACGTAGTTCATTTCGTATCATTTGTTCTATCAGCCATAAGAATGGAAAGGATTTCGGCGTTATTGCAAATGATTTAAACAAGCCTTTCGATAAGATATCTCAGAGGTTTATATGTTTTCAAATTATATGCGCTACGTTTTGAACCCATATTATTAAAACGGATATCTTCGTAACGGCCACTATCTTCCTTCTTTTCAATCAATTCATAGCCTTGACATCTTCTAAAGAATAACACGCCTCGTTGGGTGATGATTAGTCATCTCTAGTTGAAGGGACACAACAATCTACTAGTGGAGAGCTTCTTAAGGCCAATGATACAAAGCCTAGGGCGTAGGCATATTAAATCAAGCTTAATGCTACCCTTCTTTGATAACCTCCATCATTGGGAAATACTTGTTTGACGAAACTCATAGATATTGCCTACTATGATTTCATGCAAAACTCAAATTGTTACCAAGAGCAGCGAATTGCCTGCTCATATGGCAGTACAATCAACTGCACCTGGTCTACGTGAGAGCCCCGTAACCTAACCCAACCTAACCATATCCTTCATGACTGGATTTTACTGACCAGTCATGATGAACCATTATATGCAAGCTCATTGCAATCTATTAAACCAAAAATTCATAACCATAAACACATGACCAAGTTCCTGTGCTGCAAATCTCTTCTGCTGGAAAGTTTCAACAGGTTTTCCCTACACAAACCGATGATCGATCGATCGCCATGCCGATCCCACACTGAGGCTATTGGGAAATATACTTGCATAACACAAACAGAAAATGGGTCATCTCACGGTGACCTCCAATTGAATTCATTAATCTTTAGGTCAACTGTGAAATCCGCGCGCATTCATCAATATCTACATCACCACGATCGGCAAATGCAAAATTTCTAATCAATCTCCGGTTGCGCCTTTCACAGTAACCCCCAAAACTTGACCACTGCACCACCGCCACCGCAGCGTAGTTTCCATTAACCTAGAAGCACTAAAATTCCATTCATTACCATAAACACGTAATCTGCGTCTTCACGAAGCCATCTCCGATCGATGAAGCCACCTAAGTTTGACCATCTAAACCATCGTCGTCGTCATGCGGTGGGAACGCGAAAAATTGCTCAAAATCGGAGGACAATACCCCGCGACATGCAAACGCGCATCCCCCAAAGATTATCAGTGAATATTATAACCGCGTCGTCGTATCGCTGCTGTTTGTAGCAGCCGGTGCAGAGCTCATCTCTGGGAGCCATTGTATTTAAATGACTACAAATTGAATTCGTATTAATGGGTAATCGGTGAATGGTTACCGATCAAGTGGCGAACTGCGTTTCTCCATGCGGAATGAGATGCTGCTGCTGTTGGTGTTGGTCACCTTCCCCGGTCACATCATGCAGATGAGGAACGTCAACAATCTTATGTACAGCTAAGATTGCAGTTATAGGCGACTGAGAGATGTCGATGTCAAGATTCGTCGACAAAGAGAGGATGGGGAATTCCGTTGGTTTAATGATCGGCACCGCCGAGACTGACACGCCACTGATACTTCCTAACCACCACCTTGGAGTATAGAATTTTGAATATTTAAGAATCGTTAGGAAGTGCTAAATGCACAACAATTACTCTAACCTGCAGATGAAGCACAAATGCCGACTGAAACGTCAGCAGTTGTCTGGCTTTATTGATTCTCTACACGACGACGACGAAAAAGAAGAAATGGACGTGTAGTTCTGCATCATTCCTCTTGGCAATGTGACGTGATGGACATGGTGGCCAATGTCCTTGGCATTGCGAGGATTTGATGGTGGCATGTGATACCATGTCTTTTGTGTACATGGATGGACGCGTGCGCGTTTGTACCCAGTCCAACGACGTCCTCAGCTGTCTGCAAAAAGAATTTTAATTCAAAGCGTAAAATTTTATGAACACGCACACACACGAGTGTTGCTTCAAACTTTTTTTTCATGGAAATTGCAAGGATTCGGCGGGCTGTGTGCCCGATATAATGAGCTATAAGTGGATAGAAATTTTAACAATATGGAATCTCTGAAACTTTATGTTGAACTGTTGAACTGATGGTGGATTCTTAGTTAATAAGATAAGGAAGTTATAAAGAAGTTTTAATTTTAGTCTTTACTGATGGATTCTGTTGTAATGATTCTGTCGCATTACTTAAAAGAATAGAATTATTCGTCCCTTGTACTCCTAAGTGCAGCAGTGTTGAGGACGCCTTTGAGCTTAACAATTGAAGTAATGTATGTCGGTACAGTTTAAAACTTTTAGTAACTTTACCGAAGGCTTAAACTAAAAGTAAGTCCTTGTAATGTTTTAAGTTAGCCTAAGTAAAGTGGATGTTCTGGCGAGAGTTAGAGCACACTAGGACAAATCGTAGGTCCACTGAGGTACAACATGTGTTTAGACTGGAGGAATCACCGGGTATTCGGTGATTGATTCAATCAACCCTAACTATTAAGGTGGAAGGAGCATTTTGCTTCGGTTCTAAATCGATTATTCGCCAGCAATATGCTCCCAAATCAGACTCAAGTGTCCGTAGAAAAAAATTCTCGAATTCACATCACAACAGCCAGTAAGGAAGAGATTATTACCGCGATCAAAGCAGTGAAAACCAAAATGGCGCAGGCGGTAGGACTTGACGGCATACCCGCGGAACTTTTTCAAGCTGCGCCAATAGTATCGGCAGAGCTACTGTTACCACTGTCGGGAGAACATGGGAAGTCGCGAGTTTTCCTGATGAGTGTAAGAAGGGAATGATCGTTAAGCTCTTTAAAAAATGCAATCTAATGCTGTGCGAAAACTGTAGAGGTGCGTGCTGCCTGCTGTGGCCAAGATAAAAGCTAGAATAATCCTATGGAGCGAATCAAAGAACACCTTGAAGACACACTCGACGCCGAGCAAGCAGGTTTCCGATCTGGATCCTCCTATATCTACTACATCAACACCTAGCGGATCATCATCGAGCTAAGCTGAGCATCGATCACCACTTCACCTGCTGTTTATCAATTTGGAAAAGCGTGCCTTGCGCAGAGAGGCATTCCAGATAAATTAATAGCAATTATTGGTAATTAGCTTAATGCGGCCTTATCAACAGGAAATGGTTCCTCCATTTCTATTGAATCTTATATATGAATTCAAACACCTCGATTACGTTGATGATGTATGCCTACTGTCTCACAGAATAATGGACCTTCAACAAATGTAGAGAGAGGGAAGCAGACGTCGTTGGGCTGAAAATTAACTCGGCAAAATCAAAAATGATCAGCCTAGGACAGAAATCATTAACTCATATATGCATTGCAGGACAAACGGTTGAGTGAGTAGAGAGTTTTCAATACTTTGGGAGTATTGTCTCAATCGATGGCGGAATCGAACTGGATAAAGCCAGCCGAATAGGCCAAGCAAAATGTGCGTTTGGGATCCTATTCACAGTTTGGCGAAGTAATGCAATTAGCTATCACTATCACGAGGAAGCTGCAAAAGTTTGTTAATAGGTGCCTGCGCTTAGGTTAAGGATATTCTGGCCAAACCGTATCTCTAACGGATAGCTTTATCAGAGAACTGGCCATGAACCTATAGGCACAACCATACGATGTAGAAGGTAGCAGTTAATTGGTCACAAAATCCGAAAGGGTGACAGATCCATAGCTCACCAAGCGATACCGAGGACCGTTCCGAGGTTTCTAGATATTTTGCTGCATTTTTGGCAGCATGTTTTGATCGTAGTACTGAGAAACTCTTTCGTATTCAGAGATGCAAGTACCATTTACGGATAATGGCTAAACCCTAAGACAGAAGAATATTTTGAATCCACTCTTTTCTACGACTAAAGAGCAGGGACGTAAGTTGGGCAATGCACATTAGAAACTGTAGGTGTTGTCATCAGCTAAGAAATAAATTTGATTAGTCATTTCAGACAAGAGATCATTTATTAAAATGTGAAAGAGAGTTGAAGAGAGTTGGAGGACAGAATTGAGTCCTGGGGAAAACCAGCTTTTACATATGATATCAGACTCGAAGCCGTTCAGTAATTAGTAATTCAATGACGAACAAAATCACCGACAGATAATTTATCATTTTTTCATGACGCATTGATCGAGAGAAAGATTCGTCAAGCTAGACAAATATCCTTTTCCATCTTATCGGAGATGAGTAGGACACACAGAAAATATTGTTATGTAATTTGCATTTAGACAGCGAGGGAGAACATTTTGTGTATAATATTAATTTTGATTGCGATAAGTACCAAAGAATTTGATAATTTCTTATGATAATTGATGGAAATTACTGTTAATATCAATTACCGACTACTTTCAAATTACTATAAAAATCCTTAAGCAATTATCATAAACTTAAACACCACACTTAAGAGTATATGAAATTAAAAAAAAAAAATATGATGTTCACTGTCCCATGTAAATACATAATTATTACAATTATTGTATAAGATATCAAACAAAATTACTAGCAAGCCATGGCCATTGTCTAATTATAGTATTTTCGCAAACGGAAGTCCTTTCAAATTAGTAGGTATACCAACTGCCTATCGTACACACAAACATCCTATCTTTAAAGACCCTGTTCAGTGTGAAACTTATTTATAAAAAAAAAAAAAAAAAAAAAAAACTGTATGTATTCAACTTTATTGAGAGCCTAGCGTGCCAGTGATTCATATAACTTAAGATCAACCGAGACATGTTTGCCCATCAAGTGCACGAAGAAGGAACAAGTTGCATTTCAGCATAATTACCCCAAGTGTGCATAAAACATATTCCAGCCACTCTAATGCTATTTATAGCGCCAAGAGACAAGAAAGTACTTTGCATAGTCAACAACAGCAATTTAGAACATGTCTTAACTACAATGTCCTTAGTACGACCAGAGCGACAGGATAATGAAACATTTGCCCCTAGAGGGAGAATATGCTTACAAATATTAACCAACTAACTAGTTCAAGCGATCTTAAGTGTCAATATTGATTGTAACTTCATGAATGGATTATCGAGAGGTTTTTTTCCTTTTTTTTTCTCTAAGTTTTTCAAGTTCAATTCGTGGAAATATGTACCTAAATTGTCACGTTCGAATCCTAAAGGAATGATTGCACCTCCTGACTTTTGCCAAAGCAATCATTTATCAAAACCCTAACGTGTGCTTTCTAAAGCCAACACTATGGTCATATATGTAGCTTTGTTAAACTCGAGCACAAATAAAAAAAAAAACTATTAAACTCTTTAACAAACAGTGCAAGACTGACTAAAATTTAAATTGTGTACCATAATTTGTCTATAAAATAAGAGATAACTAATGCAAAGGGCATTATTATCAACTTCTTAAGAGAAATTAATTTAAAAGTTCTCCAAAGCTTTCATGTAGCTTTGATTTCAAATTATAAAGAGAAAGAAAAAGAAAAAGCTTTTTATTAGAGATTTCATCGCCGTTTAAGAGATATCATGTTGGAGTTGGAATCATCTGAAAATGAAACAACACAGCTTTAAGCTTTGTAAGCTTAGATTAGTTGCTCTTAAAGTTGTATTAAAATATTGCGTATATTTCTCTTCAACCAACTGCATTAAGCTGACAAGGGTGGATTGGATGACGGACAATTGCATTTAATTGGCTTCTAGAGATCATAGGTGCAATGTATGACTATGTTAGCCATATCAATCTAGTTCGGAATGAGAATTAGTTCAAAGAAAAATTTGAGGCAAATAAGAACGTTCGCACTTTAATTCAATCTTGTTTGGATTATATAATTTTTAGTTAAAAGTTAAGACATTTAACACAATAAAAAATATGTTGTTCGCATTGGTATCCAAAATGTTTATGTTACTTATAGCAACGTTTTGAACTGTTGGTTTTTTGAGAAATGACAGCTAAAATAAATGTGGTAGAAGAAAATATAAAAGTGCTTTACCTTGTTTTTGTTTATCAACTATTCTTTGCTCTGCGTAAAACGATCAATAAAAAATGATTTTTGATTGGCAGCACATAGAGTTTCAAACGCCACTTCCTTGACGACACTGTCATGCCGAGCAGCTAATACAATTAAAAGCTAAGTTTTTTGATGGCATTTTTCTGGATGCGAACTTAGAATGCTTGGCGCTATAGTCCAACACACGATTTGCGTACCGCAAGGCATTTTATTCAGTCATTTCCTGATCAACCCAAACATATTTTTATCTTTTATCGAAACCGTATTTTAAATTCGCAACAAGAACAGTCGAAAGAACATTAAAATCGATTCAAAAATTTATTGTATATAAGCAAAGACTATATAATATTATAAGACGTCGCACGTAGAACAAAATTTTTGCTCGATTTTTTTTGTTCTAGCACCCACCAATGGGTGCAGCAACATTTCAAATGTTTAAAAACATATAATATCAACAAATTAATATAAATTGTTGTTGTTTTTTCAGAAACCTAGATACATTCAAATGTTTCAAATATATTTTAGTTTGCCGCGAAACGGCAAGCCGGCTGGTTATGGGAGGGTGTACTTTAGCCTTCAGTTTTTGTTTACAATGATGTTGCTTAGCAACAAGAAATAAACAATAAGAGAAAAATCAAAATTTAAAAAGATACGTATACGTCCTTACTCTGTATTAGAAAAATAACAACAACATGGATGTTTCGGTAAACAAGAAACATTTTAGTCGTTTAGCTACATATTGCTAAAAAATCGAGCAAATAGAAACATGGAACACAAATTTGTTCTGCGTGCGAAGTCTTATAGTATTATATAGTCTTTGATATAAGATAGAAGCCATACTTAGTGGATACTAAAGATAAATACCTTTCGTATGTGTATTTACCCGGTATTTGCCCATCACTTATAAGTAGGTATTTCCATACAATTTGTCACATGCGACAGCGGTTGAAATTCAAGAGTAGGTATGCGACCATACGATATCGGTACAACGGGAAAATAAATAAATATGCATTCTTACATCGGGTTTGGAAGTAAATGAACATTGAAGTAAACATTCAACTTCACGAATTTTAAAATTTGACGTTAAATTTTTAATTCTAATTTATTTTCTTATAACACAAATGTATGAAAGCGACACCTAAATAGCTATCACATGAAATTTATCGCAAAACATATGAAAACGCTACAATCCGTTTGGAGCGGATCGTATGATACCCTATCCCTTTCCTATGCAAATACTAGCTTCTTCTTCCACCAATATACTTCCTTTTGTAAATTCTTCAACATATACTGTATTTTGCTCCCAAGAAGTGCTATTATTTCGATAAAACCTTCAAAAAACATTTTTTTGATAAAAAAAAACGCCCCTTAAAAATGTGCGTGGGCGTGCAACACAATGTACTAAGGATATGTAAGGTAAGAGAATATCTACATATTACTTTAAGTAAGTTTTATCGACTTGCATGTAAAATTACTGAAAAAAGTGATTTTTTTCGAGAAATGGGTGTGGCAGTGGGCGGATTTAAAAAAAAATGTTTACACTTGTATTGCTTACTTTTCTAAGGACCTCGTATACAAAATTTCATCAACTTAGCTCAAAATTTAAGCACTAAAAACTGGTGACATACGGACGGACGGACAGACGGACATGGCTCAATCGACTCGGCTACTGATGCTGATCACATATATATATACTTTATGTGGTCTATCTTCAATATTTCTCTATGTTACAAACTATGTATCAAACTTAATATACCCTTAGACTAGGGTATAAAAAGCGATTGACCTTACGTGGACGTAAAGCGATAATTTTAATTGTCAACTATCAACTATGGAATCCTCTAAAGTTATAATTGATAGTCGCATTTTTGATGGCCAAAGTTAATAATCACACTTTGTTAGTTCTCCGTAAAACGATCACAAAAAGTTATTTAAAACTTGGTAGCACAGTTTTTTGGAATGTCCTTTTCTTGTAGTGCTATCTGTGTGATTTATGAAATAAAAAAAAAATTAAATGTGTAATTAGTGTTCGACTCTCTTAGTAATTCTAATCCTACTTAAGGTCCTATCCACATCCTTATTTCTGTCATTTCATTTAATTCAAATCCTAACATCCCATATACTTATTTAACTTACCCATATTACACACTATTACACGAGGCCATTCTGGCACTTGCCATTTTTTTTTTTACGAAGTAAGCTGCAAGAGTATAATTAAATAATCAAAAAATAAAAATCATTCGCTACTGAAAATTTAGATATTCTGTGACCTGAACTGCCGTGTGTAAGTCGTGAAGAGAAACTAAATTTTTTAATTTTATTTTTATTGTGTGTAATAATTTGGGAAATTACAATGATCACACCATTAGTATTCGCCTGGATTCTGTTTATTATCTCTGAAGTCTTAGCTTTTTTAATTATATCGACCATGCATGAGTGGAACTTATTTGCGCACTTTGCTAACACCCCAGGTGGTATGGAACATGACAGAAAATTTAATTATGAAACGCACTGGGTCAGCATGGCACTGGGGTCGGTAATATTAAATGCGCATGGTAAGTAATACATATATCAATGTTCGTATCTAAGAGTTAAGGAGCTAAAATCTGTAAACGCAGGAATGGTAATATTCCGTTTGATGCCTAAGGTAAGGACGAAACTCATCAAGTTCTGCCACTTGGCAAACTATTCCATGGTATCAATTCTCGTTGCAATCGGCTACTATTATATGCATACTGACATGTTAAACATATGCTTGCAGTCTGATTATAGATATGGAATTCACTTATATCACCTCCATATCTATACGGGATACATCACAATGCTTATGTTTCTGGTGCAGGTGAGAAGAATTTTTCAAATTCTCTTGTTACCAAATAATATTTTGTTTGTAGGTTGTTCTCGGCGTACTTGTGTATGTTATGCCTTGCTCTAGTCAAAGGATGCGAAGGCGGTTTGCTTCTTTTCATAATTTTGTGGGACTGAAAGTATTTTGGTTCTCACTTATAAATAGTATACAGGGTATACAGTACATGACCTATGGATATCCCTACAAGTACAGAAAATGTGAAGAGTATGAGGCTACATCCCTTTCGCTGCTATTATACGGGATGGTGATAAATTGCATAGTATTAAATCCATATCTTGAATGGAGATTGGTGAATATTAGCATACCTACTTACTTATATATGTTGCTAGTTTGTGCTGTTTGTCCTTTCAGGTGGGCCACCTATAGAATACTTCCTTTGGCTTAGTGACAAGAGATAATAATTTATTACACTTATTTTGCATTAGTACATAACATAGGCTTCGATGACAATTAACTGCAATTTAAATAAGCTAATGGTTTATGGTATGGCGGCGTTATTCTTTCGAAATGAGGAGGCAGACACCGTTCCCGTCTCGAGTAGAGACCGATGTTAACAGACTTTTTGGGCAAGAAATCAACAACATTGATAAATTCGAGCTTTTATTTTTATATTATATTTTTTATTTTATTAGTTAATTAGTTCATAGAAAACCTTATAACATGTAATTAAATGTCTTATGCCCGGGTTTACAGTGCGAGCTTAAGCCTCAGCTGGAGCTTAAGCTACGGTTTAACTCATCCTGGTGTTTCACAGTGTCGGCTTAAGGGGTAAACCCTGTATTGTATTGATAAAACTTAAGTTGACGATTTTGTTGGCTTAACTATATAAATAAAAACTATATAAAAGCGAAAAGTCAGCAGTGTAGTGCGCAGATACAACTATGTTCGGATAAAATACGACAGTCGAAATCGACTGAAACAGACAAAAGTATGTGATATGTCAAGAGCCCTAAAATTGTTAGGTGTAAAACAAAGACTTTTATCAAACACTTTAACATTTATATTTAAAATTAAAATACTAATGCCCGGTTTCACGGTGGAAGCTTAAGCCGCAGCTTAGCTAAATAAAACGGAAGGTTTAAGTTTTCGCTTAAGTTTTTCGGGTTTCACAGTCATTTAAAAAGAGTGGCTTCGCTAAACCAAATATAAGAAGTGCACCCAAAAAAATGAGCGCTGTAAATTTTACAATTGAAGGCCGTAGATTCAACAATTCATTGTACATTTGTGTATTTAACAGCGAATAAAATAATAATATAATACCAATAAATTAGAACTTTAAGCTTAAGTGCTATGAAAGCGATAGTACTGTGAAATCTACAATTTTAGCTGTCATTTTCACAACTAGATTGTTAAATTTACAACCACACCTCTGTAAAATTTACAACGAAAATCGTCGGGTCGATTCTGACAATGAATGCAGTAGAATCTACAGCGTTTTACTCTATTTTAACAGCACCCTTTTTTGGGTGTGTTCAAAAATAAAAGTATTTTTTACATATGAATCCCTTGTGTTCCGATTCGACAAATTCCGAAAGTAACTATTTATTAGTAAATTTCTTTATTTCTGGAATCGGCTAAGGTGATAGTTGATAGTTGACAATCAAAATCATCGCTTTACGTCCACGTAAGGTGATTATCAAATCGACAATCGCTTTTTTGCTGTCATTTCATGTGATAGCTATTTAGGTGTCGCTTTCATACATTTTTGTCGTAAAAAAATAAATTAGAATAAAAAATTTTACGTCAAATTTTGAAATTCGTGAAGTTGAATGTTTTCTTCAATGTTCATTTACTTCCAAGCCCGATGTAGGAATGCATATTTATATATAGCATTAATTATCATGCATTTTAGATTTTTTAAAAACTTTCGCTTATCAAAGAAGCGTGTGTGTCTGTTCTTGGGGGTGGTGACTATCAAAGATTAGTTGGGGCGGACTTGGCTGCACAAATTTGTCAAAGTTGGGTGGCTGAAATTATTGCTGTAGTCATAAAAATGTAGTAAATACCGGGTAAATACCAAATACCAAATGCAGTGTGAGCTGCATACAACAGTTTGGCCGATATCGGCACAATCTAAATCGGTACAACAATCGTATCGTGTATTTTCTACTTTACATTTTTCACATTGAAAAAAAAATTTCGATTTTTATTGTATCAGCTGCTCGGAATGACAGCGTTGGCAAGGAAGTGGCGTTTAAAACTCTAAGTGCTGCCAATAAGAAATCATTTTTTATTGATCGCTTTACGCAGAGCTAAGAATAGTTGATAATCAAAAACGACAATCAAAAAAGCGACAATCAACTATCACCTTAGCCGATTCCAGCCCTGGAATCGGAAAAAAATCAAGAAATCGACAATCAACTATCACCTTAGCCGATTCCAGAAATAAAGAAATTTACTAATAAATAGTTAATAGCCCAGCCCTGGAATCGGCTAAGGTGATAGTTGATAGTTGATAATCAAAATCATCGCTTTACGTCCACGTAAGGTGATTTTAATTTCAAACGAATTTTTAAATTCGTGAAGTGGAATGTTTACTTCATTGTTCATTTACTTCCAACCCCGATGTAAAAATGCATATTCGTTTATTTTACCGTTGTACCGATATTGTATTCAACAATATTTATATAGGCTGAGTTCCAAAACGTCAAAAAAATGCGCATCATGAAAGTATCACTGCTTTTGTGACGTTTAAATGATGATGTGACGTTTTAATGCTTTAAAATGACGTTTTGAAACGGCTTGTGCAAACAATAAAAATAACTAAGAATTAGCGGCGATGATATTTTAAAACGTTTTAATGAATAATTTTGGCTCATATAATGGCGGTATATTTAAGAATGGCTGAGTTCCAAATCGCAGTAACCCCGCAGTACTGCAACGCCAAGCGTTCCAAATCGCCAATATATAGCAGTGATTTGATGTATCGCGTTCCAAAATGCATCATAATATAATATAATATATTATGATATACATATTTTATTGTATATATATTATAATAAAATAAAAAATATAATATAAAAATAAAAGCTCGAATTTAGCAATGTTGTTGATTTCTTGCCCAAAAAGTCTGTTAACATCGGTCTCTACTCGAGACGGGAACGGTGTCTGCCTCCTCATTTCGAAAGAATAACGCCGCCATACCATAAACCATTAGCTTATTTAAATTTCAGTTAATTGTCATCGAAGCCTATGTTATGTACTAATGCAAAATAAGTGTAATAAATTATTATCTCTTGTCACTAAGCCAAAGGAAGTATTCTATAGGTGGCCCACCTGAAAGGATTAGTTATTAGACAAACTAGCAACATATATAAGTGAGTAGGTATGCTAATATTCACCAATTTCCATTCAAGATATGGATTTAATACTATGCAATTTACCACCATAATAGCAGCGAAAGGCATGTAGCCTCATATATTTCACTTTTTTTGTACAACATTTCTCTTGCATAGTACAAGTACTGTATACCCTGTATACTATTTATAATTGAAAACCAAAATACTTTCAGTCCCACAAAATTATGAAAAGAAGCAAACCGCCTTCGCATCCTTTGACTAGAGCAAGGCATAACATACACAAGTACGCCGAGAACAACCTACAAACAAAATATTATTTGGTAACAAATAGAATTTGAAAAATTCTTCTCACCTGCACCAGAAACATAAGCAATGTGATGTATCCCGTATAGATATGGAGGTGATATACGTGAGAACCATATCTATAAGGAGTGACAACGGATACGTTTAGCAAGTCAGTATGCATTACATAGTAGCCATATGCAACGAGAATTGAAACCAAGGAATAATTTGCAATGTGGCAGAACTTGACGAGTTTCGTCGTTACCTTAGGCATCAAACGGAATATTACCATTGCTGCTTTTACAGATTTTAACTAGTTAACTCTTAGATACGAACATTGATGTATGTATTACTTACCGTGCGCATTTAATATTACTGATCCCAGTGTCAGGGTGACCCAGTGCGTTTCCCAATTATGTGTTCTGTCCATTTGTATTTTAACGCTGTTGTTAGGAAAGTAGTGAAAAGTGTTCCACTCACGCATGGTCGACATAATGAAAAAAGCTAAGACTTCAGAGATAATAAACAGAATCCAGGCGACTACTAATGGTGTGATCATTGTAATTTCCCAAAATATTACACACAATAAAAATAAAATTAAAAATTCTAGTTTCTCTTCACGACTTACTCACAGCAGTTCAGGTCACAGAATATCTAAATTTTCAGTAGCGAATGATTTTTATTTTTTGATTATTTAATTATACTCTTGCAGCTTACTTCGTAAAAAAAAAATGGCAAGTGTGTTAAGGGCGTCGTGCAATAGTGTGTAATATGGGTAAGTTAAATATCTGTATGGGATGTTAGGATTTGAATGAAACAGAAATAAGGATGTGGATAGGACCTTAGGATAGGATGGGACCGAATTTGGAAAGATTGTTGAGAAGTGAGGACGTGGAACGCTTGCGATGCTCTGCTGAACTCGCCGGATGGGAGGATTCTTGCCCTCACAACTCAACCTTATCCCTTGCAAAACACAAACGTGCCATGAAAGAAAAACAAATTCAATCAATAATTGAAACGGACGAACTTTACCACTTAGATAGGGAGCTGTAGATGAAGTTCAGCGCAGCCAATACCCACCCAACCTGGAAGCTCGACGGCCATATTTGAACTTCCCCAATAGAATGAGTGTCGCAGCATGCTCAAGCCTTCAGCTAGAAGTCTTTTAGCTTACCTCATTTCACCCCCTGAAACAAAATTTAACACATCAATTACGCTTGTACTTGAATGAAACAACCAGATTCAGCCATCATGGCGCGGATGTTCAAATTTTGCATTTTTTATTTCTTGAGTATACATACATAAACGTATATGAAAAAAGCAAACAATTTAAAATAATAAGAGCACATATAAAACATGGACTGAGTCAAACACTAAAAGCGGACCGGTATTCTTCCCAGAATTGTATGTACATAATATGTATAACGCGAACTAAACGAAGAATATTTGTCGAAACAATACATACCTATTATGTAGGTTCATTCAATTCAACAAAGAATACCGGTCCACTTTTAGTGTTTGCCTCTCTTAGTAATTCTTATCCTAAGGTCCTATCCACATTTTTATTTCTGTCTTAAGTAGGCTACACACTATCATTTTTGAAATGATATTCTTGCTGGACTGATGGAAAAATGACAGTGTGTAGGTAGAAATGATGACGAGAATGATGAGGGTTGAATTTTTTCGCGGATTTTTCGCAGAATGCTGCATGTATGTATGTGTATATTGTGTAGGTGAATTTCATAATTTGGCATTTGTCGCTAGTCATGTGGAGGTAAAATTTGATAGTCATGTGCTTCTGTGTCCCGAATCTCTCGAATTAGATTATAGTGCGTAAAAATTTGCCTTTTAGCAATCCATTTTTTCACCAACTTTTTCCGATTCATTGGAATGATGAGAAATGACAAATCCTAACATCCCATACACTTAATTAACTTACCCATATTACACACTATTGCACGACGCCCTTCTGGCACTTGCCAATTTTTTTTTTACGAAGTAGGCTGCAAGAAAAAAATAAAAATCATTCGCTACTGAAAATTTAGATATTCTGTGACCTGAACTGCCGTGTGTAAGTCGTGAAGAGAAACTAAATTTTTTAATTTTATTTTTATTGTGTGTAATAATTTGGGAAATTACAATGATCACACCATTAGTATTCGCCTGGATTCTGTTTATTATCTCTGAAGTCTTAGCTTTTTTAATTATATCGACCATGCATGAGTGGAACTTAATTGCGCACTTTCCTAACACCCAAGGTGGTATGGAACATGACAGAAAATTTAATTATGAAACGCACTGGGTCTGCATGGCACTGGGGTCGGTAATATTAAATGCGCATGGTAAGTAATACATATGTATATCAATGTTCGTATCTAAGAGTTAAGGAGCTAAAATCTATAAACGCAGGAATGGTAATATTCCGTTTGATGCCTAAGGTAAGGACGAAACTCATCAAGTTCTGCCACTTGGCAAACTATTCCATGGCTTCAATTCTCGTTGCATATGGCTACTATGTAATGCATTCTGACATGTTAAACATATGCTTGCAGTCTGATTATAGATATGGAATTCACTTATATCACCTCCATATCTATACGGGATACATCACAATGCTTATGTTTCTGGTGCAGGTGAGAAGAATTTTTCAAATTCTATTGTTACCAAATAATATTTTGTTTGTAGGTTGTTCTCGGCGTACTTGTGTATGTTATGCCTTGCTCTAGTCAAAGGATGCGAAGGCGGTTTGCTACTTTTCATAATTTTGTGGGACTGAAAGTATTTTGGTTCTCACTTATAAATAGTATACAGGGTATACAGTACATGACCTATGGATATCCCTACAAGTACAGAAAATGTGAAGAGTATGAGGCTACATCCCTTTCGCTGCTATTATACGGGATGGTGATAAATTGCATAGTATTAAATCCATATCTTGAATGGAGATTGGTGAATATTAGCATACCTACTTACTTATATATGTTGCTAGTTTGTCTAATAACTAATCCTTTCAGGTGGGCCACCTATAGAATACTTCCTTTAGCTTAGTGACAAGCCAAGGAATTACAAGTGTAATTTATTACACTTATTTTGCATTAGTACATAACATAGGCTTCGATGACAATTAACTGCAATTTAAATAAGCTAATGGTTTATGGTATGGCGGCGTTATTCTTTCGAAATGAGGAGGCAGACACCGTTCCCGTCTCGAGTAGAGACCGATGTTAACAGACTTTTTGGGCAAGAAATCAACAACATTGATAAATTCGAGCTTTTATTTTTATATTATATTTTTTATTTTATTAGTTAATTAGTTCATAGAAAACCTTATAACATGTAATTAAATGTCTTATGCCCGGGTTTACAGTGCGAGCTTAAGCCTCAGCTGGAGCTTAAGCTACGGTTTAACTCATCCTGGTGTTTCACAGTGTCGGCTTAAGGGGTAAACCCTGTATTGTATTGATAAAACTTAAGTTGACGATTTTGTTGGCTTAACTATATAAATAAAAACTATATAAAAGCGAAAAGTCAGCAGTGTAGTGCGCAGATACAACTATGTTCGGATAAAATACGACAGTCGAAATCGACTGAAACAGACAAAAGTATGTGATATGTCAAGAGCCCTAAAATTGTTAGGTGTAAAACAAAGACTTTTATCAAACACTTTAACATTTATATTTAAAATTAAAATACTAATGCCCGGTTTCACGGTGGAAGCTTAAGCCGCAGCTTAGCTAAATAAAACGGAAGGTTTAAGTTTTCGCTTAAGTTTTTCGGGTTTCACAGTCATTTAAAAAGAGTGGCTTCGCTAAACCAAATATAAGAAGTGCACCCAAAAAAATGAGCGCTGTAAATTTTACAATTGAAGGCCGTAGATTCAACAATTCATTGTACATTTGTGTATTTAACAGCGAATAAAATAATAATATAATACCAATAAATTAGAACTTTAAGCTTAAGTGCTATGAAAGCGATAGTACTGTGAAATCTACAATTTTAGCTGTCATTTTCACAACTAGATTGTTAAATTTACAACCACACCTCTGTAAAATTTACAACGAAAATCGTCGGGTCGATTCTGACAATGAATGCAGTAGAATCTACAGCGTTTTACTCTATTTTAACAGCACCCTTTTTTGGGTGTGTTCAAAAATAAAAGTATTTTTTACATATGAATCCCTTGTGTTCCGATTCGACAAATTCCGAAAGTAACTATTTATTAGTAAATTTCTTATTCCTGGGCAGGGCTGGAATCGGAAAAAAATCAAAAAATCGACAATCAACTATCACCTTAGCCGATTCCAGAAATAAAGAAATTTACTAATAAATAGTTAATAGCCCAGCCCTGGAATCGGCTAAGGTGATAGTTGATAGTTGATAATCAAAATCATCGCTTTACGTCCACGTAAGGTGATTTTAATTTCAAACGAATTTTTAAATTCGTGAAGTGGAATGTTTACTTCATTGTTCATTTACTTCCAACCCCGATGTAAAAATGCATATTCGTTTATTTTACCGTTGTACCGATATTGTATTCAACAATATTTATATAGGCTGAGTTCCAAAACGTCAAAAAAATGCGCATCATGAAAGTATCACTGCTTTTGTGACGTTTAAATGATGATGTGACGTTTTAATGCTTTAAAATGACGTTTTGAAACGGCTTGTGCAAACAATAAAAATAACTAAGAATTAGCGGCGATGATATTTTAAAACGTTTTAATGAATAATTTTGGCTCATATAATGGCGGTATATTTAAGAATGGCTGAGTTCCAAATCGCAGTAACCCCGCAGTACTGCAACGCCAAGCGTTCCAAATCGCCAATATATAGCAGTGATTTGATGTATCGCGTTCCAAAATGCATCATAATATAATATAATATATTATGATATACATATTTTATTGTATATATATTATAATAAAATAAAAAATATAATATAAAAATAAAAGCTCGAATTTAGCAATGTTGTTGATTTCTTGCCCAAAAAGTCTGTTAACATCGGTCTCTACTCGAGACGGGAACGGTGTCTGCCTCCTCATTTCGAAAGAATAACGCCGCCATACCATAAACCATTAGCTTATTTAAATTTCAGTTAATTGTCATCGAAGCCTATGTTATGTACTAATGCAAAATAAGTGTAATAAATTATTATCTCTTGTCACTAAGCCAAAGGAAGTATTCTATAGGTGGCCCACCTGAAAGGATTAGTTATTAGACAAACTAGCAACATATATAAGTGAGTAGGTATGCTAATATTCACCAATTTCCATTCAAGATATGGATTTAATACTATGCAATTTACCACCATAATAGCAGCGAAAGGCATGTAGCCTCATATATTTCACTTTTTTTGTACAACATTTCTCTTGCATAGTACAAGTACTGTATACCCTGTATACTATTTATAATTGAAAACCAAAATACTTTCAGTCCCACAAAATTATGAAAAGAAGCAAACCGCCTTCGCATCCTTTGACTAGAGCAAGGCATAACATACACAAGTACGCCGAGAACAACCTACAAACAAAATATTATTTGGTAACAAATAGAATTTGAAAAATTCTTCTCACCTGCACCAGAAACATAAGCAATGTGATGTATCCCGTATAGATATGGAGGTGATATACGTGAGAACCATATCTATAAGGAGTGACAACGGATACGTTTAGCAAGTCAGTATGCATTACATAGTAGCCATATGCAACGAGAATTGAAACCAAGGAATAATTTGCAATGTGGCAGAACTTGACGAGTTTCGTCGTTACCTTAGGCATCAAACGGAATATTACCATTGCTGCTTTTACAGATTTTAACTAGTTAACTCTTAGATACGAACATTGATGTATGTATTACTTACCGTGCGCATTTAATATTACTGATCCCAGTGTCAGGGTGACCCAGTGCGTTTCCCAATTATGTGTTCTGTCCATTTGTATTTTAACGCTGTTGTTAGGAAAGTAGTGAAAAGTGTTCCACTCACGCATGGTCGACATAATGAAAAAAGCTAAGACTTCAGAGATAATAAACAGAATCCAGGCGACTACTAATGGTGTGATCATTGTAATTTCCCAAAATATTACACACAATAAAAATAAAATTAAAAATTCTAGTTTCTCTTCACGACTTACTCACGGCAGTTCAGGTCACAGAATATCTAAATTTTCAGTAGCGAATGATTTTTATTTTTTGATTATTTAATTATACTCTTGCAGCTTACTTCGTAAAAAAAAAATGGCAAGTGTGTTAAGGGCGTCGTGCAATAGTGTGTAATATGGGTAAGTTAAATATCTGTATGGGATGTTAGGATTTGAATGAAACAGAAATAAGGATGTGGATAGGACCTTAGGATAGGATGGGACCGAATTTGGAAAGATTGTTGAGAAGTGAGGACGTGGAACGCTTGCGATGCTCTGCTGAACTCGCCGGATGGGAGGATTCTTGCCCTCACAACTCAACCTTATCCCTTGCAAAACACAAACGTGCCATGAAAGAAAAACAAATTCAATCAATAATTGAAACGGACGAACTTTACCACTTAGATAGGGAGCTGTAGATGAAGTTCAGCGCAGCCAATACCCACCCAACCTGGAAGCTCGACGGCCATATTTGAACTTCCCCAATAGAATGAGTGTCGCAGCATGCTCAAGCCTTCAGCTAGAAGTCTTTTAGCTTACCTCATTTCACCCCCTGAAACAAAATTTAACACATCAATTACGCTTGTACTTGAATGAAACAACCAGATTCAGCCATCATGGCGCGGATGTTCAAATTTTGCATTTTTTATTTCTTGAGTATACATACATAAACGTATATGAAAAAAGCAAACAATTTAAAATAATAAGAGCACATATAAAACATGGACTGAGTCAAACACTAAAAGCGGACCGGTATTCTTCCCAGAATTGTATGTACATAATATGTATAACGCGAACTAAACGAAGAATATTTGTCGAAACAATACATACCTATTATGTAGGTTCATTCAATTCAACAAAGAATACCGGTCCACTTTTAGTGTTTGCCTCTCTTAGTAATTCTTATCCTAAGGTCCTATCCACATTTTTATTTCTGTCTTAAGTAGGCTACACACTATCATTTTTGAAATGATATTCTTGCTGGACTGATGGAAAAATGACAGTGTGTAGGTAGAAATGATGACGAGAATGATGAGGGTTGAATTTTTTCGCGGATTTTTCGGAGAATGCTGCATGTATGTATGTGTATATTGTGTAGGTGAATTTCATAATTTGGCATTTGTCGCTAGTCATGTGGAGGTAAAATTTGATAGTCATGTGCTTCTGTGTCCCGAATCTCTCGAATTAGATTATAGTGCGTAAAAATTTGCCTTTTAGCAATCCATTTTTTCACCAACTTTTTCCGATTCATTGGAATGATGAGAAATGACAAATCCTAACATCCCATACACTTAATTAACTTACCCATATTACACACTATTGCACGACGCCCTTCTGGCACTTGCCAATTTTTTTTTTACGAAGTAGGCTGCAAGAAAAAAATAAAAATCATTCGCTACTGAAAATTTAGATATTCTGTGACCTGAACTGCCGTGTGTAAGTCGTGAAGAGAAACTAAATTTTTTAATTTTATTTTTATTGTGTGTAATAATTTGGGAAATTACAATGATCACACCATTAGTATTCGCCTGGATTCTGTTTATTATCTCTGAAGTCTTAGCTTTTTTAATTATATCGACCATGCATGAGTGGAACTTAATTGCGCACTTTCCTAACACCCAAGGTGGTATGGAACATGACAGAAAATTTAATTATGAAACGCACTGGGTCTGCATGGCACTGGGGTCGGTAATATTAAATGCGCATGGTAAGTAATACATATGTATATCAATGTTCGTATCTAAGAGTTAAGGAGCTAAAATCTATAAACGCAGGAATGGTAATATTCCGTTTGATGCCTAAGGTAAGGACGAAACTCATCAAGTTCTGCCACTTTGCAAACTATTCCATGGCTTCAATTCTCGTTGCATATGGCTACTATGTAATGCATTCTGACATGTTAAACATATGCTTGCAGTCTGATTATAGATATGGAATTCACTTATATCACCTCCATATCTATACGGGATACATCACAATGCTTATGTTTCTGGTGCAGGTGAGAAGAATTTTTCAAATTCTATTGTTACCAAATAATATTTTGTTTGTAGGTTGTTCTCGGCGTACTTGTGTATGTTATGCCTTGCTCTAGTCAAAGGATGCGAAGGCGGTTTGCTTCTTTTCATAATTTTGTGGGACTGAAAGTATTTTGGTTCTCACTTATAAATAGTATACAGGGTATACAGTACATGACCTATGGATATCCCTACAAGTACAGAAAATGTGAAGAGTATGAGGCTACATCCCTTTCGCTGCTATTATACGGGATGGTGATAAATTGCATAGTATTAAATCCATATCTTGAATGGAGATTGGTGAATATTAGCATACCTACTTACTTATATATGTTGCTAGTTTGTCTAATAACTAATCCTTTCAGGTGGGCCACCTATAGAATACTTCCTTTGGCTTAGTGACAAGAGATAATAATTTATTACACTTATTTTGCATTAGTACATAACATAGGCTTCGATGACAATTAACTGCAATTTAAATAAGCTAATGGTTTATGGTATGGCGGCGTTATTCTTTCGAAATGAGGAGGCAGACCGATGTTAACAGACTTTTTGGGCAAGAAATCAACAACATTGATAAATTCGAGCTTTTATTTTTATATTATATTTTTTATTTTATTAGTTAATTAGTTCATAGAAAACCTTATAACATGTAATTAAATGTCTTATGCCCGGGTTTACAGTGCGAGCTTAAGCCTCAGCTGGAGCTTAAGCTACGGTTTAACTCATCCTGGTGTTTCACAGTGTCGGCTTAAGGGGTAAACCCTGTATTGTATTGATAAAACTTAAGTTGACGATTTTGTTGGCTTAACTATATAAATAAAAACTATATAAAAGCGAAAAGTCAGCAGTGTAGTGCGCAGATACAACTATGTTCGGATAAAATACGACAGTCGAAATCGACTGAAACAGACAAAAGTATGTGATATGTCAAGAGCCCTAAAATTGTTAGGTGTAAAACAAAGACTTTTATCAAACACTTTAACATTTATATTTAAAATTAAAATACTAATGCCCGGTTTCACGGTGGAAGCTTAAGCCGCAGCTTAGCTAAATAAAACGGAAGGTTTAAGTTTTCGCTTAAGTTTTTCGGGTTTCACAGTCATTTAAAAAGAGTGGCTTCGCTAAACCAAATATAAGAAGTGCACCCAAAAAAATGAGCGCTGTAAATTTTACAATTGAAGGCCGTAGATTCAACAATTCATTGTACATTTGTGTATTTAACAGCGAATAAAATAATAATATAATACCAATAAATTAGAACTTTAAGCTTAAGTGCTATGAAAGCGATAGTACTGTGAAATCTACAATTTTAGCTGTCATTTTCACAACTAGATTGTTAAATTTACAACCACACCTCTGTAAAATTTACAACGAAAATCGTCGGGTCGATTCTGACAATGAATGCAGTAGAATCTACAGCGTTTTACTCTATTTTAACAGCACCCTTTTTTGGGTGTGTTCAAAAATAAAAGTATTTTTTACATATGAATCCCTTGTGTTCCGATTCGACAAATTCCGAAAGTAACTATTTATTAGTAAATTTCTTTATTTCTGGAATCGGCTAAGGTGATAGTTGATAGTTGACAATCAAAATCATCGCTTTACGTCCACGTAAGGTGATTATCAAATCGACAATCGCTTTTTTGCTGTCATTTCATGTGATAGCTATTTAGGTGTCGCTTTCATACATTTTTGTCGTAAAAAAATAAATTAGAATAAAAAATTTTACGTCAAATTTTGAAATTCGTGAAGTTGAATGTTTTCTTCAATGTTCATTTACTTCCAAGCCCGATGTAGGAATGCATATTTATATATAGCATTAATTATCGTGCATTTTAGATTTTTTTAAAACTTTCGCTTATCAAAGAAGCGTGTGTTTTTGTTCTTGGGGGTGGTGACTATCAAAGATTAGTTGGGGCGGACTTGGCTGCACAAATTTGTCAAAGTTGGGTGGCTGAAATTACTGCTGTAGTCATAAAAATGTAGTAAATACCGGGTAAATACCATCTGAGGGTAAATACACATACCGAGGGTATGTATGTGTGAGCTGGGGTGGAATCCTCTAAGCTGATAGTTGATAGTCGCATTTTTGATAGTCAAAGTTGATAATCAGACTCTGTTAGCTCTCCGTAAAACGATCACAAAAATTTATTTAAAACTTGGTAGCACAGTTTTTCGGAATGTCATTTTCTTGTCTGTGTGATTTATTAAACAAAAAAAAATGTACATGTGTAATGAAAATATTATTTATATTGAATGAAGTTTAGAAAAATTAGTTTGCAGTTAGATCATCTCCATGTCCCGGATTCGTACAGGTTCTCTTCTCGGTGTGGTTATGCGATGCGCCGAATGTGACTGACTTTGAGGATTATAAACCGCTTGTTCCGGAAGAGGCACATTGTGTGAATAGCAAATATTGTGTAGGGCAGCACAAACGTTAACAATTTCAGCTACCCTTGACGGTGCATATCTACATTTTCTTTCGTCGAGTATTATACGCCATCGACCTAACAAAAAAGAAGCATAGAATGATGGTAGACGATGTTTATAGCATACCAACTTTTTAACTGCCCAATACAGCGTTCAAGAATTCTGCTGGCCTTAGAATGGACTATGTGAAATTGAGTCTCAGGTGAACTTTCTTCAGCGCTATCCTATATTTTTCAAGGAAAATTACTTTGGTTGATTCCGTCGGGACAAAGTTAATGAATATTGGACACAATTTTGACTGCATTTTCTTAATAACTCTAGAAGTGATAGTACTTTGCCCCATTGGTGCAAACCAGTCAGCACCAACTTGCCTTTGGTAACCTCCACCACCAAGTAAATTTAGTGTTGTAGTCAGTTGCAGAATTGGTGGTATATATGAGCCCCGTGTTCCATTTGATATGTCTAACAGCCGCAAGACATACATAAAAGCTTCCTTTGTCAATCGAACATTTTTTTGAAAATCTAAATAAAAAAATATATGTATGCATTGGTTGGTACCTTCTTGCATTGGATTTGGAAGGTCCAAAATATTTGAGTTTTTTCTCAAATTAGAGGGAAGCAGTCGTACATTCGAATTATTATCATTTGTGCTATAAAATAATTGCAAAGAGGTAAGCATTTTCGTAGCAATTCGCAAATTACACTAATAAATGTAAAACACAGATGAAAATGACACCTAAATAGCTATCACACAAAAACGATAGAAAAAATGTGATAATCACGGTGATTGTCACCTTAGAGAGAGCAAAAGCGATGATTGTGATAGTCAACAATCAACTATCAGCTTAGGGGATTCCGCCCCTGCATACAACAGTTTAGCCGATATTGGCACAATCTAAATCGGTACAACAATCGTATCGTGTATTTTCTACTTTACATTTTTCACATTGAAAAAAAAATTTCGATTTTTATTGTATCAGCTGCTCGGAATGACAGCGTTGGCAAGGAAGTGGCGTTTAAAACTCTAAGTGCTGCCAATAAGAAATCATTTTTTATTGATCGCTTTACGCAGAGCTAAGAATAGTTGATAATCAAAAACGACAATCAAAAAAGCGACAATCAACTATCACCTTAGCCGATTCCAGAAATAAAGAAATTTACTAATAAATAGTTAATAGCCCAGCCCTGGAATCGGCTAAGGTGATAGTTGATAGTTGATAATCAAAATCATCGCTTTACGTCCACGTAAGGTGATTTTAATTTCAAACGAATTTTTAAATTCGTGAAGTGGAATGTTTACTTCATTGTTCATTTACTTCCAACCCCGATGTAAAAATGCATATTCGTTTATTTTACCGTTGTACCGATATTGTATTCAACAATATTTATATAGGCTGAGTTCCAAAACGTCAAAAAAATGCGCATCATGAAAGTATCACTGCTTTTGTGACGTTTTAATGCTTTAAAATGACGTTTTGAAACGGCTTGTGCAAACAATAAAAATAACTAAGAATTAGCGGCGATGATATTTTAAAACGTTTTAATGAATAATTTTGGCTCATATAATGGCGGTATATTTAAGAATGGCTGAGTTCCAAATCGCAGTAACCCCGCAGTACTGCAACGCCAAGCGTTCCAAATCGCCAATATATAGCAGTGATTTGATGTATCGCGTTCCAAAATGCATCATAATATAATATAATATATTATGATATACATATTTTATTGTATATTTATTATAATAAAATAAAAAATATAATATAAAAATAAAAGCTCGAATTTAGCAATGTTGTTGATTTCTTGCCCAAAAAGTCTGTTAACATCGGTCTCTACTCGAGACGGGAACGGTGTCTGCCTCCTCATTTCGAAAGAATAACGCCGCCATACCATAAACCATTAGCTTATTTAAATTGCAGTTAATTGTCATCGAAGCCTATGTTATGTACTAATGCAAAATAAGTGTAATAAATTATTATCTCTTGTCACTAAGCCAAAGGAAGTATTCTATAGGTGGCCCATCTGAAAGGATTAGTTATTAGACAAACTAGCAACATATATAAGTAAGTAGGTATGCTAATATTCACCAATCTCCATTCAAGATATGGATTTAATACTATGCAATTTACCACCAACCCGTATAATAGCAGCGAAAGGCATGTAGCCTCATATATTTCATTATTTTTGTACAACATTTCTCTTGCATAGTACAAGTACTGTATACCCTGTATACTATTTATAAGTGAGAACCAAAATACTTTCAGTCCCACAAAATTATGAAAAGAAGCAAACCGCCTTCGCATCCTTTGACTAGAGCAAGGCATAACATACACAAGTACGCCGAGAACAACCTACAAACAAAATATTATTTGGTAACAATAGAATTTGCAAAATGCTTCTCACCTGCACCAGAAACATAAGCAATGTGATGTATCCCGTATAGATATGGAGGTGATATACGTGACAACCATATCTATAAGGAGTGATAACGGATACGTTTAGCAAGTCAGTATGCATTACATAGTAGCCATATGCAACGAGAATTGAAACCAAGGAATAATTTGCAATGTGGCAGAACTTGACGAGTTTCGTCGTTACCTTAGGCATCAAACGGAATATTACCATTGCTGCTTTTACAGATTTTAACTAGTTAACTCTTAGATACGAACATTGATGTATGTATTACTTACCGTGCGCATTTAATATTACTGATCCCAGTGTCAGGGTGACCCAGTGCGTTTCCCAATTATGTGTTCTGTCCATTTGTATTTTAACGCTGTTGTTAGGAAAGTAGTGAAAAGTGTTCCACTCACGCATGGTCGACATAATGAAAAAAGCTAAGACTTCAGAGATAATAAACAGAATCCAGGCGACTACTAATGGTGTGATCATTGTAATTTCCCAAAATATTACACACAATAAAAATAAAATTAAAAATTCTAGTTTCTCTTCACGACTTACTCACGGCAGTTCAGGTCACAGAATATCTAAATTTTCAGTAGCGAATGATTTTTATTTTTTGATTATTTAATTATACTCTTGCAGCTTACTTCGTAAAAAAAAAATGGCAAGTGTGTTAAGGGCGTCGTGCAATAGTGTGTAATATGGGTAAGTTAAATATCTGTATGGGATGTTAGGATTTGAATGAAACAGAAATAAGAATGTGGATAGGACCTTAGGATAGGATGGGACCGAATTTGGAAAGATTGTTGAGAAGTGAGGACGTGGCACGTCCTGCTCTGCTGAACTCGCCGGATGGGAGGATTCTTGCCCTCACAACTCAACCTTACCCCTTGCAAAACACAAACGTGCCATGAAAGAAAAACAAATTCAATCAATAACTGAAACGGACGAACTTTACCACTTAGATAGGGAGCTGTAGATGAAGTTCAGCGCGGCCAATACCCACCCAACCTGGAAGCTCGACGGCCATATTTGAACTTCCCCAATAGAATGAGTGTCGCAGCATGCTCAAGCCTTCAGCTAGAAGTCTTTTAGCTTACCTCATTTCACCCCCTGAAACAAAATTTAACACATCAATTACGCTTGTACTTGAATGAAACAACCAGATTCAGCCATCATGGCGCGGATGTTCAAATTTTGCATTTTTTATTTCTTGAGTATACATACATAAACGTATATGAAAAAAGCAAACAATTTAAAATAATAAGAGCACATATAAAACATGGACTGAGTCAAACACTAAAAGCGGACCGGTATTCTTCCCAGAATTGTATGTACATAATATGTATAACGCGAACTAAACGAAGAATATTTGTCGAAACACAGCAAAAAAGAAAGTATTTATGTATGTATTCCTAAATTCTCCCCGTTAGTCAAAACAAAAAAAAAAAAAGAACAATTATTCTATCTTTATGCCCTATCCTATGGGTAATTTAAGTTAGATACCTACACCCTAATTCTTGAACTCGAATACGGCAGTGGAATCCGACCATAACAAAATACGACTATGGTCGGATTCGACTGTCGTATTCGAGTTCCAGAATTGGGGTGATTGTTTGTAACAATACATACCTATTATGTAGGTTCATTCAATTCAACAAAGAATACCGGTCCACTTTTAGTGTTTGCCTCTCTTAGTAATTCTTATCCTAAGGTCCTATCCACATTTTTATTTCTGTCTTAAGTAGGCTACACACTATCAGTTTTCAACTGACAGTCCTGGACTGTCAGTTCTCATCAATTCATTCCAGGCTACACACTATCATTCCAGGTGGTTCGACAGTTTTTCGAAGGTTTTCTCCTTTTTTTTTTTGTTTATTGTTCGGTTTGTCTTCTTTGGGCGCAGGCAAAAATTTTTACGCACAAGTAGGTCGGGCGATTCTGTCTGTCTGTCTGTCTTACTGTCTGCCTGTGTGTATGTATTATTATTGCACTAACAACAAAAAAGTGTGTGAAAAAGTGGAAAGATCCGGGATACAGAAGCCTGGACTATCAAATATGACCCTCGCTCGACCCAAATCATGAAATCTACCTCTCATTATACACATACATGCAGCATTCTCCGTCACTCCAGCAAAATCCACGAAAAAATTCAACCTTCATCAGTTCCATTTTTTTTTGTTTATTTTTGGGTTTTTCTTCTTTGGGCGCAGGCAAAAATTTTTACGCACTGTAATCTAATTCGAAAGATGCGGGGCACAGAAGCCTGGACTATCAAATATGACCCTCGCTCGACAAAATGCCATATCATGAAGTCTACCTGCACCAGCAAAATCCACGAAAAAATTCAACCCTCCCCATCAGTTCCATCCTCATTGATCAGTTCTATCTACACACTATCAGTTTTCCATCAATTTAGCAATACTGTCAGTTGAAATGATATTCTTGCTGGACTGATGGAAAAATGACAGTGTGTAGGTAGAAATGATGACGAGAATGATGAGGGTTGAATTTTTTCGCGGATTTTTCGGAGAATGCTGCATGTATGTATGTGTATAATGTGTAGGTGAATTTCATAATTTAAAAATCATTCGCTACTGAAAATTTAGATATTCTGTGACCTGAACTGCCGTGTGTAAGTCGTGAAGAGAAACTAAATTTTTTAATTTTATTTTTATTGTGTGTAATAATTTGGGAAATTACAATGATCACACCATTAGTATTCGCCTGGATTCTGTTTATTATCTCTGAAGTCTTAGCTTTTTTAATTATGTCGACCATGCGTGAGTGGAACACTTTTCACTACTTTCCTAACAACAGCGTTAAAATACAAATGGACAGAACACATAATTGGGAAACGCACTGGGTCACCCTGACACTGGGATCAGTAATATTAAATGCGCACGGTAAGTAATACATACATCAATGTTCGTATCTAAGAGTTAACTAGTTAAAATCTGTAAAAGCAGCAATGGTAATATTCCGTTTGATGCCTAAGGTAAGGACGAAACTCGTCAAGTTCTGCCACTTTGCAAACTATTCCATGGTTTCAATTCTCGTTGCAATCGGCTACTATTATATGCATTCTGACATGTTAAACATATGCTTGCAGTCTCATTATAGATATGGAATTCACTTATATCACCTCCATATCTATATGGGATACATCACAATGCTTATGTTTCTGGTGCAGGTGAGAAGAATTTTTCAAATTCTCTTGTTACCAAATAATATTTTGTTTGTAGGTTGTTCTCGGCGTACTTGTGTATGTTATGCCTTGCTCTAGTCAAAGGATGCGAAGGCGGTTTGCTTCTTTTCATAATTTTGTGGGACTGAAAGTATTTTGGTTCTCACTTATAAATAGTATACAGGGTATACAGTACATGTACTATGGATATCCCTACAAGTACATAAAATGTGAAGAGTATGAGGCTACATGCCTTTCGATGCTATTATACGGGTTGGTGATAAATTGCATAGTATTAAATCCATATCTTGAATGGAAACTGGTGAATATTAGCATACCTACTTATATCTGTTGCTAGTTTGTCTAATAACTTATCCTTTCAGGCGGGCCACCTATAGAATACCTCGTTTGGCTTAGTGACAAGAGATAATAATTTATGACACTATATAACATAGGCTTTGATGGCAAATAACTGCAGTTTAAATAAACTAATGGTTTATGGTATGGCGCCCTTATTCTTTCGAATTGAGGAGGCAGACACCGTTCCCGTCTCATTATAGACCGATGTTAACAGACTTTATGTGGCCAGAGATCAACAACATTGATAAATTCGAGCTTTTATTTTTCTTCAATAGCCTTCCAGTATATTTAAGAATAGAAACATACATATATAAATATTCTTAAAAAAAGACCTAACATTATATGTAAAACAAAATTTTTAAATACTAAATCAATCATATACATGTTATAAAGTTTTCTATTAAATAATAAACTAATTATACAATAAAAACATATGAAAATGCTACAATCCATCTGGAGCGGATCGTTTGATACCCTATCCATTTTCTATACAGATAGCTTCTTCTTCCCACGTATGTATATTGGTGCGTAACTTTTTTCAAATAGCTATCTCATAAAATTAGTCCAAAATACGAATTTTCTCAATAAGTGCTCAACATATACTGTATTTTGTTATTAAAAGGTGCTATTACATATTTTGATTAAGCTGTCAAAAATCAGTTTTTGGACTAAAACGCCCCTAAAACGTAGGCGTGGCTGTATACTATGTATTGAAGATATGTCGGGTACCAAAATATCTACCTATCTGCTCAGGTAAGTTTTTTTTCGAGTTTCATATAAAAATAGTAACAAAAGGGATTTTTTTTTAAAAGTGGGCGTGGGCCCAAAAACTGGTGACACACAGACGGACGGACGGACGGACGGACGGACAGACGGACAGATGGACAGACGGACAGACGGACAGACGGACAGACGGACAGACGGACAGACGGACAGACGGACAGACGGACAGACGGACAGACGGACAGACGGACAGACGGACAGACGGACAGACGGACAGACGGACAGACGGACGGACGGAGCTCAATCGACTCGGCTAGTGATGCTGATCATTTATACATATACTTTCTTGGGTCTATCTGTAATATTTCTCTATGTTACAAACTACATATGTATCAAACTTAATATACCCTTAGGATAGGGTATAAAAATGCTTCTCACCTGCACCAGAAGCATAAGCAATGTGATGTATCCCGTATAGATATGGAGGTGATATAAGTGAGGTGCATATCTATAATTAGTCGAACCGCATAGGATTAACATGTCACTATGTATAAAATAGTAGCCGATTGCAACGAGAATGGAATAGTTTGCAGTGTGGCAGAACTTGACGAGTTTCGTCCTTAGATAGATATTAGGCCGTAAGCAGCCCATAGAGGGCCAAGACCTAGCTTCTCCCAAGTATACATGTTGTGGGTGGTATGTGTTCTTCATGTACAGAAGGGACCTACAGTTTTATCCCGTATCCGAAGGGAAGAAGGGTTTTGAGAAACTTTCTCATGACAATTATACTCTTGAATGGTTGTCAGACACTCGGAAGAGGTGAGGCCGTGAAAAAACTTTTGATGGCATTAAACGGAATATTACCATTCCTGCGTTTATAGATTTAAGCTCCTTAACCATTAGATACGCACATTGATATATGTATGTATTACCAAAGACTATATAATACTATAAGACTTCGCACGCAGAACAAATTTGTGTTACATGTTTTTATTTGCTCGATTTTTTAGCAATATGTAGCTAAACGACTAAAATGTTTCTTGTTTACCGAAACATCCATGTTGTTGTTATTTTTCTTGCGGCGGATACATTCGAATGTTTCGTCCGCATTTTTCAATTTTCTATCTCTAATTTATCTGTTTTTTTTTTTTTGTTCGAGAACCGAATCAAATGTTCGCTTCCCAGAATCGAAAATTTATTGTGTAAGGATACATATTTTCTGAGTAAGTGTTCGACACTTTTGCCAAGTGTGCGTTATTAATATTTTGCCCTAGAGAAGTAGTCAAATTTCAATTTTTTTGAATAAAGAAACTTATCATAGTGGAATCTTTGAAATTAAATATTGCAACAATGTATTCAAAAATACTACATCAGATGGGACGCATTTAGAACGTATTTTTTTTAAATTAACCACGCATGTCTCCTGAGTGGACTGGTTTGTAGCACGTGAATAAGTTAGAGTGTCTTGGGTGGCTCTTTGTATAGTAGTTCGGAAGTAATAAGACCGAACTTATCCCAGTGGTTCTAAGTTGTGCTGCAGAATTTTGAATTTGTTTCAATCTTTCGTGGACTTGATTATATAATAGTTGTTTAAATAACTTAGTAGGTAGAAAATGCAAAAATGTCTGTAAGCATACAATGACCATGTTTTTCTGCTCAAATAAGGCAAAGCCAATTTTTGCATAATAAAACTTTGTCTCCTTAATAGAGGCTGCTACTTTGGTACGTGAGTTCTAGAAATAGAAGAATGGAAGTGCCAGGAAGATTTGTTGCGTCTGAACTGCCCTACAGTCTAATTGCCACATCCCACTTACAGTCAACATATCGCCTCTCAAATGACATCTTATAAAGCTTTAGAGTGCAGCTTTATACGGACATAAAAGTTAAGAGCTAGGTGCACCATCAAGCAGGTAACTTGCTACCTAAATTGCAACATATAGGTAAATATATGTATGTATGTATACCTCCAAATCTATTTTGTTATTGATGGTATTGTAGGCCTGGTACTTTAAAAACTGTTATACTCGTTCTGTTTCGATATCCAAAGACCTCGTATACAAAATTTCATTGTCCTACTTAAAACGTAAGGCCCAAAAAAGACGGACTCGGCTAGTGGTGCTGATCTATCTTTCTTTTATCCCTTCTTGTGCTGTACCCATGATTTATTGCCGTTTGGAAACGATTGTCGTCATAAAACTATAAAAGCCTTAAAACTCCTTTCATTGGGAACACTTTGATTTATTTTTCTGAGAATATTATCTTGCAGCCTTTGCAGCTTGTCCAGATGGGTTTTGGATGCGTTTCCCAAGCAAATACTCCATACCTAAGTTTAGATTCTACTAGCGCATAGTATTCACGCTTCTGGATTTCAAAAGTTGAGTAGTTTCTAAGATAGACAAAGAAGGCATTTTTAAGATCAGATCGAAGTGTGTTTATGTGTTTGTCGCAAAGAAAGTGGCTTTCAATGGTAACACCCAGATAGCTGTAACTTTCAACTATAGCAACCCGTACAGATGTTCTTCTTGAGATGAATGAATTCACAAGTAAGTTTATGATGTGTTCCACGGATATGCATCATTTTCGTTTTGGAGGTCTGCATACGCAAATGGAGTACTATTTTTCAATAATTCGTTTGTGTAGAGGATAAATAGAAGTGGAACAAGCTTAGATCCTTGTGGAACTCCGTACTTTACTGCTTTGGTATCACTGTAATAATTATTTATTTTAATACGAAAGGCTCTATTATTCAGGTATCCTTTAAACTACTGAGCGCTGTTAACATTTTTGCGTGGTTGAATGTATCGAAAGCCTTACTAAAATCCATGAAAAATACTAGCACATGGTAATTATGATTCAAATTCTCATTTACTAAGTTCGCAAAATCCGACAGTAGTTTACCCGTACTTTTCTTTTTTTTGAAAACCGTATTGTTTGGGATGAATAATGCTATGTTTTTTAATAAATCCCATCACTCGCCTCGGAACTACTTCTTCTAAGCAATTATCAAATATTTGCAAGATTAAAATTAGCCTTTAATTGCGTATTTGACTTTTGTACCACTTTTGTAAATGGTGCGTATTACAGTAGTCTTCAATATTTGCGGAATCTAAAATTGGTTTATGCTTAGGTTTATTATTTTTGCTATTAAGGGGGCGAATAAATAATAAAATATGATTCTTAATATCGAGAGCTCTTACCCCTACAACTTGTTTGCATATACTACTTGCAATTTGGCAGTGAACTTTTGGTACAAAACGTTTACATTTTCTTTTTCAAGTAATTCATCCCAATCTGTTGTATATAAGAGTTCATCTACAAGACTTGATTTAATATAGGATAAGTTGCATTCAACTGTATCGGTTGTGGCGTAATGATCAGAAATATCAGTTTCAATGATGGCTGATAGTATCGGATTCTTTGGAAAATTGACTAGAATGTGGTCTATAAGCGTTGTTGTATCCCCAATTAGATCTTCTCTTGTATTTCTTTGGATAATGTTTATAAGGCCGACGGATGCTAGCATCTCTAGGTAGTCTTTCACATAGCTCTTATTTTCTTTACAAACATTAATGCTCATATCACCCATTATTATGATATCAGTGTTTGAGCCTACCTGTCCGACATTTTTCCCCAGTTCTTCTATGAATCTTTGTATATTAAAACCGGGTGACCTGTACAATCCTACTATCTTTTTATTTTCGTGTACTTTGAGTTCAATGCTTCCATAGGCTATCGTTTCGCAATCAATTCTATCATATTAAATGTGCTTCATAATAAATATGGCTAAACTACCACCTCTGCATTCATTCCTATTCAAATATTAGCAATAAAACCGTCAAGAGTATATAAATTATTTTCGTCTTGGTGAATATTAGTCTCAGTACGTATTATGATGTTTATTAAATTTAAGTAACTAATAATGTTCGCGTAAAATCAATCCCAATTTTTCCGACATGATCGAATGTTTAGGCTTAAACAGCAAAAATTAATGCTTTTTAATTCATTAATATTTATTAATGTTTATTAAAGGGTCTATTTATTTTCTCATTTTTGTCGATGATTCTAGCCGTATGGCATTTGTTTATTTCCTTAAATATAAACATTGTTTTTAGCCGGTTTAAGGAATTTAAATCGATGGTAGAAAACCAGAATGGAAACGTATTAAAGTTTTCAGAACGGACAAGGGAGGTGAATTCTGCAACAAAGAATTTTATGAATTATTAAAAAGTGCAGGGGTTATTCATCAGAAAACTAATCCGTATACTCCAAAACAAAATGGTCTAGTCTGCATCGCTTGGTTAGCTATGGATCTGTCTGTATGGTTGTGCCTATAGGTTCATGGCCCGTTCTCTGATAAAGCTGTTCGTTAGAGATACGGTTTGGCCAGAATATCCTTAAGATGTAGCGCAGGCACCTATTGACAAACCCTTGCAGTTCCTCGTGATAGTGACGGTCACTCTCCAGGTACCACATCCATATAGCAGCACAGATTCAACGTTTGAACGGAACAGTCGTAGCTTGGTGTTTAAGCTAATTGCATTACTTCGCCAAACTGTGAATAGGATCTCAAGCGCACATTTTGCTTGGCCTATTCGGTTGGATATATAACCAGTTCGGTTCCGCCATCGGTTGAGACAATACTCCCAAGGTATTGAAAACCCGAGACATTAAAGACGTCGAGCGACAGCACCAACAATTTTGGTGGCTCTTAGATCGAGCTCCGTCGTCGATTCCTATAGATCCCGGCTAGGGATAATACAGCTAGTTGGTCACCACGCGTTTTTTACATGCCCTTGGCCGGGTTACATAGTTTTTAAGCATTCTTTAGTTCTAGAGTAGGGTAAGATTTTAAATAGAAAAAAACAACCCAGTTGGCTACAAAAAAAATATAGATAACTTTATTTTAAGGTAGTACGTAAGTTTATTTTATTTTAAGTAGCATGTAAGTTTGGCGGATTTTTAGCCCATCGTAGTATCAGAATGACATACTGTAAAATTGTATTTGGATACCATGAAAACTGGGGGAGATACAGTGGGGTAACTAGATACCCTATTTTTTTAGTTTTGCTCAGAAAATATATATGTAAGTTACAGGAATTTTCGTATTTTTTCCACAATCTACACAAAATTCTACGTATCTCCAGTTTTTTCATATTTTTACCACTTATGGTCTGGCCGCTATTCAACTATTCAGTCAATTCAAATGTTTGGCTAGCTTTTTTGTTCAACAAATTTTATCAGAAAAAAAATATTTTTTTACATATATTGAGCCTTTGCAAAATGCTCGTTAATTTGATGCCACATGATGTGGAAAAAAATATTTTTTTTGCTCTTCATACAAGGTACCCAAAAAAGGGCGACCCAAATTAAATTCATTACCGACATCATATGCGGGCCCTCACATAATGTAGACATAGCAACAATTTCAGCTCTCTTTGCTTCACACGTCAAAAGTTACAGGGCTGTGACAGACGGGCAGACAGAAACAGTATCAAACCTATAAGTGTTCCGAATTTCTTTTTAAGGTCCGGAACACTAAAAATGCAATGTATGGCCTAAAACAATCCTCAAGCGCATGGTATAAAAAAGTAGCTGAAAATTTAGAAGTTATGGGTTATAAGAAATCAAAATTAGATCCATATTTATTTACTAAAATTGAAAAATCTTTTTTTACTTAAAAAAGACTAAACATTTTGAATTAAAATATGTAAACGGAAATACAGAACTAGAAGGTTTTGTAGACGTCGATTGGGCCAATAATACGATTCATAGAACACCATATACAGGTTACTGTTTTAGAATGTGTTCTTTTGCAATTTCGTGGGAAAGTAAGAAGCAAAAAACTGTAGCTCTATCAAGTACTATACATATATCAGAAGCATATAAAGAAGCTATATATCTAAGAAATTTGGAATTTGAAATAACGCAAAATATTTCTATCTATCGGCAAGTCCTGTTCAGATTAACGGACGTGGTTTCTAAAAATTTCTACAGAGTGACATAGTTGTACAAACATATCCTGCAGGCCTTCGTTATCTTTTTTTGGTACATATTTCGCGAATGATAGCCTCTGTGGATGTTTTTTCTCGTTCAGGTTGGTCAATTCGTTGTTCGACTCGAAGTGACAGATCGGAACAGTTTTGGTGACCTCCTTTAACCGTTGTCTGAAATCGTTCTCAATTTTTTCCAATTTCATAGCCAACTTATTGTGCTCGTCCAGAATTAGTTTCTTTAGTTCTTTATGCTGCTTATTCATGCATAACTCAATACTTTTGAGTCTTTTTTCATCAGCTATAGGTGCCATTCGGGATGTTGGTGGACAGTATTGTTGTTGTTTGGCTGCACGAGTTTCTAAGCTGAGCGGTTGGTTAGGCATGATGACAGGGTTGAGTTTGATATTGAAAATTGCAAAAATTGCCTTTATTCCAAAAACTAGAGTCATTTTGGCGAATCTATTATTACTTTCGTATTCAGTAGACAGAATAAGCATGATTATCACTCATTTTTATACCCTATCCTAAGAGTATATTAAGTTTGATATATACTTAGTTTGTAACATAGAGAATTAAAGATATAACACAAAGTTTTGGGACTTAAATTTCAGGCTAGATTGATGAAATTTTGTATACGAGGTCCTTGGAAAAGGAATCAGTACAAGTGTAAAAAATTTTAAAAACATACACTAAGTGTATTTCTTGGACGAGAACCATCTAATTGGATTGTAAAAGCTATTTCCACCCATTTCTCGCACCATACCAATAAATTAGAACTTTAAGCTCAAGTGCTATGAAGCGATTTTTTTTACATGCAAATTGTTCTTGTTGCTACAGCTGTTCGACAGCAAAGTGCTGTGAAATCTGCAATTTTAGCTGTCCTTTTCACAACCAGATTGTTAAATTTACAACCACACCTCTGTAAAATTTGCAACGAAAATTGTCGGGTCGATTCTGACAATGAATGCAAATGCATGTTCAAAAATAAAATTATTTTTTACATATGTGTTATATATCTATTTTCATGAATCCCTTTGTGTTCTGATTCGACAAATTCCGAAAGTAACTATTTATTAGTAAATTTCTCATTCCTGTATTTCCTTCACTTGCAGCATTTGGGACTTCAACAATATTTATATACTCAATGGCTGAGTTCCAAATCGCAGTAACCCCGCAGTACTGCAACGTCAAACGTTCCAAATCGTCAATATATAGCAGTGATTTGATGTATTGCGTTCTAAAATGCATCATGAAAAAATCTCATTCCAATCGCAAGAATTGCAAATCTTTTCTAGACTCCATAGGACCTTTCAATGCCACCTATGAGAGTGGTTAACTCGATGTCGAATATTTTTTTCCATTCCAACGTGAACCACAAAATTACCATATTCAGAATCACTAATATCTTCTTGGTCTGAAAAAATAAAAGCTCGAATTTATCAATGTTGTTGATCTCTGGCCACATAAAGTCTGTTAACATCGGCCTATAATGAGACGGGAACGGTGTCTGCCTCCTCATTTCGAAAGAATAACGCCGCCATACCATAAACCATTAGCTTATTTAAACTGCAGTTATTTGCCATCGAAGCCTATGTTATATAGTGTCATAAATTATTATCTCTTGTCACTAAGCCAAAGGAGGTATTCTATAGGTGGCCCGCCTGAAAGGATAAGTTATTAGACAAACTAGCAACAGATATAAGTAGGTATGCTAATATTCACCAGTTTCCATTCAAGATATGGATTTAATACTATGCAATTTATCACCAACCCGTATAATAGCAGCGAAAGGCATGTAGCCTCATACTCTTCACATTTTATGTACTTGTAGGGATATCCATAGTACATGTACTGTATACCCTGTATACTATTTATAAGTGAGAACCAAAATACTTTCAGTCCCACAAAATTATGAAAAGAAGCAAACCGCCTTCGCATCCTTTGACTAGAGCAAGGCATAACATACACAAGTACGCCGAGAACAACCTACAAACCAAATATTATTTGGTAACAAGAGAATTTGAAAAATTCTTCTCACCTGCACCAGAAACATAAGCATTGTGATGTATCCCGTATAGATATGGAGGTGATATAAGTGAATTCCATATCTATAATGAGACTGCAAGCATATGTTTAACATGTCAGAATGCATATAATAGTAGCCGATTGCAACGAGAATTGAAACCATGGAATAGTTTGCAAAGTGGCAGAACTTGACGAGTTTCGTCCTTACCTTAGGCATCAAACGGAATATTACCATTCCTGCGTTTATAAATTTTAGCTCCTTAACTCTTAGATACGAAGATTGATGTTTGTATTACTTACCATGCGCATTTAATATTACTGACCCCAGTGTCATGCTGACAAAGTGCGTTTCATAATTAAATTTTCTGTCCTGTTCCATACCATGTGGGGTGTTAGCAAAGTGCGCAATTAAGTTCCACTCATGCATGGTCGATATAATTAAAAAAGCTAAGACTTCAGAGATAATAAACAGAATCCAGGCGACTACTAATGGTGTGATCATTGTAATTTCCCAAAATATTACACACAATAAAAATAAAATTAAAAATTCTAGTTTCTCTTCACGACTTACTCACAGCAGTTCAGGTCACAGAATATCTAAATTTTCAGTAGCGAATGATTTTTATTTTTTTCTTGCAGCCTACTTCGTAAAAAAAAAATTGGCAAGTGCCAGAAGGGCGTCGTGCAATAGTGTGTAATATGGGTAAGTTAATTAAGTGTATGGGATGTTAGGATTTGTCATTTCTCATCATTCCAATGAATCGGAAAAAGTTGGTGAAAAAATGGATTGCTAAAAGGCAAATTTTTACGCACTATAATCTAATTCGAGAGATTCGGGACACAGAAGCACATGACTATCAAATTTTACCTCCACATGACTAGCGACAAATGCCAAATTATGAAATTCACCTACACATTATACACATACATACATGCAGCATTCTCCGAAAAATCCGCGAAAAAATTCAACCCTCATCATTCTCGTCATCATTTCTACCTACACACTGTCATTTTTCCATCAGTCCAGCAAGAATATCATTTCAAAAATGATAGTGTGTAGCCTACTTAAGACAGAAATAAAAATGTGGATAGGACCTTAGGATAAGAATTACTAAGAGAGGCAAACACTAAAAGTGGACCGGTATTCTTTGTTGAATTGAATGAACCTACATAATAGGTATGTATTGTTACAAACAATCACCCCAATTCTGGAACTCGAATACGACATTCGAATCCGACCATAGTCGTATTTTGTTATGGTCGGATTCCACTGCCGTATTCGAGTTCAAGAATTAGGGTGTAGGTATCTAACTTAAATTACCCATAGGATAGGGCATAAAGATAGAATAATTGTTCTTTTTTTTTTTTTTTTTTGACTAACGGGGAGAATTTAGGAATACATACATAAATACTTTCTTTTTTGCTGTGTTTCGACAAATATTCTTCGTTTAGTTCGCGTTATACATATTATGTACATACAATTCTGGGAAGAATACCGGTCCGCTTTTAGTGTTTGACTCAGTCCATGTTTTATATGTGCTCTTATTATTTTAAATTGTTTGCTTTTTTCATATACGTTTATGTATGTATACTCAAGAAATAAAAAATGCAAAATTTGAACATCCGCGCCATGATGGCTGAATCTGGTTGTTTCATTCAAGTACAAGCGTAATTGATGTGTTAAATTTTGTTTCAGGGGGTGAAATGAGGTAAGCTAAAAGACTTCCAGCTGAAGGCTTGAGCATGCTGCGACACTCATTCTATTGGGGAAGTTCAAATATGGCCGTCGAGCTTCCAGGTTGGGTGGGTATTGGCCGCGCTGAACTTCATCTACAGCTCCCTATCTAAGTGGTAAAGTTCGTCCGTTTCAGTTATTGATTGAATTTGTTTTTCTTTCATGGCACGTTTGTGTTTTGCAAGGGGTAAGGTTGAGTTGTGAGGGCAAGAATCCTCCCATCCGGCGAGTTCAGCAGAGCAGGACGTGCCACGTCCTCACTTCTCAACAATCTTTCCAAATTCGGTCCCATCCTATCCTAAGGTCCTATCCACATTCTTATTTCTGTTTCATTCAAATCCTAACATCCCATACAGATATTTAACTTACCCATATTACACACTATTGCACGACACCCTTAACACACTTGCCATTTTTTTTTTTACGAAGTAAGCTGCAAGAGTATAATTAAATAATCAAAAAATAAAAATCATTCGCTACTGAAAATTTAGATATTCTGTGACCTGAACTGCTGTGAGTAAGTCGTGAAGAGAAACTAGAATTTTTAATTTTATTTTTATTGTGTGTAATATTTTGGGAAATTACAATGATCACACCATTAGTAGTCGCCTGGATTCTGTTTATTATCTCTGAAGTCTTAGCTTTTTTCATTATGTCGACCATGCGTGAGTGGAACACTTTTGGCTACTTTATTAACAACAGCATTAAAATACAAATGGACAGAACACATAATTGGGAAACGCACTGGGTCACCCTGACACTGGGGTCAGTAATATTAAATGCGCATGGTAAGTAATACATACATCAATGTTCGTATCTAAGAGTTAACTAGTTAAAATCTGTAAAAGCAGCAATGGTAATATTCCGTTTGATGCCTAAGGTAACGACGAAACTCGTCAAGTTCTGCCACATTGCAAATTATTCCTTGGTTTCAATTCTCGTTGCATATGGCTACTATGTAATGCATACTGATATGTTAAACCTATGCGCTGCGACTGATTATAGATATGGACCTCACTTATATCACCTCCATATCTATACGGGATACATCACATTGCTTATGTTTCTGGTGCAGGTGAGAAGCATTTTTCAAATTCTATTGTTACCAAATAATATTTTGTTTGTAGGTTGTTCTCGGCGTACTTGTGTATATAATGCCGTGCTCCAATCAAAGGATGCGAAGACGGTTTGCTTCTTTTCATAATTTTGTGGGACTGAAAGTATTTTGGTTTTCAATTATAAATAGTATACAGGGTATACAGTACTTGTACTATGCAAGAAAATTGTTGTACAAAAAAAATGAAATATATGAGGCTACATGCCTTTCGCTGCTATTATACGGGTTGGTGGTAAATTGCATAGTATTAAATCCATATCTTGAATGGAAATTGGTGAATATTAGCATACCTACTCACTTATATATGTTGCTAGTTTGTCTAATAACTAATCCTTTCAGGTGGGCCACCTATAGAATACTTCCTTTGGCTTAGTGACAAGAGATAATAATTTATTACACTTATTTTGCATTAGTACATAACATAGGCTTCGATGACAATTAACTGCAATTTAAATAAGCTAATGGTTTATGGTAAGGCGGCGTTATTCTTTCGAAATGAGGAGGCAGACACCGTTCCCGTCTCATTATAGACCGATGTTAACAGATTTTATGTGGCCAGAGATCAACAACATTGATAAATTCGAGCTTTTATTTTTATATTATATTTTTTATTTTATTAGTTTATTCGTTCATAGAAAACCTTATAACATGTAATTAAATGTCTTATGCCCGGGTTTACAGTGCGAGCTTAAGCCTCAGCTGGAGCTTAAGCTACGGTTTAACTCATCCTGGGCTGGAATCTTTGCTCTGCGTAAAGCGATCAATAAAAAAGCATTTTTTATTGGCAGCACTTAGAGTTTTAAACGCCACTTCCTTGCCGACGCTGTCTTTCCTAGCTGCTGATACATTAAAATCTAAGTTTTTTTTTTCAATTTGAAAAATGTAAGGTAGGAAATACACGATACAATTGTTGTACCGATTTAGGTTGTGTCGATATCGGCCCAACTGTTGTATGCAGCTCATACATACATACCCTCGGTATGGGTATTTACTCTCAGATGGCATTTTCCCGGTGTTTGTCCATCACTAGCCATACTATAGGTATTTCCATACAATTTGTCGCATGCGACAGCGGTTGTTCACTCAAGAACATGCGACCGTACGATATTGGTACAACGGTCGGTTGTGTGGAAACACACGATACATATTGTCGTATACAAAAGCAAATCTGACCAACCGTTGGTTGGTACAACGAACAATTTGTTTCTTTCTTAAGTATTGACTGCATTTTTTAAAGGATTACAGGGCTGGAATCGGCTAAGGTGATAGTTGATAGTTGACAATCAAAATCATCGCTTTACGTCCACGTAAGGTGATTATCAAATCGACAATCGCTTTTTTGCTGTCATTTCATGTGATAGCTATTTAGGTGTCGCTTTCATACATTTGTGTTATAAAAAAATAAATTAGAATTAAAAATTTAACGTCAAATTTTGAAATTCGTGAAGTGCAATATTTACTTCATTGTTCATTTACTTCCAAGCCCGATGTTAGAAGGAATATTTATATATAGCATTAATTATTGTGTATTTTAGATTTTTGAAAAACTTTCTACTTTTGCGTCTGTTCTGGGACTGGTTGATTTACCAACTGAAATAAGGTCAACGCACGTTCCACCCATCCTTCAATTGGATGCAACTTTAGTTCTTAAATTTGAAATTACTGCTGTAGTCATTAAAAAAATGCATCCAATACTTAAGAAAAGAAACAAATTGTTTTTAATACACGACACAATTGTTGTACCAACCAACAGTTGGACAGATTTGCTGTTGCATACGACAATTTGTATCGTGTGTTTCCAAAACAACCGACCCTTGTAGCGATATCATTTGGTCGCATTCTCTTGAGGGTATGACCTGTCGCATGCGACAAATTGTATGGAAATACCTATAGTATGGCTAGTGATGGACAAACACCGTGAAAATGCCATCTGAGAGTAAATACCCATACCGAGGGTATGTATGTATGAGCTGCATACAACATTTGGGCCGATATCGACGCAACCTAAATCGGTACAACAATTGTATCGCGTATTTCCTACCTTACATTTTTCAAATTGAAAAAAAAAAAAAACTTAGATTTTAATGTATCAGCAGCTAGGAATGACAGCGTCGGCAAGGAAGTGGCGTTTAAAACTCTAAGTGCTGCCAATAAAATATAATTTTTTATTGATCGCTTTACGCAGAGCAAAGAATAGTTGATAATCAAAAACGACAATCAAAAAATCGACAATCAACTATCACCTTAGCCGATTCCAGCCCAGCTAAAGGTGATAGTTGATAGTTGATAATCAAAATCATCGCTTTACGTCCACGTAAGGTGATTTTAATTTCAAACGAATTTTTAAATTCGTGAAGTGGAATGTTTACTTCATTGTTCATTTACTTCCAACCCCGATGTAAAAATGCATATTCGTTTATTTTACCGTTGTACCGATATTGTATTCAACAATATTTATATAGGCTGAGTTCCAAAACGTCAAAAAAATGCGCATCATGAAAGTATCACTGCTTTTGTGACGTTTAAATGATGATGTGACGTTTTAATGCTTTAAAATGACGTTTTGAAACGGCTTGTGCAAACAAAAAAAATAACTAAGAATTAGCGGCGATGATATTTTAAAACGTTTTAATGAATAATTTTGGCTCATATAATGGCGGTATATTTAAGAATGGCTGAGTTCCAAATCGCAGTAACCCCGCAGTACTGCAACGCCAAGCGTTCCAAATCGCCAATATATAGCAGTGATTTGATGTATCGCGTTCCAAAATGCATCATAATATAATATAATATATTATGATATACATATTTTATTGTATATTTATTATAATAAAATAAAAAATATAATATAAAAATAAAAGCTCGAATTTAGCAATGTTGTTGATTTCTTGCCCAAAAAGTCTGTTAACATCGGTCTCTACTCGAGACGGGAACGGTGTCTGCCTCCTCATTTCGAAAGAATAACGCCGCCATACCATAAACCATTAGCTTATTTAAATTGCAGTTAATTGTCATCGAAGCCTATGTTATGTACTAATGCAAAATAAGTGTAATAAATTATTATCTCTTGTCACTAAGCCAAAGGAAGTATTCTATAAGTGGCCCACCTGAAAGGATTAGTTATTAGACAAACTAGCAACATATATAAGTAAGTAGGTATGCTAATATTCACCAATTTCCATTCAAGATATGGATTTAATACTATGCAATTTACCACCAACCCGTATAATAGCAGCGAAAGGCATGTAGCCTCATATATTTCACTTTTTTTGTACAACATTTTTCTTGCATAGTACAAGTACTGTATACCCTGTATACTATTTATAATTGAAAACCAAAATACTTTCAGTCCCACAAAATTATGAAAAGAAGCAAACCGTCTTCGCATCCTTTGATTGGAGCACGGCATTATATACACAAGTACGCCGAGAACAACCTACAAACAAAATATTATTTGGTAACAATAGAATTTGAAAAATGCTTCTCACCTGCACCAGAAACATAAGCAATGTGATGTATCCCGTATAGATATGGAGGTGATATACGTGACAACCATATCTATAAGGAGTGACAACGGATACGTTTAGCAAGTCAGTATGCATTACATAGTAGCCATATGCAACGAGAATTGAAACCAAGGAATAATTTGCAATGTGGCAGAACTTGACGAGTTTCGTCGTTACCTTAGGCATCAAACGGAATATTACCATTGCTGCTTTTACAGATTTTAACTAGTTAACTCTTAGATACGAACATTGATGTATGTATTACTTACCATGCGCATTTAATATTACTGACCCCAGTGTCAGGGTGACCCAGTGCGTTTCCCAATTATGTGTTCTGTCCATTTGTATTTTAATGCTGTTGTTAAGAAAGTAGTCAAAAGTGTTCCACTCACGCATGGTCGACATAATTAAAAAAGCTAAGACTTCAGAGATAATAAACAGAATCCAGGCGACTACTAATGGTGTGATCATTGTAATTTCCCAAATTATTACACACAATAAAAATAAAATTAAAAATTATAATTTTTTTTTCACGACTTACACACGGCAGTTCAGGTCACAGAATATCTAAATTTTCAGTAGCGAATGATTTGTATTTTTTTCTTGCAACCTACTTCGTAAAAAAAAATTGGCAAGTGCCAGAAGGGCGTCGTGCAATAGTGTGTAATATGGGTAAGTTAATTAAGTGTATGGGATGTTAGGATTTGTCATTTCTCATCATTCCAATGAATCGGAAAAAGTTGGTGAAAAAATGGATTGCTAAAAGGCAAATTTTTACGCACTATAATCTAATTCGAGAGATTCGGGACACAGAAGCACATGACTATCAAATTTTACCTCCACATGACTAGCGACAAATGCCAAATTATGAAATTCACCTACACATTATACACATACATACATGCAGCATTCTCCGAAAAATCCGCGAAAAAATTCAACCCTCATCATTCTCGTCATCATTTCTACCTACACACTGTCATTTTTCCATCAGTCCAGCAAGAATATCATTTCAAAAATGATAGTGTGTAGCCTACTTAAGACAGAAATAAAAATGTGGATAGGACCTTAGGATAAGAATTACTAAGAGAGGCAAACACTAAAAGTGGACCGCTATTCTTTGTTGAATTGAATGATTCTACATAATAGGTATGTATTGTTACAAACAATCACCCCAATTCTGGAACTCGAATACGACCCACAAAAGTGGTCCATGTATTAATCCAATTTTCCAACTGTGAAAAAAAAATTGAATTCAATTGAAAATTGAAAGGTAGTTTGAATGCCGATTGTGCTGTTTTGTCATCAAAAAGTGTTCAACAGTGTTGCAGCTGTACCAGACAATGCATCGGGAGCAAGGACTATGTCCGAATATTCTTTTACATGATCCCACTTGCTATACTTATTATCTGTTTTATTTCAGATCTCGGTGATTTCATCCATTTTTTTCGAAACACAGAGAAATATTAAAGATAGGTCAGCACCACTAGCCGAGTCCGTCTTTTTGTCACCAGTTTTTGGGCCTTACGTTTTAAGTAGGACAATGAAATTTTGTATACGAGGTCTTTGGATATCGAAACAGAACGAGTATAACAGTTTTTAAAGTACCAGGCCTACAATATCATCAATAACAAAATAGATTTGGAGGTATACATACATACATATATTTACCTCTATGTTGCAATTTAGGTAGCAAGTTACCTGCTTGATGGTGCACCTAGCTCTTAACTTTTATGTCCGTATAAAGCTGCACTCTAAAGCTTTATAAGATGTCATTTGAGAGGCGATATGTTGACTGTAAGTGGAATGTGGCAATTAGACTGTAGGGCAGTTCAGACGCAACAAATCTTGCTGGCACTTCCATTCTTCTATTTCTAGAACTCACGGTATTGTATTAAGGAGACAAAGTTTTATTATGCAAAAATTGGCTTTGCCTAATTTGAGCAGAAAAACATGGTCATTGTATGCTTACAGACATTTTTGCATTTTCCACCTACTAAGTTATTTAAACAACTATTATATAATCAAGTCCACGAAAGATTGAAACAAATTCAAAATTCTGCAGCACAACTTAGAACCACTGGGATAAGTTCGGTCTTATTACTTCCGAACTACTATACAAAGAGCCACCCAAGACACTCTAACTTATTCACGTGCTACAAACCAGTCCACTCAGGAGACATGCGTGGTTAATTTAAAAAAAATACGTTCTAAATGCGTCCCATCTGATGTAGTATTTTTGAATACATTGTTGCAATATTTAATTTCAAAGATTCCACTATGATAAGTTTCTTTATTCAAAAAAATTGAAATTTGACTACTTCTCTAGGGCAAAATATTAATAACGCACACTTGGCAAAAGTGTCGAACACTTACTCAGAAAATATGTATCCTTACACAATAAATTTTCGATTCTGGGAAGCGAACATTTGATTCGGTTCTCGAACAAAAAAAAAAACAGATAAATTAGAGATAGAAAATTGAAAAATGCGGACGAAACATTCGAATGTATCCGCCGCAAGAAAAATAACAACAACATAGATGTTTCGGTAAACAAGAAACATTTTAGTCGTTTAGCTACATATTGCTAAAAAATCGAGCAAATAAAAACATGTAACACAAATTTGTTCTGCGTGCGAAGTCTTATAGTATTATATAGTCTTTGCTTATACTGACACGAGCAAATAAGATAGGGATAGGGTATCATACGATCCGCTCCAGGCGGATTGTAGCATTTTTTCACCGGTTTTTATATTGTTTCTGAAACTACTGATTTGATGATGTGTTATTCATTCAGTATTGATACTTCCACACTTTAAATTACTTCTTCATTTTCATTTGCTATTTGCTTGAATTCACCACAGATTTGTTCATTTTTTTTCTTGAAAGTCTCACTCAAAGCAGTTAATTTTTTTTACTTCTTTCAGACTACTGTCACATGACTCTTGAGCGGTAAAACTTAACTCAATCGCCTCAAGCAGGCCTTTGATCTCTATTTCATTTTTTCTTAAAGCTTCCTCAAATTCACTTTTATATTCTTTTAAATAACTTCAGTTGTTTTTCGCTGTTATTTGTACATCTTTCAGTCCTAAATCGGCTTTTGAAGTTGAAGTTGAAGTTATTGTTGTTTTTACCGTGCTAAGTTCGTTCTGCTGCATGCAGAAATAACTCAAAATATAGGGCGAGTTCATAAACGCAGTAATCTGCGAAAGTCCAACAACGTGCCTGCTTTGTTTCTGCAAAACGAAAATATTTTAAATCTGCACGCAGTCATTCTACTACAATCGTGTTTACAATCGTCATAGCAGCGAAGGGCGTTAGATAGATTTTTGAGAGAATTATGTCCAAAAAGAAAGATTGCCATTGCAATCCAACGTAGCCCCGCGTAATTCCTGCGGGGTAGTTGTAGTTTTCCCCGTAAGACAGTTTGCCACGGTTTTTTTTTCCGTCGAAAACTCGCCTTCCATGGTTAACCTGGGTCGCCATTAATAGTTTAGTGTATTGGAAGTTCCACTTTTTGTCATCTTCCCTAACAGAAATATACATTAGTTTAATAAAGCTGTTTAAATACATATTTTAAATCACATTACTTATATTTTTCTTTTCGTAAAACCAATTTCCACTTTAAGTTTTTGACTCTCTTAGTAATTCTAATCCTAAGGTCCTTTCCACATCCTTATTTCTATCTAATTCATATCCTAACATCCCATATACTTATTTAACTTACCCATATTACACGGCTGTGGGTGCCGTGGCTCAGTGGTTAGTGCGTTGGACTACTGCGCAAGGGGTTCCAAGTTCGAATCCAAAAAACTACCATCAAAAGTTTTTTCACGACCCCTCCAAGTGTCTCACAAACATTCAAGAGTATTTACTGTCATGAGAAAGCTTCTCAAAACCTCTCTGCCCTTCGGATACGGCATAAAAACTGTAGGTCCCTTCTGTACCTACAGAAATGTATACCACGTACAATATGTACAGTTGTGAGAAGCTAGGCCTTGGCACTCTATGGGCTGCTTACGGCCTAATATTTATTTATTATTTATTTTTATATTACACACTATCGCACGAAGCCCTTCTCGCACTTGCCACTTTTTTTTACGAAGTAAGCTGCAAGAGTATAATTAAATAATCAAAAAATAAAAATCGTTCGCTACTGAAAATTTGGATATTCTGTGACCTGAACTGCTGTTAGTAAGTCGTGAAAAAAAAAAATATAATTTTTAATTTTATTTTTATTGTGTGTAATAATTTGGGAAATTACAATGATCACACCATTAGTAGTCGCCTGGATTCTGTTTATTATCTCTGAAGTCTTAGCTTTTTTCATTATGTCGACCATGCATGAGTGGAACACTTATCACTACTATCCTAACATCCAAGCTGGTATGGAAATGGACAGAAAATTTAATTATGAAACACACTGGGTCAGCCTGACAGTGGGGTCGGTAATATTAAATGCGCATGGTAAGTAATACAAACATCAATCTTCGTATCTAAGAGTTAAGGAGCTAAAATTTATAAACGCAGGAATGGTAATATTCCGTTTGATGCCTAAGGTAAGGACCAAACTCGTCAAGTTCTGCCACTTTGCAAACTATTCCATGGCTTCAATTCTCGTTGCATATGGGTACTATGTAATGCATTCTGACATGTTAAACTTATGCGGGACGGATCATTTTAGAAATGGACCTCACATATATCACCTCCATATGTATACGGGATACATCACAATGCTTATGTTTCTGGTGCAGGTGAGAAGCATTTTTCAAATTCTATTGTTACCAAATAATATTTTGTTTGTAGGTTGTTCTCGGCGTACTTGTGTATGTTATGCCTTGCTCTAGTCAAAGGATGCGAAGGCGGTTTGCTTCTTTTCATAATTTTGTGGGACTGAAAGTATTTTGGTTTTCAATTATAAATAGTATACAGGGTACACAGTACTTGTACTATGCAAGAGGCCTATGGTACAAAAAAAGTGAATTGTTTGAGACTACATGCCTTTCGCTGCTATTATACGGGTTGGTGATAAATTGCATAGTATTAAATCCATATCTTGAATGGAAACTGGTGAATATTAGCATACCTACTTATATCTGTTGCTAGTTTGTCTAATAACTTATCCTTTCAGGCGGGCCACCTATAGAATACCTCGTTTGGCTTAGTGACAAGAGATAATAATTTATGACACTATATAACATAGGCTTTGATGGCAAATAACTGCAGTTTAAATAAACTAATGGTTTATGGTATGGCGCCCTTATTCTTTCGAAATGAGGAGGCAGACACCGTTCCCGTCTCATTATAGACCGATGTTAACAGATTTTATGTGGCCAGAGATCAACAACATTGATAAATTCGAGCTTTTATTTTTATATTATATTTTTTATTTTATTAGTTTATTCGTTCATAGAAAACCTTATAACATGTAATTAAATGACTTATGCCCGGGTTCACAGTGCGAGCTTGAGCCTCAGCTGGAGCTTAAGCTACGGTTTAACACATCCTTGTGTTTCACAGTGTCGGCTTAAGGGGTAAACCCTGTATTGTATTGATAAAACTTAAGCGGACGATTTTGTTGGCTTAACTATATATTTATATAGACACTTAAAAATGTTCTCTGACAATACCTATTGCTTGACAGCAGCTAAATGTCAGCGAGATTTTTTTTATTTATTCATAATTTGGATGATATTGTTCTCTTTTTAATTATATTTTATTATGGAAATACATTCAGACCAAGAAGATATTAGTGATTCTGAATATGGTAATTTTGTGGTTCACGTTAGAAGGGAAAAAAATATTCGACATCGAGTTAACCACTCTCATAGGTGGCATTGAAAGGTCCTATGGAGTCTAGAAAAGATTTCCAATTCTTGCGATTGGAATGAGATTTTTTCATGATGCATTTTAGAACGCAATACATCAAATCACTGCTATATATTGGCGATTTGGAAAGCTTGACGTTGCAGTACTGCGGGGTTACTGCGATTTGGTACTCAGCCATATATAACACATATGTAAAAAATAATTTTATTTTTGAACACACCCAAAAAAGGGTGCTGTTAAAATAGAGTAAAACGCTGTAGATTCTACTGCATTCATTTCACAATCTAGTTGTGAAAATGACAGCTAAAATTGTAGATTTCACAGCACTTTGCTGTCGAACAGCTGTAGAAACAAGAACAATTTGCATGAAAAAAAAAATCGCTTCATAGCACTTAAGCTAAAGTTCTAATTTATTGGTATGGTGCGAGAAATGGGTGGAAATAGCTTTTACAATCCAATTAGATGGTTCTCGTCCAAGAAATACACTTAGTGTGTGTTTAAACTGAATTATATAATTGCATTTACTTACAAAATGTGAAAAATGTTTGAATCTGGCTGGGGTTGAACGTGGAACCACTCATTTGGCGACTGCATACACTACCACAACGCCATAGCCTTTGAAAATTATCATGCGAATATTCTCAAATGGTATCTACTTTTTACGTTTTCGTAATAGATGCCGAATCTACAACGTGTTGTAATTTCTACAGTTCCTGCTGCAGATTCTACAACATTTTGATGTAGATTTTACAAATTCATTTCTGTAACATATAAAGTAGCTATATACATATATATAGATCTCCAAGAATTATAAGATATCATATCATATGTTATACATATTTTTCTTGTTCCTTTCCGTAGTATTTCTTTAAGTATTTTCAGCCAAATGTCCAAATAGAGCAATTTCAAAACGTTTGATGCCACGGAGTTTCCATATATCTAAGGGCAATGATTTAAATTGTTGGTGATATAAACGATAAATTGCCATTCTGACGTCGGGCATGAAAACCTGGGTTGCCTTATTATGAATGAGCAGTTGGACGCTGGCATTTCAATTTTTTCATACAGATTATTCTTAGCAACTTATTTCATGTTTTAAGTGCGAATTATTTCATATATGAATATAGGTTACATCCTAGAACATATTTCGAGCAGTTTGAAACTTTTCGAAAATTTGGCACCCGTAAGTAATAATCGGCATGATTTAATGTGGGCGTGGCCATATGCAATGTATAGACGATTTGTAGGTTAAGTGGATACCTACATATTTGCTCAAATAAATTTTTTCGAGTTTCATATGAAAATAGTGAAAATAGGTAATTTTTTTGAAAAGTGGGCGTCTCAGTGGGCGGATTTTAAAAATTTTTACACTTGTATTGCTTACTTTTACAAAGACCTCGTATACAAAATTTCATCAACCTAGCTCAAAATTTAAGGCCCAAAAACTCGTAAAATACGGACGGACGGACGGACATGGCTTAATCGACTCGGCTAGTGATGCTGATCATTTATATATATACTTTGTTGGGTCTATCTTTAATATTTCTATATGTTACAAACTATGTGTCAAATTTAATATACCCTTAGGATAGGGTATAAAAACTGGGCAAGTGCGAGGAGGGCCTCGTGCAATAGTGTTCCGGACATTTTATATTGTAATTAAACAGAGGGCAATATGATTCATATCCTGCATAGGCACACCTAATACTGGTTTTGATATGAACGATGTATTGCCTAGTACGTATGTATGTCATAATAAACCTATGCTGAGATTCTAGTACATTTTTACTTGCACTTTCTATGTAAAATATGTATTGAATTCGTGAAAAAATTGGAACTCGAGATGTTACACAATTCTGAAATTACGTTGATAGAGATGCTCGTTATAGTGTGTCTGACGATTCTGTTTGTCCGTCTGTATGACTCAACGAGAGAATCAATTTACTTCAAACTTCATGTTAGGGAGCTATTGCGTGACCCCTAAAGGGGACATTGAAATTTTTGTTCTAGCCCTACTATTAGAGTTAAATTACTTAGAGCCATTTTCACATAAAGGAGATTTTCTCGAAAAAAGTTTCAACGATTTCGCTTAAATTTCATAAATCAGTTAGTTAAGGCGTACCAAGCTTATCGATAAAAATGCATATAACGGTACCTTTCTTGTTAAATGGTTTAAGTAAAGTAAAACACGAGCAATGCTTGACAACGGAAAGAATATTTAGAGTTTTAAAAATTTAAAAAAAAAAATATTTTTCCAAAAACAGCCAAAGTTAAAAATAAAATTATGTTATTTTACATTTAGCAGCATAGAGCTAACATACATGATCCATTAGTTAACTTGCATAGGCAGTTTACTGACAGACAAAACTCTGAGGTTAGAACTCTAAGGTCGTTGATGAAGAATCTCAAAGTATTAATTAGAGCAAGTTATAGGCTGTCGGCTAATTTGCACTGGGGTAATAAGACTCGGGCTATCAAGTCTGATAACCCGAGTATGTTCCCCCAGATTAATAAAATATTTCTGAGGAACGATGTCAACGAACTTCCGTGTCTGAAGATTCCTCGAACTACTCACAATGAACAGTTACTTACAGCAGCAGGAATAGATCCAAGGGACACCATCGATGATGACGACTTTTTTATGATCGAAGATCCGCAACAGAAGGTAGAGGCTATAGGAACTATTTTCGAGGACGTGTATAAGGTAAATGCTTGCATTCGCCCGAACTACGACCTAGAGAATAGAGTCCTTGCACACAACTTCCGCCTTTGATATGATTTGCAGCATTGGCAATCAGGGAATACTGGCTTCACCAGGTATATTGCAAACAATGTCATTACCATTGAAGAGATTCATCCCCCTTACATATCGAAGGTAGAACTTCAAACGATCTTCAAATCACTGAGAAAGAAGAAATCAATGGGAATCGATGGAATATCGAACATTGTGCTTCGACATCTTCGTCTAGTTGCGGTAGACATTTACGTCACCCTCTTCAACAATACACTGAATATAGTCCATTATCCAGAGCATTGGAAAACAGCGGTGGTTCAGCCAATCCCAAAAAGGGGAAAAGATAGTTCCAATTTGGCAAATCTCCGGTCCATAAGTCTCCTTCCGAACATCAGCATGGTATTCGAAAAAGTGCTACATGCAGCAATGATAATGTGGGTTGAGTACAATCATATAGTTCCGGATAACCAATTCGGTTTTAAGGCGGGGCATGCTACAATTCATGCCACGTCTAAACTCGTATTTGGATACCATGAAAACTGGGGGAGATACAGTGGGGTAACTAGATACCCTATTTTTTTAGTTTTGCTCAGAAAATATATATGTAAGTTACAGGAATTTTCGTATTTTTTCCACAATCTACACAAAATTCTACGTATCTCCAGTTTTTTCATATTTTTACCACTTATGGTCTGGCCGCTATTCAACTATTCAGTCAATTCAAATGTTTGGCTAGCTTTTTTGTTCAACAAATTTTATCAGAAAAAAAATATTTTTTTACATATATTGAGCCTTTGCAAAATGCTCGTTAATTTGATGCCACATGATGTGGAAAAAAATATTTTTTTTGCTCTTCATACAAGGTACCCAAAAAAGGGCGACCCAAATTAAATTCATTACCGACATCATATGCGGGCCCTCACATAATGTAGACATAGCAACAATTTCAGCTCTCTTTGCTTCACACGTCAAAAGTTACAGGGCTGTGACAGACGGGCAGACAGAAACAGTATCAAACCTATAAGTGTTCCGAATTTCTTTTTAAGGTCCGGAACACTAAAAATGCAATGTATGGCCTAAAACAATCCTCAAGCGCATGGTATAAAAAAGTAGCTGAAAATTTAGAAGTTATGGGTTATAAGAAATCAAAATTAGATCCATATTTATTTACTAAAATTGAAAAATCTTTTTTTACTTAAAAAAGACTAAACATTTTGAATTAAAATATGTAAACGGAAATACAGAACTAGAAGGTTTTGTAGACTTCGATTGGGCCAATAATACGATTAATAGAACACCATATACAGGTTACTGTTTTAGAATGTGTTCTTTTGCAATTTCGTGGGAAAGTAAGAAGCAAAAAACTGTAGCTCTATCAAGTACTATACATATATCAGAAGCATATAAAGAAGCTATATATCTAAGAAATTTGGAATTTGAAATTACGCAGAATATTTCTATCTATCGGCAAGTCCTGTTCAGATTAACGGACGTGGTTTCTAAAAATTTCTACAGAGTGACATAGTTGTACAAACATATCCTGCAGGCCTTCGTTGTCTTTTTTTGGTACATATTTCGCGAATGATAGCCTCTGTGGATGTTTTTTCTCGTTCAGGTTGGTCAATTCGTTGTTCGACTCGAAGTGACAGATCGGAACAGTTTTGGTGACCTCCTTTAACCGTTGTCTGAAATCGTTCTCAATTTTTTCCAATTTCATAGCCAACTTATTGTGCTCGTCCAGAATTAGTTTCTTTAGTTCTTTATGCTGCTTATTCATGCATAACTCAATACTTTTGAGTCTTTTTTCATCAGCTATAGGTGCCATTCGGGATGTTGGTGGACAGTATTGTTGTTGTTTGGCTGCACGAGTTTCTAAGCTGAGCGGTTGGTTGGGCATGATGACAGGGTTGAGTTTGATATTTAGCACGAAGTTACGCTATTAGAATGCGATTTAAGGAGTAGATTCGTGACTGGGAGTGCAAGTGTGAAATTTATAAACCAGAAAAAAACACTTTTAGGTTATTAAACGATTTTAATTTTAAATAAACTGGAATTAATTTTAAATTTAATAAGTGGACAATTTGTGTAGTGTATAGATCGCAAACAAGCTCAGTTAATCGCTTTATTGACAAGTTAGAACGGTGTGGTGCGACATATATTTAACAATATCCAACAATTTTTCAATTGTGGAGTTCATATTATTGTTATATGAAAATTGCCTTTATTCCAAAAACTAGAGTCATTTCGGCGAATCTATTATTATTTTCGTATTCAGTAGACAGAATAAGCATGATTATCACTCATTTTTATACCCTATCCTAAGAGTATATTATATATAGTTTGTAACATAGAGAAATGTTAAAGATATACCACATAAAGTTTTGGGACTTAAATTTCAGGCTAGATTGATGAAATTTTGTATACGAAGTCCTTGGAAAAGAAATTACAAGAGTACAAAATTTTAGAAACCGTCCACTGACACACCCACTTTTCGAAAAATGCAGCTTTTTCAGTATTTTTACATGAAACTTAACAAATTTTTCTTAAACAAATATGTAGATATTCATCCACTCTACACAGTCTACACATCCCCCATACATTAAGTGCGGCCATTCCTAACTTTAAGGGGCGTTTTTTCGGAAAAAAACGGTTTTCTTACAATAATATATTTTTTAGCAATGAAATACAATATTTGTTGAAATATTTTTAAAACCTGCCCACTACCATGCTCACTTTTTGAAAAACAAATTCAGTTTTGACAGTAATTTTATGAAAAAATAACTTTTTCATACATGCGGCGACGATCAATATAATCCACTCCAGACGTTTATTGTCTATAGCTTATCCTAAGGGTATATTAAGTTTGACACATAGTTTGTAACATATAGAAATATTAAATATAGCCCCAACAAAGTATATATATAAATGATCAGCATCACTAGCCGAGTCGATTAAGCCATATCCGTCCGTCCGTTTGTATGTCACCAGTTTTTTGGGCCTTAAATTTTGAGCTAGGTTGATGAAATTTTGTATACGAGTTCTTTGGATAAATAAGCAATACAAGTGTAAACATTTTTAAAATCCGCCCACTGACACGCCCACTTTTCAAAAAAATCCCCTTTTTTCACTATTTTCATATGAAACTCGAAAAAACTTACTTGAGCAAATATGTAGATATCCACTTAATCTACAAATCGTCTATACATTTTATATGGCCACGCCCACTTTTAAGGGGCGTTTACTTCAAAAATTAATTTTCGAATAAAAATATTAGTTTATAGGACAATATGGAAAATTTTGTGAATACATTTTCCACCGCCCACTGACACGAGCAAATAAGATAGGGTTTTTATATTGTTTCTGAAACTACTGATTTGATGATGTGTTATTCATTCAGTATTGATACTTCCACACTTTAAATTACTTCTTCATTTTCATTTGCTATTTGCTTGAATTCACCACAGATTTGTTCATTTTTTTTCTTGAAAGTCTCACTCAAAGCAGTTAATTTTTTTTACTTCTTTCAGACTACTGTCACATGACTCTTGAGCGGTAAAACTTAACTCAATCGCCTCAAGCAGGCCTTTGATCTCTATTTCATTTTTTCTTAAAGCTTCCTCAAATTCACTTTTATATTCTTTTAAATAACTCCAGTTGTTTTTCGCTGTTATTTGTACATCTTTCAGTCCTAAATCGGCTTTTGAAGTTGAAGTTGAAGTTATTGTTGTTTTTACCGTGCTAAGTTCGTTCTGCTGCATGCAGAAATAACTCAAAATATAGGGCGAGTTCATAAACGCAGTAATCTGCGAAAGTCCAACAACGTGCCTGCTTTGTTTCTGCAAAACGAAAATATTTTAAATCTGCACGCAGTCATTCTACTACAATCGTGTTTACAATCGTCATAGCAGCGAAGGGCGTTAGATAGATTTTTGAGAGAATTATGTCCAAAAAGAAAGATTGCCATTGCAATCCAACGTAGCCCCGCGTAATTCCTGCGGGGTAGTTGTAGTTTTCCCCGTAAGACAGTTTGCCACGGTTTTTTTTCCGTCGAAAACTCGCCTTCCATGGTTAACCTGGGTCGCCATTAATAGTTTAGTGTATTGGAAGTTCCACTTTTTGTCATCTTCCCTAACAGAAATATACATTAGTTTAATAAAGCTGTTTAAATACATATTTTAAATCACATTACTTATATTTTTCTTTTCGTAAAACCAATTTCCACTTTAAGTTTTTGACTCTCTTAGTAATTCTAATCCTAAGGTCCTTTCCACATCCTTATTTCTATCTAATTCATATCCTAACATCCCATATACTTATTTAACTTACCCATATTACACGGCTGTGGGTGCCGTGGCTCAGTGGTTAGTGCGTTGGACTACTGCGCAAGGGGTTCCAAGTTCGAATCCAAAAAACTACCATCAAAAGTTTTTTCACGACCCCTCCAAGTGTCTCACAAACATTCAAGAGTATTTACTGTCATGAGAAAGCTTCTCAAAACCTCTCTGCCCTTCGGATACGGCATAAAAACTGTAGGTCCCTTCTGTACCTACAGAAATGTATACCACGTACAATATGTACAGTTGTGAGAAGCTAGGCCTTGGCACTCTATGGGCTGCTTACGGCCTAATATTTATTTATTATTTATTTTTATATTACACACTATCGCACGAAGCCCTTCTCGCACTTGCCACTTTTTTTTACGAAGTAAGCTGCAAGAGTATAATTAAATAATCAAAAAATAAAAATCGTTCGCTACTGAAAATTTAGATATTCTGTGAGCTGAACTGCTGTGAGTAAAGTGCCCAACCCATAGAATCCGTCGATCCGTTGTTCCGTCGACGTTAACTGACAGCTCGATAAAATACACACAACCTTATGGGAGGCGGCCCATAACCAACGGATGGATGAACTTCGACGGACAAAGTAGGTTTACTTTCTACTTTTTCAATCCGTCGATCCGTTGTCAGTACACACATTCACGTATTTAAGTTCACACATTCACATATTGAAGTTCACGCATAAGAAAATTGAGAGTACGCATTTTCATTGGTGGAAGCAGAGAGAGAATTAAAGAAACTATCATCGCCTTTGACAATCAGCTGACGGTTGTGACGGATTCTATGGGACTGTTCTATCCGGCAATACGTCAACTTCAACGTCAACGCACAACGGATCGACGTCGACGGATGTCGACGGATTCTATGGGTCGGGGCCTTAAGTCGTGAAGAGAAACAAGAATTTTTAATTTTATTTTTATTGTGTGTAATAATTTTGGAAATTACAATGATCACACCATTAGTATTCGCCTGGATTCTGTTTATTATCTCTGAAGTCTTAGCTTTTTTAATTATATCGACCATGTATGAGTGGAATACTTTTACGTACTTTGGTAACAATCGTGGTAATATACAAATGGACAGATCATATAATTGGGTAACGCACTGGGTCTGCCTGACACTAAATAAATAAATAAATATTAGCCCGTAAGCAGCCCATAGAGGGCCAAGGGCTAGCTTCTCACAACTGTACATGTTGTGCGTGGTATACATTTCGGCACATACAGAAGGGACCTACAGTTTTACGCCGTATCCGAAGGGCAGAGGGGTTTTGAGAAGCTTTCTCATGACAGTGAATACTCTTGAATGTTTGTCAGACACTCGGAAGAGGTGGGGCCGTGAAAAACTTTTAATGGTATTTTTCTGGATTCGAACTTAGAACCCCTTGCGCAGTAGTCCAACGCACTAACCACTGAGCCACGGTACCCACTGTCTGCCTGACACTGGGGTCAGTAATATTAAATGCGCATGGTAAGTAATACAAACATCAATCTTCGTATCTAAGAATTAAGGAGTTAAAATCTATAAACGCAGGAATGGTAATATTCCGTTTGATGCCTAAGGTAAGGACCAAACTCGTCAAGTTCTGCCACTTTGCAAACTATTCCATGGCTTCAATTCTCGTTGCATATGGGTACTATGTAATGCATTCTGATATGTTAAGCCTATGCGCTGCGACTGATTATAGATATGGACCTCACTTATATCACCTCCATATCTATACGGGATACATCACATTGCTTATGTTTCTGGTGCAGGTGAGAAGCATTTTTCAAATTCTATTTGTTACCAAATAATATTTTGTTTGTAGGTTGTTCTCGGCGTACTTGTGTATATAATGCCGTGCTCCAATCAAAGGATGCGAAGACGGTTTGCTTCTTTTCATAATTTTGTGGGACTGAAAGTATTTTGGTTCTCACTTATAAATAGTATACAGGGTATACAGTACTTGTACTATGCAAAGCAATTAGTGTACAAAAAAAGTGAATTGTTTGAGGCTATATGCCTTTCGATGCTATTATACGGGTTGGTTATAAATTGCATAGTATTGAATCCATATCTTGAATGGAAATTGGTGAATATTAGCATACCTACTTATATATGTTGCTAGTTTGTCTAATAACTTATCCTTTCAGGTGGGCCACCTATAGAATAGTTCCTTTGGCTTAGTGACAAGAGATAATAATTTATTACACTTATTTTGCATTAGTACATAACATAGGCTTCGATGACAATTAACTGCAGTTTAAATATGCTAATGGTTTATGGTATGGCGGCCTTATTCTTTCGAAATGATGAAGCAGACACCGTTCCCGTCTCCGTAGAGACCGATGTCAACAGACTTTTTGTGGCCAGAGATCAACAACATTGATAAATTCGAGCTTTTATTTTTCTTCAATAGCCTTCCAGTATATTTAAGAATAAAAACATACATATATAAATATTCTTAAAAAAAGACCTAACATTATATGTAAAACAAAATTTTTAAATACTAAATCAATCATACATGTTATAAAGTTTTCTATGAAATAATAAACTAATTATACAATAAAAACATATGAAAATGCTACAATCCATCTGGAGCGGATCGTTTGATACCCTATCCATTTTCTATACAGATAGATTCTTCTTCCCACGTATGTATATAACAACATTGATATATCCGAGCTGCGGTTCCCACAAGACGGCCCGACGCTCCATTTTTTATAAATAAAAATCGGAGTACCTATAAAGAATCAGAATCGAATCACTTATTCCAATTATTGAACCCTTAAGCAATGAACTTAAGATCATTATTCTTGGGTTCATTACAGATAAAATAATCGGTAAAGTGAAAGAATCATTAGTACAAAGTGGTACAGTAGACACTTGGGCTAACTTGAAAGCCATTTTGAAAAGGAATCATGGAGAAAAAATGTCACCAACAGAACTCATCGACGAAGATTGTGTAGATGTGATTCCACTGTAGAAGTTTTTACAATAAGATAAATTCATTATTAGAAACGATAAGTAACGCAAAAATATTGAATGGTGAAACAAATGATTTAGTAGCAAATCAAAGGCTAGCTCTTAAATATTTTACTGAGGACCTTCCCCCTCTTGCAAAAAATTTAATTAGTTGTCAAAAACCAGAAACTTTAGACAAGTCTTATGATTTGTTAGCAAAATTTGGTTATTTATCCTTCACAAACAAGAGTAAATCATTCTCTAAGGAAAATAACTTCTTTACTAACAGACCTAGAGCTTACTTTTCCACTAATAGACAGACTCAAGAACAAGACACTCGTAGTTATAGAGATTCTGGTAACAGTGATCAATCTAGAAATTTTGTTGGCAATAAAAATAATCGACAGGGAAGTTCTGGCCATAGTAATCAGTCCAGAAATTCTTTTAATAATAGGGATAATCAACAGGGAAATTATGGCAATAGAAATCAGTCCAGAAATTCTTTTAATAATACAGATAATCAGCAGGGAAACTCTATTAAACAGTGATCAGTTTAGACAGAATTTTTCTAGAAATATTCCATTCCCCGAACCAATGGATATTTCTACGAATCAAAATGGACTAAATGGTCCTAGAGACAATAATCGATTCCAAAATAATCGAACACATAACCGCACTAATAACAGAAATGGATTTCAGCCAAATTTTCGGACAATGTCAGAAAACCTTATTACCTTATATAGTGATTCAAAATAACGTACGTAATATGCGGTTTATAATAGACAGTGGGGCCGAAAATAATATTATAAACCCATATATTTGTAGGCAAAAATGGAGAATTTCACCTCCAGACAGATTCCTTAAAGTTCTTAATCGAGAGGTAGAAATAAAAGATCGTTTCAGATTTCCTTTATTTAAAGAATTCAATGAAAAAGATGATTATAAGATAGAAATTTTAGTAAAGGTTACTCAAAAGGCGTAACTCTGTAATCCCAATATACCTTAATCGAGAAGAAGAAATATATAACCAAAATTGTTTTATAGATGAAGATATCGGAATTTTTAACAATGAAGTAAATTTTGATAAAATCACACCACACAATTTCGCTAAGCTCTTAAATAAATAAGACATTGATAAATTGAAATTTCTTCTGAATTCCTATAATGATGTATTTTATAAGGAAGGAGATAACCTTTCTTTCACAAACGAAATAAAACACGAAATCAAAACCAAAACAGACATCCCAATATAGAGTAAGCTGTATAGGTCGACGAGAAGTTGATCGACAAATCCAAGAAATGTTAGAACAGAATATTATAAAGCCCGGCAATAGTCCCTATAATTCCCCTATTTGGGTTGTGCCCAAAAAACTTGATAATTCTGGGAACCAAAAATGGAGAATCGTCATTGACTATAGAGAACTAAATTAGCAAACTGTAGATGACGAATTCCCAATTCCAAATATGGATGAATTGTTCGATAAACTAGGGAAATGTAATTATTTTTCTACTATAGACCTTGCAAAGGGCTTTCATCAGATAGAGGTATTACCTAAAGATCAACCAAAAACAGCATTTTCTACGGCAAATGGGCACTATGAATTTTTACGATTGCCATTTGGCCTAAAAAATTCGCCTTCCACTTTTCGACGGTTGATGAACGCTGTCTTAAGCGAATACATTAATAAGATATGCGGGGTATATTTGGACGATGTTCTAATTTTTTCAACGAGATTCGATGAACATTTATTGTCAATAAGAAAAATTACTAATTTAAAAATTTAAATAGAAAAATGTAATTTTGCCTCTGAAACAACTAGCTACTTTGGACATATAATAACTAGTAAGGGAATAAAACCTGATGATAAAAAGGTAGAAGCTATAAACAAAATGAGCATTCCTGCCACAGTAAAAGATATCAGACAATTCCTTGGTATCACAGGGTATTACAGGAAATTCATCAGGGATTATGCGAAAGTTGCATACCCTTTAATAAATTGTCTTAAAAAGAATACAAAAATAAACACGGCTGATCCAGTTTATACATATATCTGCTGTCAATAAATTGAAGACTCTTTTAATTAGTGATCCGATATTGAAGTGTCCCGACATTTGTTTTAACTACAGACGCATCAAACTATGCGATTGGAGCGGTTCTTAGCCAAAATAACCACTCAATATGTTATGCTTTACGTACTATAAACAAACATGAGACACGGTATTCAACCATCAAAAAGGAATTACTGGCTATAGTTTGGTCCGTTAAATATTTTAGAACCTACTTGTATGGTAGGAAATTCACTGTGTGCACAGACCATAAGCCCTTAGTATGGCTTAATAGTATCAAAGAACCGAATATGAAGTAGCAAAGGTGGAAAATCCAATTAAATGAATACGACTTTAATATAATATATGTATGTCAGAGGTAAAGAAAATTAACTACTTATCTGTTATCTGTAAGTCAGTTGATTAAAAACGGCAATAAAGTTTCTTTCCTCTGCGTGCATACGCAAAATATTTTCGATTTACAGAAAATAAGCAGGCATGTTGTTGGACTTTCGCAGATTACTGCGTTTACGAACTCGCCTGAAATAACTGAATAGAGAATGTGCTGTTACTAGATATAATTCAATCATTTTACCACATTTTTAATATGTTTAATAAAATAAAAAAATAAAAAATAAAAATGATTGGCTTGTGGTGTTGCGTTTCGGATTCTTTATAGGTACTCCGTTTTTTTTTATATAACTTGGAGTGTCGGGGCGTTTGTATTGAATGTAACGCCATCGTGTGGGAACCAGAGCTCGGATATATCAATGTTGTTGATCGCTGGCCACAAAAAGTCTGTTATCATAGGTCTATACTGAGACGGGAACGGTGCCTGGCCTAAATGGTTTACTTTGCTTATCGGAACATTTCTGTAAATAAATTGATTTTAATACTATTTCTTCATCGCGGAGAAGTTGTCTCAATGAGTCAAATTTGTTTTGTTATTTGTGGTGAATACACAGTTAAAAAGTTCAGAAATCTATAACGGATTTTATAAAAAGTGCATATTTTTCTTATTTTAAGTTGACAATTTTGGATGAATACAAGCCGATACCCCAAATTGTATGTAAAATGCGCTGTGATCACTTGAGACAGTGGATAAACGGTAAAAGAAACCGTATGAGATTCGGAGTGCCTATTCAATGATGACTGTCATTACGATGACTTCTGCTGTATTATTTATCCAGACTTAGAATCAGCTAGAAGATCCTTACCACATTCGGAGGAAATACCTGTTCCAACATTTAGTTCTATCCGTGAACCATCATTTAAAGAAATCTTTAATAAAGTGAGTAGCGACAGTGATTTCGAAGGAATAGCGTATACAGAGCCAAAACCTTTTACCCAAAAAGAGTTAAATGATTTGATAAGGGATCTTGACCCACCTAAGGAATCTGCAGAGGTATTGGGTTCTAAATTGAAAGAAAAAAACTTGTTGGTTGTCGTACTAGAGAGCAAGACTTGCTACCATTTTTTCATTCTGAGCATGATATTGTTTTTTGTTCCAATGTGCAAGGCTTATTCTCAAAATGGGTCTTTCAGAATACCAGCCAAATGAATGGCGTCTCTTTATAGACAGCTCTAAACGAAGCCTTAAGTGTGTCCTTTTACACAACGGCAACACATATGGTGCAGTTCCCGTTGCTCATTCAACAAAATTAAAGGAAGAATATCAAAATATTTCACTTGTGCTAGACAAAATTAAATTTAACGAACACCAATCGACTATTGGTGTTGATCTAAAAATGGTTAACTTCCTATTAGGACAGCAAAGTGGATACACCAAATACCCATGTTTTTATTGTCTGTGGGACAGTCGTGCCAATCATCAACACTGGGAAAGAAGAGATTGGCCCGTACGTGAGACCATGGAGGTGGGAGGACGGATATGTATAAGTCCGTCTTTGGTTTCCAGAGACAAAATTATATTGCTCCCCTTGCACATAAAGCTAGGCCTTATGAAACAATATGTTAAGGCAATTTGTAAAACTGGCCAATGTTTTTCTTATATAACGAGAAAATATCCTAGTCTGAGTTCAGAAAAGATAAAAGCGGGAATTTTTGATGGCCCACAAATAAGAATATTAATAAAAGATACTAATTTCTTAAGTACAATGAACGCTTTGGAGCGATCTGCGTGGATTTCGTTTGTTGAAGTTACTAAAAATTTTCAAATAACTACTCTAAAATTGTAAACGACATGCTAGAGAATTTCTTAGGATGTAATATGTTCATCAAAGTGCACTACCTCCACAGTCATCATTTCCAGATAACCTTGGATCCTACAATGAAGACCAAGGGGAGCGGTTTCACCAGGACCTAAAATCTATGGAAGAGCGGTACCAAGGCCGGTGGGATCGGCATATGATGGCCGACTACTTCTGGGGAATGCAACGTGACTTTCCCAATGCACATTATTCACGAAAGTCACGAAAAAAAAAGTTTTTGGGTACATAATTCTGCAATAAATGCTGTTTTTGATGTAAATTTGTTTTTTTTTAGGAACAAGTCAAAATCTATAAAACTACACGTAGAAATTCAAAATTTTTGCTAATAAAATAACCAGTGTAAGGTACTGAGTTAAAAAAAAATAGAGCTTTTAGGCACCACAACTAGTGTCGACCAGTGTTATAAAAGCTAAGACTTCAGAGATAATAAACAGAATCCAGGCGACTACTAATGGTGTGATCATTCAAATTTCCCAAATTATTACGCACAATAAAAATAAAATTAAAAATTCTAGTTTCTCTTCACGACTTACTCACAGTAGCAAACGATTTTTATTTTTTGATTATTAAATTATTCTCTTGCAGCTTACTTCAAAAAAAAAAAAATGGCAAGTGCGAGGAGGGCCTCGTGCAATAGTCAATGATTTCTGTGCAATAGTGTTCCGGCCATTTTGTTAACTTCCTTCTAGTTCTGCATTGTCACTGTAATAGAAGGCAATATTAAACATGTACCAAAATTTAGTTTCCATAATGGACATTGTAATATATGTGTGTGAAAATAGATATATTGAGAAATTCTACCAAAGTAATGGGCTTACATACATACATATGTACATATCCTAATGACTTGTTCAGAGATTCTGAGTGTTTTCCTTAATTCAAACAAAATGTGCATTGTGACTGCACCACGCATTGGCAAATGCAAGCACACGATGCTTTCACGATACATTGCGCATACGATTGCGTTTTGAATCATGACATTTTAAAATGTTACACGTTGCCAACAAGTTTTTTTACCATTAGTTACCATACATTTGAACATTTTCTAATTAAGTTGGAATATTTGAAAACTGGATCACCCAACAAAATTACGGCATGAACTCGTCTCTAAATAGACCTTCTTTTTTGTATGCGAGTTAAACTCCTATTGAAAATGCAATATCGTTGAAATTAAAACAGAAATTAGGCTTTCCGTAGATTGTTTTCCTTTAAAACATTTCAGTAATTTGAATTAAGTTACTAATAAATATTCTAAGTTTAGTCAAAATTAACTTCCCGGTGTTCTTCATCTTTTACTTTCAACAAAAGTGCTAGTTTACAGTGCTGTGACAGACAGACGGACAGACGGACAGTCAGAAACCGTAACAAACCCATAACTGTTTCGTCTTTTCTTTTAAGCTCCGGAACACTAAAAATTAAAACAATATTTATAATACCTGCAGCAAGTCTGGCAAACATCGAAGAGTATATGTAAGTTTCATGAGAAAGCTACCCAAAACAGTCGTAGGTTTCTTCTGTAAACATTTATGTACATACGTATGTATTTCAGCTGATTCAATCCCACTTCTTGCTGCTGTCCATGGTCTTCAGATATTTGCCATGAGTTTGCTTAGAGATAAGGGATTCGAATCTAGAGTGATTTCTGAAGACATAGATAGTTTCTAAGGCAATCTTTACCCTCCTTGATATGACATCAGGGGACTTGGAGTTGGATATAGAAGTAGGGCTAATTGATTTCTTGAAAAGTTGTTGGTGTTTGTTTAAGCCTTTTTGTAATTCCACTTCCAACTTCACTGCGATCATCTTAGTGAACCATCTCTTCGCGATATCGATTTTTTTTTTCCATGGCTTCTTCTTCTTTAACTTGTCGTCATCGTGTTTAGTTGAAGTACCAGCCAACCGGCTATCTTGTCAAGAATATAGACGGTCTTATGTACATGTGTACATATATAGTATCTGTGTTGGAGACTTCCGAAATTTGCTTTTGGTTTTTTCCTAGAAATACTGTTTGGAAATGAATTTATGTGGTTGAAGCACTCATACTGACATGTAGATGGATGGCTCACCCGGCAAGAATACTAATAGTGGTATCTTCGACAATAACCATAGTAACGGATGTAGGTGGCTTAGACATCAGATGTGCCTGTGCAACTAAAGAAAATCGTTAATAACTTAACTCAAAATACTACACTCCCGATTGTGCTATGGAATTTTTGCGCTCATCCTAGACCACTCCTCCGACGGATGGTAAAGACAAAAGAATAAAAGCAAAAGCAAACTTGTGAGATGCAGAATTAACTATCTCACTACCGTCCTCATGTATACATTCCGCGGCCGTGGTCACAGCTAATTAAAAATACTTTCGCCTTCAGAAAACACTTGCAAAATAGCAAAAGCCCATAGACGTTAGAATCCCTCATTAGAGGGTCACAATCAGAACTGCATGGACAAAATCCATTAGGAGCATGTTCACCAGTACTAGGCGAGACGCAACATGATCACATGAATCCCTTCGACTTGTAAATTCTGTAGATCTAATTATTTTTGTGCACGCGCTTCCCTGCCACTGTTCTCTGTGCTCAAGAACAAGGATCGTTAGTATCGCTTTGCTTTCTGTGCGCGGACACATGATCACCGACCGACGACGACAACGACAGAGAATGGTATTGCACCTCTGCAAGTCATTTAAAGGAGTTCACCGTCAACACAGAACTGCACACAAAGGGAAGTCACTGCGCTGCGCACTGGTTGTTCAAATGTCCCGATGTTTAGATATTTGGATGTTTGAATGTTTGGATGTTGAAGTTTTTTTTTAATCCTTTCTTTTGTGGTGCGGTGGTTTTAGTTATGTCTCTGATGGTACGAAATGCTCTAGATGCACGTTTTGTGATAGGACCGTGTTCTCCTGGTTTTTGCCTTTTGCTCCTTTTGACACCGAAATTAACTCATTTGTTTCACCACGACGACCGACTGGTAAATAGGATCGCTTCCTTATGCGGTTCAAAGCCACGCTCATACGTCGACGGCAGCGGCACACGGCTGATGGTGGTTAATCTAAATGCGGACAGTGCGCTTTCGTCTTCATTACAAACGCTCACCGCTGCAAATTTGCTCTGGAGCAGGCTTAAGGGCCGCCCAAGTATAACCACCACCATCAACAGCCTTTTCGTTCGTGCTGCTGTGACCGCGACGACGCGCAGCCAGAAGGTATTCACAGCGCTCACTTCGTTCAGGAAATGAAATAAAAATCTAGCTACATGGAAAATATAAATTATTTCCCTTGCCCTTTTACAGAGACTGAGACAGAGCCTGACACAAGCAAATTTACGTACATATGAACAGCGTGCTTGGGCATGACTAGAAAAAGTGAACCCCAACCAACCATAGATTTATCCAGCTCGATAAGAGCCAACAAACAAAAGGTCTTAACTTCACGCAAAGGACAATAATTTCTCATTATATAAACAACAGATCCGATTGGTGCCGCTTGCTCTCGCCCTTAAGACTTTCGAAATTTCCTTAATGGCGGCGAAACCGGAAGAGGATTCCATGCTCCGATCCATGGCTGTAGTTCAATTTGTTATAACGAATTATTACACAAACAGACACGCATACATAGGTGACCACAAAGAGGCATCACACAGCATAAAGGTGTGATAAAATCAATAGAGCGATAGTAGTTGCACAATTAAAGAGCCTTTCTCGGCTTGGAATGGACCGTGGTCAGCTATGTAGCTATAGCATGCAACAAACTATCGACCAGGTGCTAAGATGTGCTTTGTTCACTGGTCGATTTACCAAACATGGAATCTATAAGCGGGCATTGCAACGAATCTTAGAGTTATGTTTATTTGAGCAGCAACACAAGTAAAAGAACCCTGCGTGTTTGTCGTCAAAGTTGGATATTGGAATCCTTGACAAAAAGTAATTTAATGTATTGGGTGCGACTTGTAGTAGTCACAATGACTTGGGGTAGTTTCGAAAAATGTTTTTTTTTTTGTATTTATGAAAAAAATCAAACTCGTCGTTAAAAAACAGTTCCTAAGATAAATAAGTAGAACAAGTTGGTCTGCCTATTCCGTCTGCCTGCCTGAGTATCTGTATAGATGCACCCAATACTGCAACCTATGATTGAACTGATAGACTAAGCCGGAGGAACATAGCGCGAAATAAAATATTACTTCCTCCGCCACCGCATCCAATTTGACAGCTGTCAAGCACCTGTCGCAAATTTTCAGAAACTATTTCGCAGTTAAGTTAATGGATGCTGTCTGTCAATTGGGGGTGGTTCCTCTGCAGCTGCCTCCGATGACACCAGTGCGCTGCGTTCTAATTTGCTGCGAGGGGTTGTATTAAGAGGACAGAATAAGAATGTCAGGTAAAACCCTAGTCGAATTTTTTTTTATTTGAAATGACGCATCTGCTGGAAGTGTCCGGATTTCTGAACCCAATGACATCGACTACGTCGACGATGTATGCCTACTGTCTCACGGAATAATGGACCTTCAACAAATGTAGAGACTGAAGCAGACATCTTTGGGCTAAAAATTAACTCGGCAAAAACAAAAATGATAAGCCTAGGACCAAACTCATTAATTCATACATGCATTGTTGGATAAACGGTTGAGTGAGTAGAGAGTTTGCAATACCTTAGGAGTATTGACTCAACCGATGGTGGAACCGAACTGGATGTAGCCAGACGAATGGGCAAAGCAAAATGTGCGATTGGTATGTTATCCACAGCTGGAATGCTACCGTAGTAACATTCGAGTTCCGTAAGCTCCAGAAGTATAAAAGAAGCACATTTGTGGTCAAGTCTCTGTTGATGATGGCTTTTGTTCCATTCGTTTTCCTATATATCCTTACAAAAGTAATCCATGAAAAGTTAATAAAAATAATTGAATACAACAACCAGTTTGATATTATTTTCTGAACTAGGTCATTATGCTGCATGTGGCTTATGTGTGCTATCATGGGTAGGAGAAAACTTTTTACTAATTTAGCTAAAGCTTTTCTATGTCGCAAGCTTCAAAAATTGACTCGTAAAAAGTACCTACATTCTAAGGTAAATTCATAAAATTTATTTATTAGCCATCCATAGACGCATTTGCTTGGTAAAATAATTACAATTATTCATTAGATTATGCCTGAAGTAATGTACTCAAATTGTCCATAGACACATAAAGGCCAAACACATATCCTCCAGGTATGTTAAATAATCCAAATGCTTGACCCAACAAGAGATGCATCCTAGAATGCTTGCGCGCGCTCTAAGGTGATAACATCAATGCTTTCACAATGCGAAATCTCCTCGCACTTCCACACTGCAGTACTGTACACCAAAGCAGTTGCTAGTTGCCTCATGGCAGAGTACACGAGCAGCACTTCATTATGCAGAACGAGACAGGCCGCGAATGCATTTTGGTTGTAACATCAACATCATCGAGGGACCTGATTACACTGTAATGTGCATCGGGAGGTGGTTCCTGAAAGGAGGGTAGATAGAAAATAACAACTGTAAGCCGGGCACTTGAGAAAAAGGTGCCGGCACAATGGTATTCATCTTCAATCCAGCGCACCATTGCAACAGCAGCATCGATGCTGTTAGAGCTCTGATGACCCACATTATCACAATGGAATATACTATGTGCGGTGAGTAGGTACACCGCTGAATGTCTGGCTCCTCCTGCTATTTATATTCAAATTCAAATTCATTTTGGCAGAACAATCTGGACCAGGGGATTGTGCGAAATTCTTGGCTTTTCTTGCATAACCGCACGATGGTGCACGCTACTGAGGAAGAAGATAGATCATGAAATTTCGTTGCATGGTGGTGCAAGCACAGCACATTGACCGGCCAAGATACTAGATGGACAGGGCATTGTGCGCAATGCCTCATTACTCGTAGCCACAGTTCTTTGTAGTATTGTCTGTTTATTTTTGAAGGCCAACAAAGAGAAAAGGGCCTTTTGCAGGAATCAATTTTTTTGTCCAACAAATGTGCATGAGGTCAGTTCTGTATTTTCTTGCTGTTCTGAAGTCTATGACGGGACATAAATCATAGGAATCTTACTTCCGAAAAAGTGTTTGTCGTGCTGGATAAGGATGAACTATCCAGGAGAAATCATGTACCATATACCATCTGGACGCAATGAAAAGTACTGTGTTTTTTTATGTTGTGTTTGTGACTTAGATTTATGATTCCTCAAATGGCAGATAACTTAAGTTGTTATTTGAATGACCTTCATGAGGAAAGTGATCGAATGACATGCTTTTAAGGATTCTTCTACTACTCAAATTCGAAATAAAATACACCATATTTAGAAAGATGTTTTAATGTGTTTTGTCAAAGACTATATAATACTATAAGACTTCGCACGCAGAACAAATTTGTGTTCCATGTTTTTATTTGCTCGATTTTTTAGCAATATGTAGCTAAACGACTAAAATGTTTCTTGTTTACCGAAACATCCATGTTTTTGTTATTGTTTCTTGCGGCGGATACATTCAAATGTTTCTTCAACATTTTTCAATTTTCTATCTCAAATTTATCTGTTTTGTTTTGTTCGAGAACCAAATCAAATGTTCGCTTCCCAGAATCGAAAATTTATTGTGTAAGGATACATATTTTCTGAGTAAGTGTTCGACACTTTTGCCAAGTGTGCGTTATTAATATTTTGTCATAGAGAAGTAGTCAAATTTCAATTTATTTGAATAAAGGAACTTTTCATAGTGGGATTTTTGGAATTAAATATTGCAACAATGTATTTAAAAATACTATATCGTCTGGGACGCGTTTAGAAAGTATTCTTAAAATTGTTATTGGTAGTAGATGAACAATAACCACGCATGTCTCCTGAGTGGACTGGTTTGAAGCACTTCAGTAAGTTAGGTTGTCTTGGGTATCTCTTTGTATAGTAGTCCGGAAGTAATAAGGCCGAACTTATCCCAGTGGGTCTAAGTTGTGCTACAGAATTTTTTATCTTGTTTCGATCAATGACCAAGTTTATCTGCTCAAATTAGGCCAAGCCAGTTTATGCATAATAAAACTTTGTCTCTTTAATAGAGGCTGCTACTCTGGTACGTGAGTCCTAGAAATAGAAGACACAGCTAGATTTGTTATAGCGGAAATGTTGCGTCTGAACCACTCAACACACTAATTGCCCCTTTCACCTGCAGTCAAAATATTGCCTCTCAAGAGACATCTTATAAAGCTTTAGGGTGCAGCTTTATAGGGACATTAAAGTTCAGGGCACCATCAAGCAGTCAACTTGCAACATAAAGCTAAATATATGTATGTATGTATACCTCCAAATCTATTTTGTTATTGATGAGGAAAAGCATTATGTTCATAAATACATACAGAAAAAGATAAAAACGGATTTGTAACAACATTAGGACAGAGTTCATGATAAATCGGATTTCAGGTCATGCAACATGTCTTTCTCACAAAAGCCAATTTTGAAGAAAACAGAAATAGTTTGGCTGAATGTGTAAAGAAACAGTAGTTAAAATGATGTCCGAGGAACAGAATTCATCGATGAGCTATGCAAACATATCGTGAAAAACAATATCCCTTTTCTATATATGTATATAGCTCCTTCCTTCTCCAATATACTTGCTTGAAAAACTATTGTTTTTTTCAAAAATCATATAAAATTACTCCAAAACATGAATTTTCTCAAAAAATGGTCCTGATACTTTAAAAAATTCTATACTCGTTTTGTTTCGATATCCAAAGACTTCGTATACAAAATTTCATTGTCCTACCATCCATCTTCAGCTAACAGGTATTGTTGTGACAGAAATTCAAAGTACATACGGTATACTGCAGAATATGTTTAATATGACCGAAATGTTAAATTTAATCACAAATTATCAAACAGTTTTTAAGAAAATTAGATTTTTAACTCTTAAAACACGCTCAAGAGCAGTTTACTTTACTGAAATTTCTCTGAAAAAAACGTTAATACTGTATCCTAACGGCTTTTTACAAGTAGTAGACATTCGAATTGAATTTGAGAAATTAAAATCTTAAATTTTCTTGCCTTGAAGAAAAATTAAAATAGCGCACACATCCTAAGATTCACCTAATACAAAGAAAGGACGTATACGTATATTTTTAATTTTTGATTTTTATTTTATTGTTTACTTCTTGTTACCTAGCAACATAAATGTAAACAAAAACTGGAGGTTGAAGTACACCCTCCCATAACCAGCCCGCTTGCCGTTTCGCGGCAAACTAAAATATATTTGAAACATTTGGATGTATCCAGGCTTCTGAAAAAACAACAACAATTTATATTAATTTGTTGATATTAAATGTATTGAAACATTTGAAATGTTGCTGCACCCATTGGTGGGTGCTAGAATAAAAAAAATCGAGCAAAAATTTTGTTCTACGTGCGACGTCTTATAATATTCTATAGTCTTTGGTTTTGTGTAATACAAGTTTTCTTGACCTGACCAGCTACTGAGACTATTAAAGCTATCTTGTGAACAACGTAGTTTTTAATTGCACATGCTTATATGTATTTATTCCAATTGTTGGACTTGTATAAGCCCTAGAAACAAAGACACACTGGCCCGGCAGATTTGCTGCATCCGCTAATATGAAAGGCTTGTAATAGCGAAGAGTTTCCGAAGGAGTGGAAAAGAGGGATGATCATCAAGCTTTCGAAAAAGTGAAACCTGATGGATTGTGGAAACTGGAGAGGTATATGTGTTCTGCCAGCCGTAACCAAAATAACTATAGAAATAATTTTAGAAAGGATCAAGGAGCATTTAGATTAGATTCAACTCTCGACGTCGCACCGGCAGGCTTTCGTGCTGGAACCTCCTGCATCGACTACATTAAAACCTTACGGATTATAATCGAGCAATGTGTTGAGTTCAGATCTCTGCTACACCTGCTGTTTATCGACTTCGAGAAGGCCTTCGACAGATTGAATAGAGATGCTATTTGGTTGGCCTTGCGCAGGAGAGGTATCCCCCAAAAAAAAAAAAAAAAAATTATTAAGGCTACGTATCAGGGCAATAAGTGTCACGTCTTCCATAATGGTAAGATGTCAGAAGAATTTGAAACCCAAAGCGGAGTAGGTCAACGATGCATACTGTCACCGCTGTTATTTAGCTTCGGTGGTTATCAGTGATGTTCTCCGTGCAGCATTGACGAAAGGAAACCATGGAATCCGTTGGACTATGACATCTTACCTTAAACCTTGAATACATGTACAATACTTAAATCCACTAATAGTCTTACCAACCAACGTTCCCTCTCTAAAACTTCAACTCCCATCTGCCTTACCATTAAAAGTTAAATCAAAACCTCCTTTTAATTAAAAAAAAATATATATATAAAACACTTTGTCTACAGAATACGAAATCGCTTGTCACAGCCTCTTTTATGGCCAATTACCAGCTGTACACACACAACTTACGAAGGCATTAACAATTCAATTGGTTCATGCCCACATTGAACTACCTTACGCACTCGAGCGTACGCAACACATCGCTCATAATGACGATCATTAATCGGCCGTTTAATTACCGCAGTTAGCTCGTAGCGTTGTAATTAATTTGTGCTCTCAACTCGCAAATATTCACCTCTCTAGACTCAACGTAAATTGTCATATAAGCCAACCAGCCAGATACACTGTCTTCGCTACTTGGTAACACTTTCAATGTCACTGTGTTTGCATGGCATGCGCCAACTGTTTAGCACAGCCACTGAGCTATTAAATGACATCTTTAAAGTGGATGCACACATTAAGATGAAGAACGTTGATATACTCCAACGGGAAGGGGGAATCTCACACTCACACGTGTGTACCAGAGCGGATAATTGATTGCGCACATCGATGGCAGTTATGGGCCACAAGTGCGTTCGTGATTAACCGCCGCAACAACGATTTCAATCGCCTGGACAGAGCAATAAATCAGATTTTCCATAAACCAGATGCTGACAATACCTCGGGTTCGTGGAGGTAAAGTCAACAAGCAGGATATTCGTAGAATCAAAACGATTTACTATTCGAATTTTGTCCTGGTTTGTGGGCGCATAATGGCCAACGTTCCATGCACTGGGTTGGATCGCCTTCAATACGGGGAATGTAGCACATGTGATGAGTGTGACTGGTGATAGTCTAGGTGTTTAACATATCTTTGATACTCACGAGAACTGGTCACGTTTGTTGCGATATGAAGAGACTGCCTCGATGGTAGATGACAAAATGTTATGAGCCATTTCTGACACCACCATCTGGATTGAATGGGAGACGGACGGATATGTTAGGTGCTTGTGACGAATTAAATAGTCCCGTCCTATGTAATAGTGTGAAATTAGAAAGGAGAATGACTTCAACTTCTAAATAAGCTATTTAGCATAAAAAGGTATTTGTGCTCATTCCGGTTTAACTAAGTTTATAGAACTGTTAGATGGCGATCAAAAAGATTTGCATGGACTAGTAACTTTTACTTTATTGAAGCAGCGCGGCGGCGCGCGGTGGCAAATGACCAAAGTGAACGTGCTGACATAGAGCTTTTGCCAGTTTCTGTGTGATCGTGCACACGATGTTGCTAACATCGCTTCAAGTCCAATATGTGTGATGTTTACTTTCATCCGAAAAATGCAATCGCCAATTTATGAGAAAATTTGGATACAATCATGTTTTGAACTAGCCCTAAATATTGTACATGTTCTTCGCAAAGCTCTTGTTTTACATGAGCCAAGAGGCAATTACCATATGCAAACTCAACAATACTACCTGATCTAAAACTTTACCGGCCGAACCTTAAGAGGTAGCATACACCATCTCCAAGATTTGGTTAGAGATTTCCACAACAAAGGAGACCCACTCAATTAAAATAAATAAATATTAGCTCGTAAGCAGCCCATAGAGGGCCAAGGGCTAGCTTCTCACAACTGTACATGTTGTGCGTGGTATACATTTCGGCACATACAGAAGGGACCTACAGTTTTACGCCGTATCCGAAGGGCAGAGGGGTTTTGAGAAGCTTTCTCATGAGAGTGAATACTCTGGAATGTTTGTCAGACACTCGGAAGAGGTGGGGCCGTGAAAAAACTTTTGATGGTATTTTTCTGGATTCGAACTTAGAACCCCTTGCGCAGTAGTCCAACGCACTAACCACTGAGCCACGGCACCCACAGACCCACTCAATTATGCCAATTAATGTCATCAGTCTCCCCATATTGCGTTGAAGATCTTTCTTCGATATTGTGTCAACGCCTAAAACTATTTATGAACATTTGTAAAAGCGGTTTCCAGTCAGGAATGTCATCTATCGACCAAATTTTTACACATCGTGGAGAAAATTCCAGAAGTTCATGTGCTTATCGATTTTTAAGGCCTCATATGATAGCATCTAGTTTTGACATCCCTGGCAAACACCGTCTCTGCAGGATGGCAATGAAGAGAGATAGCCGCTCCATCAACGTCCTTAATGCTTTAGCCGCGCTGCCATGTAATTTTATGTAAAACTTGGAAGTTAATACCAGAGGCTCCAAAAAGTCAGCACAACTGCTTGTTTACGATATCGACATTATTTGAAGAACTCAACTTGCTGAAAGGCCAAAACTAGCTTTGAAAACAGTGGTAGTAGAGCTAATAGTACAACTCTTTCTTATACGCATACTGCTGGAGAGAGTTGCATAAGGAACCATTAAACAAATCAGTATTGAAAGGAGAAATCCTTTCCAAAACGATACCACTTCTAGAAGAAGCTTCAGTATAAAGTTGTGAAACAAACGGTATATGAACGAACCCAAAATGCATACTGGTAACATTTCCAACCATCTTCGAAACAAAACTCCATTCATACAGTCAAAAGCTGAGCCCAACACAACCTTGACAGATATTACTTCGTCTAGTTGGAATAGGACCGCAAAAGATATGGGAAGAGCTAAGAATCATTACCTTGTCCTCTCTAGATCCATCTTTATACTGCTAACTTACTTACGTGAAGGAGTTCCCGAGCCTTGTAGAATCTCTGTCTGAGACACGCCTGGCTTCCATCCTCTGCGGTTCAAGTTTTTTGGTTTTTGTACCAGAGCGATTCAAAGATTCTCTTAGCTGGAGCATTGTTGCCTATTCGCTAGATGTTGCCGAACCAATGTACTCTGCGTATCGTAGCTTTTTGGGCTACATTCACATCCTGGTACATAAAATTCGCGGTTCTATCTTCTCCTCCATTCACCCTCCTCGCATAATATCTTACATACACCACCCTTTTAGTCAATTCTAGGGATATAAATACATGTAAGGTTCAAAGTTTGTTTTTACTACCTGGGTGTTTGTAGAAATGCACTATAGGCTACAGTCGAATCATTATAGTTGACGATGAATGTCTGCACAAGCTAGCATTTGTTTGTCAACATGTGGAGTATTACGCCTAAGGCCTCTGATGAAATGGCAGTATGAGCCTGGTCTCGGACACAAAAAGCCAAAATAAAATCATAAGTTTCCACTTACTTACCTGTGGTCTTACCTGCACAGCAAAGCTGTATAGGTATTGGGCTTGCAGCTCAGTATCCTTTTTTATTTCAAAAGAACCTAAATATTTAAATAAAACAAGCTAGGTTTGTTGCGGGTAAGTCCAAGCAATTGCGTTTTCCCGGTTACGAAACTTACTACAGGGGATTACTATACTTACAGTTTAGTATGTTTATTTATTAATTAGAACGGCATGTTCGTAGGCATACATACAGATAGTTGGTCTCATAGATTCAGTAACATGTACTTTGTAAGGTAGCGCATATTCCCTTTTGAATAGAGTCGTGATGTAAGTACCTCTATGGGTGAACTATGAGGAAACATCTCTAGATTTTGCCTCATGTGTTAATTATGCCATAAGGTGCATTGAAATCAAAAACAAAAAAAAAGAAGAAGAAATTTCTCAAATGGAAAGAGTCTACCACACTGCATACGTAAATGGTGGGAAGTTAGAGACTTTCCTGCAAACTTGTTGTCTTCCCATAGTATAAATGGCATACAAAGCACTTGCAAAAGAGGTAATAGATACTCCAACAGGATTAGCTAGTGTTCACGATCACGCGTTCGCCTTTTAGGGTCTTCCAGGTATAGCAAATAAAAAAACCAACCAAATAAAAAAATTCCTTATCCCACTTGATCGTTAATAACTTTTTTTCTAATGAAGATATCTGACTACCTGTTTCAACAGATCTGGTATGCTGGCGGGGGTGATATTTACGGTGACTATGCAATGACTGCAGGGATGGGTAGGAGAATATCTTTCCAGAAAACAGAATAAATTAAGCCACAGTATTCTCTCCTCTTTTTTTTTTTTTTTTGCGGAAGTCTTTAACATGCTTTTGAGGTATTACGGCCGTTATTTTTAGCTAATTGAACAGATGTTATGTACATGTTGCAAACATAACTCATTCTTAAGTGCTTTGAATATGAATAAATTAATTAAACGTCTAGACGATGTTATATTGGACCCATTTAGCGAAAGATGTTAAGGAAATCAAGCACGTTGTGGGAGCAAGTCCATACAACATTTACCATCTATAAATAATCACAATTTATTGGCACCCACTGGATACAAGGTAGGAAATACTTCGCATACCTTGAGCATGACCATAAGTTCTAAGTGGTTGTCCCGGGCATATGCGTATAATATGGCACGTGCTGACCGTCTAGAACAAAAATTCTAGTAACGTGGGTTAGTATTCTATTTACGTATACATTAGGAACTTGTGTTACTATTGTACGGGAAATGCTGATTGGCTAAATCAGCCTGTAGCGCAACAGTAAAGTTGCTTTACCTCCAGCATTTACATTTATATGTTAATCCGTGGCGTGTCTTGACCCACAAATCTAGATAGCGTAAACTGGCCAAACATACCGCATTACCGAAATGAAAGGTGCTACTTAGACCGGCACAATGCTTCGGAGAACTAAGAACACGTTAACGACTTTTGGCTATTGTACCCAGACAGAAATTGGCTTGACTTTTAGAGTAAAGGACTTCAGAGCTCCACATTCTCTCAGCTGGATCATGAATTTATGAGTTATAAGCTGAACATAAGAAGGTTAGCTCCGGGTACTTACCATTCCGCAACGCATAGCACTATATTGCTTTATTCCGGAAGTTCGTTCGGAAAATAAATAAATAGATATTAGGCAGCCCATAGAGGGCCAAAGCCGAGCTTCTCACAACTGTATTTTTAATTTAATTAGCTTAATACAAGCAACAAAGATATACATACATATTTACAATTTACATATTTAATATACTAAACAAATTTTAGGAACAGGAGAAAAGGGCTTTGTTTAGAGTTTCTTTGGTGTATTGAAAATCTAACGTGACTAGGTTTTCGTTCGCCATTCGAAGCATTCGCGACATGGGCACGTTCTGTCCATAATTTGTCCGGTGGAAGACGGAAGAGGGGTACTGTTCTAAGAGTACGAGGGTTAGTATTAAATTCTATGGTTCTAAGCAACGCACTTCAATCAATGTTGCCTGGTATTAACTGATGTATAAAAAATACATCCGCAACTACGCTTTTCGAGCGATTGCATATTAAGTATGTTGACAACTTCAATTGCACACAGAGTGCTAGATACAAATTCTGTCAAGTAAGTCGTTGTGGACCTTCCCTTTAAGAATCCATGTTGGTGGTCAGAAAAAATAGACTTGCAGTGAAAGAACATTGTATCGTACACAATACTTTCAAATGGCTTAGGACAACAAGAGAGATTGAGGCTATAGGTCGATAATTCGAAATCATATTTTTGGGATCTTTCTTGTGTAACGGAATTATAAAGCAACTTTTCCAAGCTGTAAGAAAGACGCTTTCTGAAAGGGAAAGTCGGAAAAGCTCCGCCAAATAATTTCCACATTTTTTTAAAACTATGGCAGGAAGGCCATCTGGGCCAGCAGAGTCATTTTTCAGTTTATCAATCTTTTCCTTCACCAGAGCTACAGTGATATCTATGGAAGTTAGAGAGGTTTGAGAACAAAATTTCATGTACAAAAAGTAAGCTGTACAGAAGGGACCTACAGTTTTATGCCGTATCCGAAGGGCAGACGTATTTAGAGAAGTTTTCTCATGACAGTTATACTCTTGAATGATTATCAGATACTCGGAAGAGGTGGGGCCGTGAATAAACTTTTGATTGCATTTTTCTGGATTCGAACTTGGAACCTCTTGCGCAGTAGTCCATCGCACTAACCATTGAGCCACGGCATCCGGAAGCCCTGTACATATGTATGAAGGTAGACTATCGTTAACATCCACAGAACGAGTCCTGGCAGTCGCACAGTGAGAAGATATTATCGCATCACCGTTCTACTGTGTTACACTTTTATATATGGTTCGACTGAGGAAGAAAAAGATATTATCCACAACTACAAGGTTGGAACCTATTTTTAATGCAACACCGACATGGTGATGGGAGGGACCTAAGTCCAAAGAAGGACTCAAACATAATATGGGACGTTGCGGAAATCCAGCGCAATGAGAACGGAGAAAGATTCCTTAAATTTTGTAATGCAAATCGCTTTGTCATATTTGAAACAGAACTTGAGAATAAAGCCAACGCAAACAGGTGCGACTTAAAACTTTGTGAAAGGATTAGATACTTGGTTGCTTGTATCGAATGACTGTCAGCTCAAGTGATGGGAGGAATATTTTGCTTTGGTTTTAAATCGTGTATTTCCCAGCAATAGATACTCAAGCAATAATGAAGTGAGCAGATTAATATGGCAGTAGGACTTGATGCCATACGTACGGAGCTACTTACATACATGTGTCAGACGGCACATGGTTGTCAAGCTTCCAAAAAAATGATACTTAGTGCATTACAAGAATTGAAGAGATTTAGTGGAAGTAGCCTAAAGCGAATCAATGATAACTTGGTAAGCGAACTTAAGGCAGACAAGCAGATTAATATGTAGTTTGTATTCTCCTGTATAGACTATATTAGCGCCTTGTAGGTAATCATATAGTAGTGCGTCGAATAACGACCTCTACTTCACCTACACCTATTCATCGATATCGAAAAGACGTTTAACAATGTCAGTGGAAAATTTGTCTTACGCAGGCAACTGTCGTACGATAAGCATGCCCAGTTTTGTCTATTTGGAGAATTCTAAGACCAACTTATCTACACACGTAAACGAAGCTATCAACTTATAAGTATACATTGCTGGACAATCGATTGAAAAACAGTGCCTACATAGTCTGCAAAGAAAAGACTGTGTTCAGAATGCTTTCCCAAAATTTTGTCAAACTAATGCAATTCAGTTGCATTACAGTTTAATTTATTTTTGTGGCATGCAAATCAAATTCAAATCAATTTGAAAGACTACTTTTCATTCCTTTAATTAATTATAACCAAACATGTCCCAATTAGTGTGCTTGTTGCTGTCATTTAGCTATACGACATTCAATTACCTTTTCTGTTTTTGCTGTTTTGTGGAACACATAAAATTTAATGACTAGGAACGAATTTATTATTTTACCACTGCTTTCCTTTCTAATCTACAACCAGTGTTTTACTTTCGAATGTTAAATTCTGACAGATAAAAACGTAAAGTAGATAGCTTATGTAATATGGAACGATGTGCTACAAAATGGAAAGCATAATTCATCGCATTGTTCTAGTATTGTATGCAATTGAAAATATTTACGTATGTAGGTATGTTGCCAAGCTGTCAAATCTATCCATTTCTAAAACCGCAGGAATATTTTCAAAGTGAAAAAATCTGACAAGCATTTTCCAAATATGAAAAGCATATGTAATACTTCTGTCAGAAATTTTACGAAAAACTCGAATAAATTTGCTCAACAAATCTATAGATGTTCACTTATTTTGAAATTTGTATGGCCAAGTGTTATATTAGGTCGATTTGAAATTTACTAAAGACTTATTTGTTACGTCAATTAGAAAGTTGGCAAGTGGAAATAATGAAAACCTGCTTGTCAATGAATTGCCTAACAACGCTTGCTGAAATTGTCGAGTTGTCAAGCAAAATGCCACTTTGTCTCTAATTGACAATGAAAATTTACTGGCATAATGTTTGTCAATCAAAATACAAATAAAAAGTGGGAACATTTTTATTTGTTAATTTTTTTTTCATTTTAAAAAAAAATAATGAAACTAAAAAGTATTAGTGACTGAACCCTCTATTTGCCCAGACAAAGTTCTTAGATCCTGTCATGACAACCCATTGAAAGCTTCGGGAGTCAAATGTGGATCATTTGGGTTGGTTATGTGAAACGCAATTTTTGACCTAAGTGGAAATGAACTGGCAGTGGTGTCATTTATTGACATAAACGAGACGATTCAAACTTGTTTGTCAATTGATTAGCATGTGGAAACCCACCTTTAGTCAAATTAGAAAAGAGGAGAATGTATTAAAAATATTTCTTGCAATAGTATTTGGTGATATAAGGTTTAAATAATTATTCCCGTTGGGTGGAGGATTCTTTTCGCATTGATGTTGAAATACATTAAGAACTTTCTGAGCGAATTTACAAGTAAAGGTCTAAACTGTAAAGCAGGTTGAAGTTGTGTATGAAAATTTTCCATAGTTTAGCAACAAGCAAGTAATTTAATTTCACTAGTAGCTATTTCAGCGAAAAACGAGAGATGGCGTTAGAAGCGATGTGGTGATGCTGTTGCGGAAATTATAAATATGAACATGCATTCTAAGGATCGATTGACATCCATGCTTTAATAAAAGAGAATCTAATAAAGGGTACGTGCTTCCATATGTACTTTATTCATTTTCAACTTACAGCATGAAAATGCAAATACGTACGACCTAGTCAGTTCGACCCAATTTATGGATTTACATTAATTATGCACATTTTAGAATTTGTACGTTCTTCCGCCGCTTTTGGCAGATTCTTGGCTACACCTTAAACGTCTTAGCAACATGTTCATAGCCTATCCTAAGGGTATATTAAGTTTGACACATGCATAGTTTGTAACATAGAAAAATATTGCAGTCAGACCCTATCACTTTCTTCAGAATTTTTGTATGAAACTCGAAAAATATGTAGATATTCACCAACTCAAAAAATCTTCCATACATTGTTTTACTTTTTAGGGGTGGTTTTCTAGAATAATATTACTTTTTAGGAACAAAGTTTAACATACAGTAATATCTCATTAACCCGAATCAATTATTGCAAGGGGGTATTCGGATTATCGAATTATTCGGTATAGTGAGTACAGGTTACTTAACGAAAAAAATCCATATTTATTGCTCCTTAAAACCTTCAAACTAATATACTACAGAAGTAGAGTAACGACTAACATATCCATATCCATAATCTTTGGCATCAGAGCAAAACATTAAAGTAGGATTCGTACGGTTGCATCTAACGTCCAAAATTGACTGTGGTCTTTTGGTTTAATTTATTATTTTTATGTGTTGTATATTTCATTAGGTATTTATGTTTGTTTTTTTTTTTTTAACTAAAATCTTAATATTTTACTGCCGGAAGAATTTACAAAAATTTGCTGTATATTATTCTCACAAACATAAATGTTTGTATCTACCCAACAAAGCTTGTTTTAATATAAGAAAAAACACATTTCAATAATTTACTAAGTCAGTACATTTTATTTTATTTCTTCATCATTAAGTTATAAAAAAAATCATTTCGTATAAAAAAAGTTATATTCATTTTTAATTAGGCAAGCACCTACACTGGTCAGAATTACATTTAAAATTTTAGAATTAAAAACAAAAAAAAAATTCAAATACACATAGTGAATGTATTTAAAAAAATATAAATTAAAATAAAATTGAAAATAACATTTTTCCCATGAGTTCTTTGGACAATTCTCGGAACATTTTGATACAAAACTATTCCGCATCAAAGAATCGTCTCAAAATTCCAATATTCCATTAAAAAAACAAAAAATAAAAGTTTACAGTTTTACATAAAAAGAAGTAGTGAAAAATAAGGGGACTTCTTAAAAACTATAAATTGGATACTACTTATATACAGATAAGTAAAGCATCATTACGCTTAAGTATTACTGGATATTTTTTTCTTAAGTGTGGTTCTTAAAAATTAAACTAAAGATGAGTTAATGCCCGATTTTAACAAGATTATTACTTTTTTGTTTTTTTTCCTACAAAAATATAATTAAATTTCACTCTACCTTGGTAAGATAAATTTAAATATTATTTTGTCTGTTTAACTTTTGAAGTTTTAGAATTTTTTCTATATTTTGAGGTATAAAATCTAAAACTTTTGTTCACAACAACTTTTGCGTGTGTCACTAGGGTTTTTTTTTTTTTTGTTTTATTAAAATCGGGCATTGAAGGCAAATACATATCGGATTGCACTAGATTAAATAGAAACAAATAAATAGAATTAAATAGTAGGTATTATTAAATAAATTAAACTAAAGTGATTTATATCATTTAATTTATAAATAAATTAGAGTTTCATTTGTAGAAAAAAAAAAAATAAAAGTCTTAAGTTTGCTTTTTTATTAGAGCTCAACTAAATTCGGAAACCGATTTTCTTCTGTCTAGTTATCCACCTATATGTTGAATAGGTTTCAAGATTTTGGGTGCTAGCGATCTAGAATTGCTGACCATATCGTCCTGACATACCGCTGTCGTAGAGTTTTCCCAGTGTATCACTTGGACTAGCACATGGCTGAGCGTAGACCATATTGGGTGCATAGTTTGGCGCTGTAGTTGGCTGCTCTTGATTGTAAAGGTATCGTTCCTTTTTGTTTCGTTTCTGTACCTTCTTCCAGATGGCAATGACTGTTAGCTGGGCGAGCAGGAACAAAGCTGAGGCGACAATGAGTCCTGCAATTAAAAAAAAAAAAAAAAAACTAAATTAAAAAAATTAAAAAAAACTCGCATGCACAAGATGAGCTGTTTAATTTTGGTGAAAGCAAACAAGACACGTCCAATAAGTGGGACGCCCTTGAACCATAAATTTGGACAAGCATACGTGCTGCCAGAGTCCATAGAAAGTTCTTGTACACCAGACACACCGGTCGGTGGGTCGTTTAAATATTTTATTATCAAAAAAGGGAAACAGCTACATGTTTATTATTGCCCCCTCGTAATGTGCGCTTGGTTTGTGCAATTAAACTTGACGTTGTGAGCGGTTGCCTGGTCTTAGGTTAAGTGCTGACAATTTGTTGATGGAGTGACACTTAAGCGCTGCTTAGGTCTCTTAATGATATAATTTACTCGTATGTATTGACTCGAAAGTGATTGGTTTTCTGAGGGGATTTCGGAGAAGCAACTGTCGAACAACATGAATTATTTCTTGTAAATATTGATTTGGTTTAGTAAAGAGAATAGCTGCTATATAATGGGAGTCTATGTGCTAAATGATTGACTTGCTATCCTTAGTATGAGGCAATCACTGTATATTCCGAAAAGTGTTATAGTTTTTGAGACATCTCAAGCTCCGTCAGTAGTTTCCTTTCGATTGACGTTACAATTTGTGCCAACGACTTATTGCCCTGAGATCGATTTGCTGTGAGGCTTTCAATTATTTTATGCCGCTTCATTCTACGCATAAAAAGGACTAAGTTAGGCCATGCATTTTTAATAAAACGACGATAAAATAAAACGTTACTTGGGAACGTCATTATTGATGTGTTCAATCGCATTAGTCTTTTAGCGGCGAGTCCTATTCATCGCCTTCCTCCTATATAATCTACAGACCTAACTCAACCGTTACCAGTCGCATCCTAATAAAATTTCCAGCAAATCTCCCAAAGGCTCCCGCAATTATCTATCTACATCTCACTCGAATAACCGCAATTCATATTTCACGATAGTACAAAGGAGAACAAAAACACAAAAACACAAAAGAATATAAAAATAATAAAAATAAATTGATTCATTACGATCGGTAATTGCAATTCGTTCCACATAGTTAACCCTATCATGAGCCTAAATCATTACCTAGAGAACCAGTTTTCGCCTGTCCACCGCAATCGAATTACCCAGAAGTCATGAACTCGAACCGCAAATCACACCCGACTGACCGATCGACCCACTCTATTCGAAAAATATACGAGTAATAAAACCGTCACCCCCGCCCGCACTTACCGTATCCATTGAGGCAACCGAACACCTCATCACCACCGACAGCAGCATAGATCTTCTCCTTGGCATCGGCATCACCGAATGTATTGTCCTCCTGATTGAAACCAAATTTGTCCGTAATTTGAATTGATTGCACCAACAGGATGTTATCATCGGCGGGCTTATTGCTGACATCACGTTTCGATCGGGGAATGAATTCTTCACAAAAAAATAGATGTATACACAGAAAAAGAGAGAGAGAGAGACCGAGGAAGAAAGAAAAAGGAAGAGACCACAATGAAATTATAATCAAAATCGAGTACCAAAGTCGAATCATCAAAACCGAACTTACCTGTGGCATTAACAGACCTCCTTCTGCGTCCAAACGATACCAGTGATTTGAGTTCACCACTTGCTATGTCCTCATTATCGCAAATAACCGGCTCACACCTTGGTATACACGGGGTAACCAGGGCACGGAATTGCACCACCTCAGATGAGGGAAATTTAAAAGCATCAAACTGTGATAGAAGGACCTTACGATTGCCCGAATGCTTTTGAATGGCGCCCATAATATAGTGATCGGTTGGACAGCCATTGGCATCGATTAGGGTGATCTCCGCGTTGTCAGTCCCATCCATGGCCACCAGTTCGCGAACGAAGATCTCATAGGGGCTGTTCTGTTCGACAATCTCGAAACGGAGCGCAAGAGGGTCACCAACTTCGGCAATCCTTTTCATATCGCTACCATCACGGGAGGTAATTTTCATGATCACATTTGGGGATTCAATGATGATCTCTTCGCTTAAAGAGGATTCTATTTCGCCTGTAACACCGAGATCGACATCATTTGAGACAGTCTTGTTGGTTAAATCGTATTGGCAAGAGACGGCCAGGCCCAAGTCGGAGGAAGTGACGATCATGTCGTGGTGTTGGATCACAATGTCGTTCATGTAACGGCCGTAAGCACTTTGGCGGACATTGCACTCAAGATCGTTATAGCCCATGCGGAAGTCAAACTCAAGGGAACTGTTTACGTTCACCGAACAGGATTTAGGAGAGCCCTTAGCATAGACCTTGCCATCGAAGAGTTTCGAGGTGCGAATTTTGGTAATCATCTCACCGGCTCTGCATTCAATGGATACGTTGTAACAGGATGAAAGCTCATAGGTTGCAGCCTCTGGGACATCTAGGTAGGGGTCAAGGACATCGGTGAGTGTAGCACGGCTGTGATGGCTAAGACGACAGACCATATCCCCGGTATCATTGAAATCGTATGAATGACATCTAAAAGGGCTTTTATATAGAACTGGCTCAAGTTAAGATTTTTTTGTCTTTTAATTCAAACCTGTAGGGTGAGTTCAAGCATAAGTCACGGCATTCTTCGATGCTATTTATATCCTGGTACACAGAATCGACAGTCTTTAAGATTTTTCCAGAGATCCTCTTGAATTCACACAATTTGCTGGGCTCCTCGGCACAGTTATTCTCCAAATAGTCAGAACCTTCATAGGGCTCAAAGTGCGAGGATCCCGATAAGGTAATACGATCCATTTCGGAGAGCTCACAAAGTCCTGAATGGTGATAGTAGTTCGCCGACCTAAACAAAAGATTACGAATTGATTTCAAGGTTCCAACAATCTACAGCTATAACCAATTAACCTGCAAGTGAATTCAGTTTCACCTAGACACAATTCCAAACAGTCACGACGAGAGTAAACCGTATGACTGGCCTTAATATGATCAACCAAACGATGGCTCTGTACCCTGTCGATGCACCAAGCCTTCGAGCATGGACGCACGCCCAAGCAGGATTTTTGTGCGTAAATAGTAAAAACAGGGAATTGGGAGCGGGACAGTGAACCTGGAAAACATGTTTTCATGTAAAAATGTGCGTACACGCACAACAGATACACTTACCTGGTAGCCTATCAGCATTGGACTTGAAAAGTACGCATAGACCTGTCTCGTAGTTAACGGCGCTGCATGATTCATTAATTTGGCACGCTTCAAGGCAATCGGTGAGCATCAAGGTTCCGGGCATGGTGTCAAGGAGTTTTGATGGTGCCGACAGAACATACCTGAAATTTGCATTCGTTAGATAGAACTCTCACTATCGTTGGGCGTAGATCTTTTTTCTTTTTTTTTTCTTTTTATAGAACACTCAAGCTTGTTTCGAATTTCATATCGCAACCTGATCTAGTGACAGTAGCGAAAGTCATTAGATATTTCTCTGTGTGATTAGTTTCTGTTTTTTTTTTTTATCCGTAGATATGCAAATGCGTCTTGAACTTGTTTTCTGGTTAATTTATGTAAATGAAAAACGAACTTACTTTGATAGAATTTTGAACTGAACTTCCAAAGGCTTGGTTTCACTTTTAATTCTGATTCACGCCTTTCTGTGAGTGGGAAAGAATTTTGTTTTTTTTTGTTGGCTGTTAATTGGTAGCCAAGCTTTATTGGCGAAGACGCATCGTAAAACCATGAAATGCTCATTATTTGTGGGCTAAAGTGTGAATGATGGACGTCGTTAATTAATTAGGAAGCCATTGTTAAATTTTGTAAAAATCATAGATTAGGTAAGCTCTCGGTATGGTGCTGTATAAGAAGACCTACCTCAAGTTCAGATGGCTCAGATACGGTTTAGAGAAAACATTCTGTTCAGAGATGGCTTCATAACGCTAGACTTCAAAGCAAATTCGTATGGTATACAATAGATATCTTAGGGCTGAGGTTCGATGCTTTTCCCCAACAAACTCTCATGCTCAACTAGTAAGTACTGATTGTGCAGGAGCACGATGAAACATCATAAGTGACCAGATATTGACGGCTACGTTAGAGAGTAGAGTATGACACAGTATTATGTTCCAAGGCGTAACCGTGAATGGAAATGACAATTTTTAAATACATCGTAATGGTAAAGACAACTCTTATAGGTAGCCTACAATGATTGTGCTATGTGATACGTCGCGTTGGTAAAAAAACAGTAATAATAAACACATGATTATAGCGAAATCTGCAGTAAAGAGAATCGAGCTAGCAGACTGGCGTGGTGTTAGCACATCGACTCACTCGCTTTAACCGCTGAAGAAGCAGCTTTGCTGGTTGGAAATCCAAACAACATCTAGTGAACAATTTAGATGGCAAAGTGCTACTTTTTTATGAGGAATAGCTCACTGGATCTGAATAATGCTTTGCTACAATTCGAAACCACCAGAAAGATGACGATGAAATCTAGTACTCGAATGAGTATTTTTCAAATTTTGTCATACTTTAGATATACATATTTAAACACCTCAAATATGCTGACGATATTTGCCCAATTTCACATCGGATAGTAGTTATCTGTGGGCACACAATCTTGAATCTAAAAGCCGTCAAAACACTAGGACTGAGTACTTCCACTAACTCAAAATTACTAGACATGAAAACTACATCAAGAAGTGCAGCCTCGGCTAATTGCGGTCCCCCAAACTGGGTGTGTGCAGTAGAACTGGAAATAGATCTGCATTCGGAAGACTATGCTAAATCTGGAGAAGTAATGTTATCAGCTTAAGAACCTAGCTGCTGCGAATGTTTCGCCGTAACATACCTTTTTGGGTGCAGTACCTAAGCCCATTAATATACGCAAGACGCAATCTTGAGGAGTGCTTATTCGAACCATATTTTTTTTTTTACTTCTCCAATGCTACGGTGTATTCAGTGGATTCCAAGAGCAAACATCAGAGTCCTATAACACAATGTAAAAACTTTGAGTTCAATTGTCAAACTATGCTTGTCCGATTCAACATAGTAGTCTTGTCGATCCTAATATATTGATCTTGACACGTCCCTTATGTGGAACATTTTGCAAAAAGATCTAAGCTAAGACCTGTATTAGGACCTAAAGTCACGAGATCATGTCTTATGTCGAGAATTCGAGGAAGTCAAAATTTATTTCAATTGAAAAATCATGTTCTCTATTTCGAATTGATTGTGATGAGTTAAAATCGGTTGACAAAGATTAAGTCGGTGATCGGTTTGATAGGTACTTTCAACCGTTAGCTTAATAAAAGAAAAAAGGAAAAAATAATCACAAAACTCGGTCTCACCCTGTGATAATTTCAAATCCAATCATATCCGGATCGCATTCCTCCTCAATCATACCCATAGGACTAAGTGTTGGTTTCTCGGTTTTTGACTCAGCCGACACATCTCCACCCATAGCAGCCAACGGCTTTGGTAGCTCTCCATCAACAGCCGCGCCACTAGGTGCAACTACCGACAACGGTTGAAATGATTCCTCAGCAATATTATCTGTAACTGGAACTGGTGCAGGTACAACAACTGGAGCTGGCGAAGGTGTCACATTAGTCCGGGGAAATGTTTTAGCTGGCTTAACTGGTCTACGATTTTTCTTTGCTCCTGTCGCTGAGCTCACGATTAGTACCAGCATCAGGAACACAACTTGCTTACGTTGAAACATGGTGGTGAAGTCTGAAAAATAAAAATAAAAAATAAAAAACACCATGACATATGTAACTCAATTAAGTTCTATAAGATTGCATAATTAATTAATCATCTACGAAGTACATGAAGCAATCAAGAGCGCTCCCATTCTCATCCATTTTCATCGTCTGAACTGGTGGTCGCGCCGGCTCAGAACCACAAACGATTAAATTAACGTAGCGGAAAATTGTTAATCAGTAGAATGATGGATGGAAATCTAACAAGTGAACATAAAAAAATGAATGAAATAATTAGTGACGGTTTTTTGACACATCCCTCCCAAAATTTGCATAAAAAACTACTTAATCAGAGGAAGCATAAGAATCTGCACGAATCATATTCTTCTAGTCCATAAAACAAATGGTCTATGGAACGCCACTGATCATCATCTTAACGTGGAGAGAACACTCTTTGTGTGTTGAAGATTTTTTTTTTCCGGTAAATGACTTCAAGTTTGACCATGAAATGGAACTCGGTCAAGAGGACTCTTGTAGAAGCAGACAGCACTTTGTTTGCCACGGATTTGGGGCAATTAAACCGGGTTGCATCGATTCGATGGTTCCATGGATCTATAGACTTTCTCAAATGCGGTCAAAGAGGGGTACACAATCAATTTTTTTTGGAGAAATTTCTTTCGAGCCGCCACAAAATAACAAACAAAGTTCAGACTTAAGATATTCTTTAATTGTTGCTGTGAGTCTTCTACGTCCGAGACCATATATAAACTAAAAAAAAAATAAATAAAAACAACTCCATGCTGTAGTAATGTGGTTTTATCCATTAGTGGTGGATCTAACCATTAAACAAGATCGATACTCGGTACATGCTCATCAACTAAGAATCAAGTTAAAGAAAAGTACTTGGTGCATTCCAGCGCAGGATGGCTGTAGCGCCATTAGTTTTTCCATAAGGCAAATGTACTGTAGTGTGAGTTGGAACATTTTCTTTGGGAATTATCTGCTATCGAATGGTGGGGTCCATATGCGATAATCGCACAGCAAATCGATCTTAGGCTTCAATTATGTGAAAGATGTTGAATGTTGTAACCGCGGTGGTTTTTTTTTCTTCTTCTTTCGTTTGTTTGATTCCAATTATGGGTTCGCACAAGGACAGAGTGATAATGATAGTTCAGTTAGTGGATGTTAGTACTGGGCTTATACTTTGTTAATTAGTTTGAATTACCAAAGTTACCATTGAACATTCGAGTCTTTCAAGTGTTTCATCAGGAAGATTAAGTATTTGAGTGGCTTTGACATTGAGTTATTAGAACCAACTATCATTCCTAATGAGAAATTTGGTTTAAAACTTAAGTCAAAAGGAACTACATTCTACTCAAATAAGTACCTTCTACTTTGTGAGTTCTTTCAGCTCGAAAATTAAACGTGAAACTATGAAAATGATTCCACTGGTGAGGCTCATGAGCGAATTTGCTTCAAATATCATTTTCGTCATTAAGTTGGAAAGAATTTTATTCTGACTCACAGGTGCCTAATATGGTGCTATAACTCTCCATGATAAATTGGCTGCAATAATTTGTCAGAGTCTAGAAATCCCTGTTGGAAACTTTTTGCAATCCACATTAAAGACTTCTAATGTCCAGTGCTTACTCTTTCACAGCCAAGCGTTGGTATTTTTTACTCCAAGAGAAGAGTTAATTGGTAAGTTCAAAACTGTCCTCGGTAGATATAATTTGGAGCAATTACTGAAAGCATTCCTCACTTAAGTTTCAAATTTACCAAGAGTAGCCTAGTGGCGTTGCACTGATTTATTTGATCCCATTGATGATTTGCCACAGTCAGCACATCGGCGTGGACGCTGTCGATTCTTGTGTAGTTTGTAACAGAAGAGCCTTATCAAATCAGGACGTTAGATATCACTTTGACCTGGTACCCAGCATGAGGTTTTATTTTCCATGTATTTTGTGAAGAGAAACACAGGAGTCCTTAACTGCTTTGGATCTTATAGTGCTGGTTGCTTGGTTGTCAACATGATAATGTCCGACTATATTTACCGCCAACTAGTCAACCGCTAATCAAACAAAGGGCTAACTTTAGTTTGAAAAATTAGTACAGTGGCTTGGAGGGTTAAAGGAGAGGTGGATCTCAAGTTCTCCATCCTTAAACTTAGAACCAAAATTAAAGCAAAATACTTCACAATTTCACATTCAAAGAAACAAAATCAATAGAATTTTGACAAACTTGTAAGAGTATATGTAACTCCCTAAGTTTTTGGAGCCATTTTTTTTCAAAACTAGTAACCGCTCTTCTTAAATAACCCTTTCCGATTGCTCATTATAAATGTAAACTTGTCCTACTTTTATCTCAAGCATTTCCTTCAATTTAGAAAAAGCAAATAAATTACCAAATCTTGTAGGGCTCTACATTTTCTACAAAATTAAATTCTATAATTTCACGCAGTCTTTTTCTAATTCAACTGATTGCTGACCATGCACTTATTCATTGATGGACTACATGCATGACAGCACAGGAAATTTGATGTATCCCTCAATTGTCTTAATTCCTAAAAGTTCACCATCAAACCAATTACAGTCATTGGCCACAAAGAATAAAACAAAAATTCATTTCATGCATCTATTAACTAACTGTAAACCGCCCTACACAATGTGCTACTGCAATTATATACTGTATCTCTCCCTCCTCCCATCTGTCTTCATCGACAACAAAGTCAATGACCATAATCAAAGTACAACATGTCTTGCTGCTACTGTTCTATGCTCTCTACGATGACATAATTATGTTACAAAAAAAAAAAACAAATTCCCAAACTAATTAGTTGGCCGGCATAGGAGACCCATAAAATTACCACCAGAACAGACGAAGAAGCAATTCTTCGTTATATAATTTGTAGAGGGGTGCGCGCGCAAGCGCACTAACAATTCAATTGAACCGAGCAAAAGGAAATAGCGGAGGAAGAAAGCTGGTCATACGGAAATCCAGAAATCCACCATTCTGCTGAGGAAAATCGCAGAAAATCACTTCTGTGGCGATCGGCGGTCTTCACTCTTCTCTGGCTTTGTTCTTTTTGTTATTCTTTCTTCCTAGGGGATATTGTTATACTCAATTTAATACGTGATGATAATCCTTTTCGTTCGGGGTGATATACTGAAAGAAGTTTACTTTATTGATATAATTGAGACATTCCCCGGTGTAAATCATTTGAAGCCATGGGTCTTTTGTTGTTCAATGAACCCTTAAATTCAAACCAACCACTGACCCAACTCAAAGAGAATCAACGTATGATTGGAATTTTGTAACTGTACTTTGATTGCAAAGCAATGAAGCATCAGAACCCGGTTAATACCGTTTTGTGCACACTTCTTAGATTCGAAACCAATTTGCCATTGTACGTACTATTAACTACGTGCCACCGCTACCCCAATGTTCCTGCGCAACAATTATTCACTACCAAACTACATACAACACACCGCCACCTCGGAGAACGCGAAACTAAATCGCAAACATTGCATCTTACTTGTGGTAACCTCCAGCTATAGCTGTAAATAGTTCTTTCTCACTGTATGGATGGATAGTTGCAAAAAAAAAGTACCCATTGAAAGATAGATAATAGCTCTGGAGACTCCTAATTCCCGTTCAATTATTCAAACTCAACTAAACCCCCCCCCTCAACAACTGTTTTCGTGATAACAGGGTTTTGTTGCTGCATGATAGTGTGTGTTCTTTTTTTATTTCTTTTATCATTCTGGTTAATTAAAAAATTTTAATTGGCACTAAAAGACAGACATACCTTTCGAGGCCATCTTTTGCTACAAGGACACTATGGCCTTTAAAATAGCGTCTAACGTATCTATGGTGGCATTCCTTACACTCGAATGCAATTTGCATACACGATTGATAAATTGTCATGATAGAATGGTCAGCAAATTGGTGGTTACGGCAGCAGGAAAGATGTACATCTCATGGTGAGCATTCTATATATGGTCTATTGGAACATCAAAGGATGTAAGGCAAGTGATATGCAATCTGAAGTATAAGAACTATCATGGTGGGCGTTTCAGTGTAATTGCTGTACATGACGCTTGACAGATTTTATTATAGACTTTTTTGAACATAAGGCTTGTTCAGGCTGCTATATGTATACACCCATTGCTTCTAGAAAGATAATTCTATAGTTTCATTGAGGAATATTGTAGGTCTGATTGGGATATGATATAACAATTATCTGTTCAACTAATTCAAAGGATAGAAGCAAATAAAACATGCTCTGCAGAAAAAATGATATTTTCTAACAGTACAAAAGTAGACACCTATCAATACCCTTGATTATCAGTTTTAAATCTATACTGTGACGCACACAAAATGCAAACTAAGTCAGAGAACACTAATTCTGGGATAATGATTGTAACTACATTTTCAAAGTCTAGAAGTAGGGTTGATTGTTATTTAAAGTAACCGATTTCGATCATTGTTGCTACACACGCCTGAAATACTGTCATTCAGTTTTTATGATACTTTTCTACTGAACTTTTGAAAGGAGAAAATTCTCTGTTCTCAACAAATCATTGAGCCATAATTTGAAAAGGTACACCACCAAAGAAAAGCACTTGTAATTTATACCAGCAAAAAAAAGTTCGCACGCCAACTCTTTTGATGTGTAAATTTGTTTCATACTAAGTCTTTTCATAGTCATTTCACGCCAAGAACATGTTTAAATTTCTTAAATTGAATTTTAAATCAGAGCCAGAGGTTAATTGTTTATAAACTTGTTACAAAACTACCATCTTTCTCCCACTGGATATCTACACATACCACAGCATTCATATACGCCCTTAAAGGCTACCACTTCATCCTTATGATGATTATTATTTTGTTTACAAGTACACCTTATGATTCCGCTAATCGTACTAGGAAGTCAAACTCCAATATCCAATAAATAAACTCAACCCGAAGCAATATGATCTGCGAACCAGTTTGAGTAGCCCGTAAAGTGTATCCAAATCGACCGACCGCACGCAAATAAACAGCAAAATTTAGTTTATAACTTCCTGTTGAATAAGAGTATATCGCATGCAAGGTGTGGGTAAACCAGAATGCATCATGCACGATATTAAAAACAATACCAATTGGCATAAACAGGTAAATGAATTGTATACTCTAACACCTCCCCTTTCCATCAATGCGCAGTAAGAACAAGACAGACAGACAGGCTGACATTTACAAAGATCACTCTCTTGTTTTTTCTTTTCTTGGCAAAGATTGTCACAAGTTCTAATAACCTATTTAGTGAACGATGATATTAGTGGCAACATGTTGTTGTAACCCTCACTGTCGAGGTATCACCTTCACCGTATTCTACCTAGCGGTGGTACACCGGCAACTAGTAGAGTTATGAGTTGTTCCTCTACCAGCTATACATTCAAGTTTGTGGGGATAATTTATTGAAATCTCTTCTTGCAATGTTGCTGCATCATAAGAAATCCAGATATATCTGGATCCCATGCTGAGTAGAGTCATTGTCAGTGTCGTAGGAAGAAGGTCAGACAGTTGGCATGGGAAGAAGAAAAAAAGCAGTTGGCTCTTACCCGAGTATGTATGTATGTATATGTATATCTTATGGACTACTTAGTTTTTGTGGGATTCGTGTGCGGATACCCCATGGATTTGGGTGACATGACTGTTGCATATTTTATGGCCATTCAATGAAGAAATGCCGTCGAGACACTTTTACCAACTACACAGGCATAATTAATCCTAAGAAGAACTGTCTGTGTAAGGATACTTTCCAATGAACCAGAGAATTAGCCGATGGGTGGCCGATCACGTGGTGTTGGGAAGAAAAGTGAAATTTCCCAGAAATAAATCGATTAGTTCCGAAATCGAAAGTTCAGCCACAAATCAATGCGTTATGTGTGCTTAGCTCTAAGCATTTGTAGAAATAAAAATACAAGTATAATTGAGTGAAAAAAAAAATAAAAGAGAAGCAGAAAACAATAAATTTACTCTGATGGTGCACTTTTTATGGTGCGAACACGTTATTTAGACTACTTACCACCAATGGGGTTAATTACAGTGCAATTGTTTGTGTGTGTAATTAATGATTCCTTTTGCTTTTATTTTGACTTATGAAAGGTGGAAAAATTGTTATTTCCGCACCAGTTAATTGGTTGATGAATGAGAGTAATTTCACCTTTGAACTTGTGGGAAGTTATAGAAACTTTCAATTTTTTCAGGTTTTTTTTTCTAAAGAAAGTGTTTCATGAAAAGGAACTAATTATCATCTTAGTGATGGCGAGGTGTGAGATTCTTTTGTACGTGTACAGATACTGTATAATTGCTTGTTGACCATTACGTGAGAGAGATTTGTTTAAAAGGCATTTTCATTGCTTATCGGTTTTTGATTTAATGGATTATTATCTTTAAAATGCATAAAGCATGCAGGCATACTTAAAGTTTTATTATCAGTAAAATTCTTCAAGATATTTTTTTTTTTAAATTTTCACTGACACACATGTGGAAAGAAAAAATAAAAAAAGTTCGCATGCCAACTCTTTTGATTTGCAAATATAAAAATGTAATTTGCTATCTTTTGTACGTCCTTGCCAATGATGAAAGCTTACAGAATTATGTTTATGCTCCGAAGAAAACTGTCGAAGAAGAAGAAATGGGAATAGAATAACTCAAAAGAAAATTGTGGAAATTTGCACAGGTCTAGCTAAACAGGTCATAAAATACGTAGAGAACAGATAGAGGTAAACATATGCCAGTGTGTGAGTACCGCAAGTGTAATTTTGAAGAAGTCGAATAACAACGCGTCACTTTGACTACATATAGGCTTTTTGACATCGAAGATCTCAGTAAGGTCATAACGTACTTCGATGGAGCAGTGATCATTCTCATCGTCATCTTGCTCAGACGGACAAGTTTGAAAAGGGTATCAAAACTAGACATGGTTTTACATAACTCGTCGCTACAGATGCTGTCATAGGCGGCTTTGAAATCGAAAAAGATATGATCAGTATCGATACGGAATTCTTGGTTTTTCTCCAGGAGCTGTCGAATTGTAAAGATTTGATCTATGGTTGACTTCCCTGGCCTAAAGCCACACTGATAAGGGCCAATCATTCTGTTGATAAAAGGTTTCATAGGTTCGCACAGTATCGCAGAAAATTCTTGTACGCAATGTTGAGGAGACTAATGCCTCTGCATTTGATTAGATTTCCTTTCTTTTGGATTGAGTCAAAGATGACGAATGACTTCCGATTTTTGTGGACAAAAGAGAAACAATTAGATATATTAAGTCCTTTTTAGATATTCAACAAAGGCTTGCAATTCTAAAAGTCAACTTCTTATTGATAAACGATCAATTGAATTACATGTAAATCATTTCTGCTACAAATGATGATCACAAAGTATATGGCTCGCAGAATCTTCTCAAGATTTCTTCCAGTGGAGCAAACAATATTCCCATAGTTCACACGACTCGAAAGACCCCAAAGATGCTTAAGTTCACTGCAATGCACTCAATTTAACAATTAGCTTATAATTTCTCCAATATGTTTGCTTAACAAAAAAAGTAAAAAAAAAAAAAAACGAACAAACACATCTCACAACAACGTGAATACACAAGATCGTGTTACACAAAATTGGGGCAAGTACCTCACTGTTGAGATTTTACAAAATAACGGCCTCATCGGTAGTCTTAAATGGGTTACTGTAACCACAGTAGACTACCACATTTTCCTATTCCAAGTTAATAATTTTAAGCAGGGAATTTTCTCTCTATTCTCATTTGTCCAACAATTTTATTGGTGCATCTCTGCGGACAACCAATGTTATTACATTAATACCCATGTTGAGTTTTATATGCTCGCATTAGATATATCAGTATCTTTGATCTTTGATGATCTTTAAATTAGGAAAAGTAAAGCTAAAATAAAAAAAAGAACACTTAATAATGACGCTTCTCACCGTAGCCGCAACATATTCCAGCCTCTAGCCTCCTCCACACACAACAAAACGAAAAATGTAGTGCAACAGCTATTAAGTGCTTAAAACCGCATCACCAAAAACATTGCATTCTACTGCGCACCTTCAATCACCTCAGGCACCAGCGCAGCAGCCAGTAGATAGAGTGAACAGTTGTAGTGTAATTCTACCTACCACCAGCAGCACCTTTATTCCACCCGCCGCCGCGCTGGCTGCCAGCTAACCACCCATGATCACGAAACTCTTGTTAGATTTTATTTTACGAGGACATTACCGACAACATTTCCTTCTTATGTCGTATAACAGTTCTGTAAATGTTTCGTTATGCTACAGGGTCTCTCTATACTCTGTTGTGTAACATCTATTGAGGCCCTATTGTCTGGGCTAATTTTTGTGGTAAATGGTCAGTAATGGTATTTGGATTTGTTTGAAGTGGCTTTTTGTTCCTCTATTTTTTATTTTTTATTTTTTTTTTATTTTTGCCCTTTCATCATCTTTGCTTCGAGTTATGGATTTTGATGGCTGTGTACAAGAAAGGTTATCCAAAAAGTTAAATGTGGTTACTGTGGGCGAGTTTTTATGGGGGAAAATTCTAAATAAAAGGCAAAAAAAACAACAATCCCCTCACGTGATGTGAAAAAGCAGACCAATCTGTGAGTGAATTTTGTTTGGTTAAACGATGATTGCACTAAGTATAGGCGATAATCACTAATAGAATGGTGGTTTAAAGGTAATAGAAATAGTTTTCACTCATAATGCAAGAAAATGGGCAGTGCGCTGAGTAATTAATACTTGGTCACGGGAAGTGATTACAATTTGAGCAGGAAGTGGTTATGTGAAAGTTGAGCAAAACACTGTAATGGATTGGTAATATCCTCGTATTGAATCAAATTATCTCTTGAGTGCTAGAGGAAAATTATGAAAATTACCTTTTCACCAAATGTCTTCTACCTAGTAACTCCAACTCCATTTAAGTTATCAAAAGATTCAAATTGTCACAACAATAGCGATTAACAGCACTTTTGTTCAAAGTGAGAAAAAGTTCGCACGCCAACTCTTTTGACTTTGCCTTGATGTATGGCGAAATATCTTTATATTTGCCTTTACATTTAAAAACAAAGAACAAATTATGCTCTCGTGTACAAATTTATAAGTAAAAAATTAAGAAATTAATTATAATATCAGTAGTTAGGTTAGATTGGGTGTGTGATGGCTAAAAACGTGCAACTGGAGACATGAACGCTACTATTTGGAGAACAGTGGGTAAAAATTGGAAATCCTGGGAGCTGTGGTGCCTATTGGTGCTTTTAATTAATCTACGTAGGCACAATATTTGTGACTCTGTTATGGCGTTGTTCTCGTAAGTGCATTGACACGTTGGACTCTGCATTAATTTGCGAAGCATAGTTCCTTACTTCAGTGTGTTTGCAGATAGAGGGTCGATCAGTTGTCAGTAGGGTATTTGCTCTTTGTTTTATTCAATCCTTGACACAAAGTACGATCAGTTGCACAGTCTTCTCTAGAGTGCCAGTAGGCGTGTCAGTGTATACTTAGTGCATTGGTCTGGCAAACATCCAAAAGTATTACTGTCATGAAGTCCATCTGCCCATCGAATAGGGCATGCCCTTGACCTGAACAGCCTGTATGGACTGATCAATTATTTCTTTATATACAATTCAAATGACTGTATCTAACCGTCTCTTCCAAGATTGATAGCGAAATATAGCGCCCATTATTTAATCCAACCAAAATCTATAGAGTTCCAATAACTACATGTCACTTAATTAAGACTCTTTTTGATTCTCTACCTTCTGCAAGTCGTTGTACCCTTCTACATAATAATTATAAGCCCAAATTCGCCACTTCGCAACACCAATTCCAGACTCATTTAATGAAACCAACTAATTTACCGGCCAATAATTTACCAATGTGAAAGCATTTCAAAATTGCTTAAAAAACAAACTTCCATACAAAAGACCACAACAACAGGGAGAAATAAATAAAAATCTATTACGCGCACTTTAATGAGAATCCAATACCTTTCTCCCCGCACAGCACACAGCATTGAATGCCATTCAAAACGCCGAACATCAATTTGACTTTAATTCCACAACAGCACACACATACTAACAAAACAAAGATTTCAACGAAATAATACCAAGATCTCAAATCCCCAATCTCAACAATAATACAACAAGTGTTTGAGATCCCCCATTCAGAATGAATGAAATTGATACCCAACAAATCTGCTGACAACAAGTTACCAGAAAGAATAGAATTTAGCAAACTCCATGTGCCAAGCAATTCATCAGATGATGTCAAGAGTGAATTAAAGTGCTTGAAATTGGATACTCAAGTCTTTTGTGTGTGACGGTGTTGATGGTGGTAAGGAGGTCTACCACACTTGAATAGGCAGATAATCTGTCATGCGATACTGTTCCAATTTGAGGCTTTCAAGTCCAATGAATGGGACGCCAAAGAATGGTAACCCATTAAAGGTTGACCTTGGTAGTATTATGACGTTTGAATTTTTTTTTCTATTTTTCATATCGACTGAAGAAAAAATACGACTAAAATAAAAAAAAAAGAGGGAAATTCGCAAGTTAAGATCCGCATCCATGCACAGTGCGTTACACTGACCGCTTTCGATGGCACTCAGTAGAAAGTCCAACAAAAAAGAGAGACGCAACTTAACTGGCCAGATATCCACTGCTGGTCAATACAATTTAAACCAGGATAACGCATTTAATATTCTCTAGCTAATTGAAAACGAAGACAATAAAAATTAATAGCTGCATCCGACAAGAAGGTGGCATATGTGTTTGTTTGCAAAGTGGCAACGCAACATTGTTAAGAGTTGTTGTTAATAAAATAGCTGAGGCATTATATTGCACCAGGTGAAGATACCATCTTGTGCTAACGAATTGGTGAAGAGCAATAAAATAGGAATTGTCTTCTCGGTTAACATTTTAGAGCAAATTGCTACTAGTAGTCCGGCAAGCTCAAATTGCGAGTGATTAAATTTTATAATTGCATTCTTTAAACGCTAGAAGTGCGGTGGACTTTCTTTTCATTAGCAGCACTGCGCGGTGGAAAAATCTATCCGTCGAGTATTGTGTACACAAGGATCTTAGTTTGTAAGCAGCACAGCAATAGGAGGTACATTTTTGTGTGTAAATCATAAGCTTTTGTCGATTTTTATTGACAGTCATATTCTTGAGTTTATTTGTCTTCAAATTTGCTTTTTTAAAATGATCATCAGGCGATGAAATCTATTTCTTTTTTACCCTATGCTTGGTTTGCATATTACATATTACAGACCAAGCCGAGAAAAGATACATATAGTACATATGTACGTGAATAAACTCAATTTCATTTTCTTTGCTTGCTTGCACAACTAACCTTTGGATCTACTTAAAGTAAATATGAATAGTAATGGCAAACCGAAGGTACCATGCTGTACACTTATGCTTCTTTACCTTACATAAGGCACGTGTGTTATTTCTATTGGCCACACGTATCCCTCAGAGAATGGTTAGATAAGGTAAATGATTGAAAATCTAGTACACGAAGGCAGGAAATTAAAAAAAAAAAAAATAGCCACCGAGGTCAATGATTTTTTTTTTTTTTTATTTTGTTAAAATTTTTTCTAAAATATATACTATATGCACCTGCTCCTATTGAATTAGAGCTTCAAGATCTTTCACTTTGGCGTGGCTCAATGGTTAGTGTCTTGCTTCCCGAAAGCCGGACAAATATCAAAGAAAACACTATTATTTGTGCAAAGTTGGAAGCCGTAACTTTGTGGCTTACTAAGGGGACAGTAGATGCGCTTCGACAAACAAGAGCTGGAGAAGTAAAACGGAAAATGTGTCAATGTGAGGCTGTGAGACAAACAGTGTTGCCATATTTCGCCTTTGAACTTGCACCTAGGACAATACTTCTTCGACAACTTGGTTGAACTCGCTCATTCAGACATCAGCTGCTCCAAGTGCTAATTGAGGATATTTTATTGCATGGCATCACAAAGGGCCTATTTAAGCATAAGTAAGGCTACACTAATAGCAGCTTGTCATGGTAACTTAAACTAATGGATGAGCTACAAAAAATGAGGTACATTTCTTGAAATTTCTGATAAATGGCAAATTGCGAACATATGTACACTACAATTAAAGTGTCAATCTATTGCAGTTGCATTAATTCATTCACAAAAATTATCAAGCAGAAGTAAGTAAGCAAAAGGAGCACCATGGACTTATGCTAACAGCATGAGTTACATATGCCTTTCATATCATCACATGCATCCTTGGGAATAAGTGCTCCTATCTATGCTCTTCACCCACTGATCTATTTTGGTAGAAGTCATGCAGCCCACACCTTTCAAATAAATTTCTTATATAACTCTTCAGTTCTTTCCTCACTGTTATCCTATGATAAACAATATTACAAAATTGTTATTATTATAAAACTATAATCGTTACGATTAACGAATATAGCGCTATAGTCTTGAAGGAGAGGCGTACACATCCAGTGCACATAACCTAGTAATTATTGTCCGATATGCTCTATTATAGTGGATAACATCCAACGCTCTAACACTATCATCATTCAATACTCGAACAACAACAACAGTAACCGGTACATATGATGTATACACAGCTTCGTGATCCACTTTTCACGAATCATCACTATCATTATTGCTGTTCGGTTCGCATCGCATTCCAATGGTACCCAAGCGAATCAACTGCAGCATACTTGCGTGACAAAATGTCTGCACCGTTCGCTTTTGAGCGCTAAAGATTGAGGCGGGAGCAAAGCTCGCAACGGAATCCAGTTGACCACACCACCAGAGTCATGCAGCAGATTATTTTTATTGTTATATAACATAATATGAGGATAAGAAGGCAGGCTTTGTATAGAGAGCATGCTGGCAGGCAATGATCTGAAAATTGTCGCCGCCAAGAAAATGGTGCTGGTGGCTGATGGTCTATGGTTGCTGCCGTGTGCAGAATTAGTTCACCAGCTTTTGGTATAACATGGGTATAGGTTATATGAATGGGTTCACTGGTGGAAGATGAAGATTGATGGGAATTGATTTTGGTGAAATATCGAGGACGTTTTCTGCTCCAGAAACTTTTAAGGTGCTGCGGCTAGAGAAAGGGGGTTTTTGTGTTCTCTTTGATTTACTTACCAACAGTCTTCGATCAAATGACGGGGAATCTGTAACGAGATAATAGAAAACTTTTGTTAGTCTTTTGTTTTCAAAATGAAAGATGGGTTAGCCCTTTTTATAGACATCAACAAAGCACCTAAAATCTATTTATTATCTACCTGCTTGGTGGTAATTTATAACCATTCATCGCCCGCTTTTCAGCTTCTGGTGTTCTTGCGGTAAGAACATAAAAATATTTTTACTATTAGCTCCAGCCAAACACCCACATCTAAGAATCGAGGCCATTAATAACTAAGCACACAGTAACGAAAAAGATTATCTCCAAATGAAGTCAGTCTACAGAATGGCTAAGAGAGTCATTGGAAGGGATTTGTATCAGGAATTAATTTAACCATGCGAGGGGCATATTTGATTTATTTATCTCCAAACACCTATATACTACCAGTGTTAACGTTCCCACGTTTAGCAGTAGCAGCTACTTGGCTTGCTTACCACAAGTTTCAAGCGTCAAAAACATATCTACTCTTTGAGACTCTACCATCTTTAAAGTCGATGGGTAAGGTTCATAAGATGTTAATACGTTTGACTCTGTAAAATGGCCAATGATGAAGCAGGGCATCTAATAGGAGGCAAAATATCCAAGAATGGTAATCAGTTGTATTTATTTAGAAGCATTTTCCGAAACAGGTGAAGTTAATCCGCAGAAGTTCAAGAATGCTGCATTCATCAGTTGATACCAAAAAAAAACAAAAACACGTAGCCAAACGAGAATTTGCCACCAAAAAGGCGACATATTGATCACATGCACAGCAATTAGAGTAATACCAAATATAAGCATTAAATCTCTGAAAAAACTCTCGGGAGTCTAGATGCACGGCGTGAAAGCGAATTAGGCTATAAAAGAGAAAACTTTATCTTTTGGAGAATCTCATTGGAAAACTAATGCTATAACTAAACTCTACGAAATGGGTTTTGACAGAAATCTTTAATAGCAATTGGGTCTATGAGCCACTAGTTTTCAAACTCTTATCTAGAAAAGAGTGTATTTGCTGACTTGGTTAGAGAATTCTAATCAATAAAGCATCAGATACAGAACAACGGTATGTTGCTCTTGAGAACTGGCAGTTAGCTCGTTTAACAGAACTAAAAGTACTAGTATCTCATGCTCAGTAGCAATTCAAGGCTTAATGCATTTGCAATTGCTCCCTACCTATTCTCCAAATCAACATGGACCATCTCCTTTAACAGTTGCGTAGGTTGAACATGATAAACTTTAAAAGCTATTCAAATTAATTCACACTTTTGACACATCGAATTCGGTTAATAGTTAGAATAAAAAAGACACTCGAATTTTTTACTGCTAACTAAAGATGACTTCTCTGCAGATAAAACAAAAATTAATTAACCTCTGCTTCATGAATAAACTAAATCCTAATAGAGACAGATAAGAATTATCATACCAAAAGCAAATCACCTCCTAATCAGCCGATAAGCCAATTCATCGATACTCTAATCACATCCACGTATAATCGCTTTCCTACCGTATTTACGAGTATTTTATCTTTTCAACATCTACAAAGTTCTCATTCGGCTCATACTATAAAGCGGAGATATAAATTGTCACGATCTGCATATGAAAAAGAACAAAGCCACATGATTTATTGAAGCAAACATCGAAACAGTTAATGATGACAGAAGAAATGAATATGTAATGAAGGTCAACGGTTCAACAGCTAACGAAAGTTGTTCCATATTAGTCTCTGCGAACAATAAACTTTCTTAGGCAAGAAATCGAAACATTCCAATGCAACACATCATTAGTTAAACAAAAGCATGATATATCTTTTAGCATGGTGTCATAAAATCCCTCGAAACCATTCTAAAAATCATAAAAACTGATTTACTTTCTATATGACTGCTGGAGAAAATCACAATCAAATCTGCAATCTCAAGTTGCAAATTCTTTACATAAAATGCATAAATTATTCATGTCATTCACTTGGCCATCAATAAGAAACATTCCAAGCGCGATTCTATCTCGCGGTAAAACTTTCGCTAGAAACCCTCAAACCCGCACATATTCAAACGACCGACGCGACCAACCAAAGGAAAATAAACCATTATATCGATCGAAAGCCTCAATGTGAGCGAATGACTCACCATAATTGCTTCTGTGGGTGCCATACTAAACTCATTTTGATTCTTCTTTCAGACAATAACCATGGATGCATAGCATACATAGCATAGATCGATATTTGTTCTCTATCAAACGACGACGACGACGACGACCTATGCGCGCGACAAGTAGCGAAAGTGTGACAATTTATCTTGAATGTAACCTTAATCGTGCCTCATAGTGTCGATGATGATGGTGGTAGAGATGGCAGATAATAATGTTTAAATGAAATTAAATGGTCTTTTCAACGCTTTCTATATTACTCGTATGCATGGTTGACCCCGAGGGGCTATGCCCGTGCAACTCACCACATGAAATCTTATAAAATGCAACAAATTGATCGGTAAACGTTCGATAAATGATGGTTAAATGTTAGCAGACATTGCGCACACGGACATGGTCACGAGTGTTTGGTTTAATAGTCATGCCCCGCTGGAAACTACATATATGATTAACATCATTAAGAATAGGAAGGTTTTTTTTTCTCCATCTGAATAGATCGGAAGAATGTAGCGATGGTTATGATTGTCAGCATAAGGTCAACCTGCAGCACAACCGATGAAAAATCGCTTTCATGGAACATCAAATGATATGGCTTGGTCTTAGCAGGGCAACACCACCAAACATTGAAGAAGACTGCCAAGAATTTGTGTGTCTTGTTGAAAGTTGAGAAAGATCAAATAAAATCGGAAAAAAGACTATGTACACTTTTTCATCGATGAAAACTTGTTGATAACCCAATTTTTTTTTGCTTTTGATTTTGTCTAGTACATACTTTCGATACTACAATGAATTTTGAAGATGTCATGAGTACCATGTGAGAATTTGCACTCACCGAGGAGGGCCCTTACATTTGCAACTCATATACTCAATTATAAAGTATGAAAACACGTTTTCTGTTTAAGTATGAATCTCAGCGAATTTTATTTGCCAACAATTCAATTTTCCCACAAAATTAAGTGATTTTTGTTGAAAGAAAAAGAAACGTCGGCCCTTCAGTTCAAAAGAGTTGGCATGCAAACTTTTTTTTGTTTCTTACAACAGAATCTCTCCGTTACTTAGTGACTATTTTTTTTTTTAAATGGCAAAAGTGAAAAAAGGTTAATATTACCTGCTGATAGATCTAATGATAACCTACATCGGAAATTACCCCGATTTACCTACCGACTGGGTCACCAGCAGCAAGTGGAAGAAACAAAAATTCTATACAGTTACGAGTAAAATGGATCATAATCGCCTTCGCTCTGTGTCTCACAGTTAGATGCCATTAGATTATGCTTGTCCAAATCTATTTCCCTAAAAAGCACAAGACTTTCATCAGCAAATGGTCAATCTGGTGAGTTGTACATTTCGATTCATTCATCAATTAAGGTTAATTTTCATCCATTTCCCGCGTATAAAATTGGTAGCTGTCGTCTCTTTTGCCACTTCCCTCCATCGACAGAAGAATTTCCTGTTATATTCGACAACAGCACAACACACTATCCGTTTCTGTGACATAGTTTTGCCAACGTTCCATATTTAATTCTGTGTATACCCATGTGGTGGTCACCACAAGAAGGAACTTCAACTTCATCACTAAAGCCGTCGAACAGTGATTGCACACAGCAAAAAGAGCCAAATGCCTTGACCGAAAAGGAATGAGAAGACCAACCGACACGACAACAACAAAAAAAATGTCATTTTGCCTGTGTGTATCTTAACAGATGTTCCTTCGCTGTTGGATGGGGGAAAGTTATGTTTTCGGCGTCTGATTGTTTTGTTTTCATTAAAGAATTGCAATTGTTTCCATGGAATCAACTGGGCACCATCAGCAATAGCAGCAACAACAGCATCATCAGTAAGTTGAACTTTGCTTTGTTTGCTGGAAGGATTTCAGTGTAGAAAGAAAGCGACAGCGAAATTTCTCTCCCAAAGTCAAGAAAATTCTGCAACACCACCATGTGCCGCGGTTGAAGAATTTGAATAATTCGTTAATTTATTGGACTAGCAAGAGGATGCATTCATCCACCAAGGTGTGTGTGGGATAGAGTTAACATTGGTATCGATGGACCTGAGTCCGACCGGCATCTACATATACCTTACTGCATGAGCATGTCCTACATACAGATTTTCCTTTTTGTCTTTTGCAAAACACATTCTGGTGGGGTGGCAGGTGAACCAAAGAAATACGATAAAACCTCGATTTTCATTGTGACTGGATACACTCCTTTTCATCCGGCAACCAAAGCCAGAGAGTCTGTCCATAATCGTATAAAATCGAGGCTTCTCATTCATATCCGAGAGTATATTGGCGTGTTGTTGGTTGGTATTAGCGTAAGGAAATGATTACCCTATGGATTTCTTGGAAGCTGAAGCAGACTGACCTCAATGGGTACGATGATTATAAATTAATCGAAGTATTGTATGATGACACACGAAAAGAAATCGAAATTAAAGGAATTTAATGCGGATGCAGTGTTCATTTGTAGATTGGTTTTAATGAGCTATCAAATGATTAAGTTAGTATTCTTTTGGAGCAGTGATTAGTGTCCGTGTCTTTAATGAGATAAATTTTAGGTCCTTTGTTGGTCAGACACTTTAAGTGGCTTTTCTATTCCTTGGAGCACCACAACAAATGAACTATCCGTGCAAAAGTTACTAGCCTTTGTTGTTTGATACTGATAGTCTTTGCTTGACCCACAAACAAAAAAATAATTCCTGTTGTTGCGTACTTGTATTGAAATTTGTTAAAGGAAAAGTTGTTACGACCAACGGATGTGTTCAATCATTTTGGCATTTGGTTTCAACTGGCGAATAACGAATTGACCGCTGACTTTCATTCTTTTGGGAAACTGATGCTCGTCGCAATAAGACAAACGAGATTTGGAGAAATAGCATCAGTAACTAGCAGAAGACGAGTTGACCAGCAAACTTGATTTATGGGAACTAAAAAACCATGAAACATTACAACCGATGTTCCTATTCAATTCAACTATCAATCATGCAATAAGGATGAAAGTTTTCACTTGAGTTGGAGAGTTTAAAAAGTAAAATAAATAAATAAATAAATATTAACCCGTAAGCAGCCCATAGAGGGCCAAGGGCTAGCTTCTCACAACTGAACATGTTGTGCGTGGTATACATTTCGGCACATACAGAAGGGACCTACAGTTTTATGCCGTATCCGAAGGGCAGAGGGGTTTTGAGAAAAACCGTTTAAAAAGTGTTTACTTTTAATTTTAAAGGAATTTGCTCCCAGTATGAAATGTAAAGATCTGCAACAAAGTCCACATTTCACTGTAGGTTGATTCGCTTTGGTCTGCCATTCTGTTGAAAGTACTTGCTGGGATTATGACAAAGTTTACCATTCACTTCAGGAGTATGGACTGCAAAGTAGTAGTATAAATTGGTTGTTTGGGTTTGTTTTATTACTTAGTCATGGTCTAAAGATTTTAACTTAAGCTTGTTCTCTTTAGCCGAAATGTGATTCGTATTGGGAGTCGATTTTGCTTGTACCCACGACTCATTGTTTTCTGAAGTCTTTTTGGCGGACTTTTAACTTGTGCCTGCTTGCCAGTTTTATATGGTCAATAAATGAGAGTCTGATTCGACCTTCTAGTACATTTTTTATATCAACTAACGGTAAGAAATACATCTCAAGATACAGAGCTTCAGACTCACCTACATACACCACCACTGCTTCCAGCCTACATAACTTATATTTAAATCAAATTATTCTATCAAATAAATTCCCACAGAAAACAGTTACCATCTTATTATTCAATAAATTCCAACTGATTGGAGGCAATTCCGCATAATAAAATACCAACAATCCAACCTGAAGCAACTTAATACCCCACACACGGAATTTCTTTTGATTTTGCCAAGCCACAGACAGTGGGGAACAAAAAAGAAAATACTTAAATGTGACGGCAGGTCAAGACAAGCCAATGGAACCAGACTGTACAACGCCACTTAACCCATTTTCTCAAAGCCTAATTGAAGAATACGTTTGCTGAATGCATAACACGTTCCAAACTGGCCATAACTAATTAAACGCGCGAATACCATTTCTACTAACCACTACAGGCCAAGACATAACACACTTTTCGATACAGATGATGATTTCAAATCACTTTCCATTAGTGATATACCGCTCAACTTAAACAATCATAAAAGATAGTGTTAATTGGTTGGTATCATATTTCATTAGATAGGCTTCATACTATTTGGTAGAATGGTGAAAATCCTCCCAGAATCAAGTCAACAATAATTTACTTCTCAATAAAATTCAAATTATTGCCCAACCTGACGGACAGGGTGGCTAGCGTACATCCTTGATACCGGGACTTTGTGCAAAATAATTGCACACGAGTTGAAAGATTTTTTTTTTTTTTTTTTCATTTTTGTTCTCCCTCCTGTGTGAAGCAGGAAAAAATAACGTAGAAGCCACCTGGCCATCATTGAGAAGTGGATGCATTCCAGGCAAAATAGAAATTAGTGTGTCTCTTGGAATGTTGCAAACCAGTTACCATTTCTATCCTTCTCACTGTTCGACCTGACAACTTACAGTTTTTTTTTTCGAAAATTGTATAATAATCGAAATTGTATTGCAGTTTGTCTATCATCTATCTATCTATCCATCTACCTATCTGTTACAAATTGTATACTCAAATTATTGTTGGCATTTAGATTGATGTCTCAATACACAGTGTGCTGTCATTCGGGTGGATAATTATACTACGCATCTTGACAAGATTGAAGTTCATTGAATCCAAATAATTGAATATACTGTTGCGTAAACTTAAGTGATGATCCATTGATAGTCAATTCAATAAAAAGAAAAACGGTGACGAGCCTATCATTAATGGTGGATTTGCAGCGCTTGCCTTCTTGTTTTTTTTTGTTATGAAATACTTTTTAGCAAAGATAACCAACGGCCAAAGAGAAATGATATATTTTTGTGCCTATTTTCACCATCTCATTATAAATTGTCAAACAATTGGACTATATAGACTGCAATTTATAACACTTTCCATTTTTTATGTGCGGAAGTGAGGCGAGTGAGACATGTCGCTTCTTTTTTGACCAGCATTTTACGATGATGAATTCATAAAGCAAATTCGTTTTTTACGGCTAAAGACCCCCTCACAATAAAGACCAATGAAAATGTTATTTTGCTTTAACATGTAGACGATTTTTTTTAAATTAATGTAAAAAATGTAAATTGTGAAGAATAAAAAAAAAATAAAAAAATAAAAGACTACAAAATGAAAGTAAGAAATAATTTTATGAAGTGTTTTTCGGTCTTCTTCACTTAGTTAATGCGGTCTCTCGTTTGATCGTGGACAATGAGAGTATTTAGCGCAGTATTGTTATGTCTTTCAGAAAATGTATCTAAAGAGGTTTCTAATTCGGTGAGTGCGTCTTCTTTTTTTTTTGTGTTATAATTCAAATGAAATGGAAGCAGGTGGTCCGAAATTCAAGTGAATGGGTGCATGAGATTAGCTTAAGAGGAAGTATGGGTGAAATTTGTGAGAAACTTATGTTTTTGAATATCTCAACCTCGTTTTTATTTTTTATGGGCATGTACTCGTATGTGCTAAGTCTCATTTCGGCGTACTAAAATTTGGAGCGAAAAGATTTTTGATTGTTAACCTTTGGATGCAGTGATAGTACTAATGGTTTTCTTTTTCATCATTAAAATCATCACCCACATTCACAAAACTTAAATTTATGCTTTCTTTTCAAATCCACATCAATATAGTTCCTCTCATAGTCACAAAACCGTTAAAAATTTGAATTCAAAATTCAAAGAAAGAAAACAAAGTTCGCACGCCAACTCTTTGATATGACAAATGCACTTTGATTGTTTTTTTAAAGAAACACTTACAATGATTTAGGTAGATCTCCAATAACTTTCACAATATCCTTGATAAATCACTTTAAACGTCTCACAACACACAATTCTTCTTAGTTATCCTTGTCTAAGGAAAGCACCACCGCACACAGTAGACGAAATATTAAATCCAATCTCTCTTAGTTGTTATCCTTATTCAATGGTTTATCGGCCAAGCATGTAATTTAGATATGGTTTCCTTTTGTGAATTATTCACTTATTTAGTTTCTTTTTTTATTTTTATTTGGAAAGGAAGGAAAGCGAACTTGACCGTTGGAAGGTGACCGAATAACTAAAGCATACTCCAAGCTAATAAGTAGTTATATAAGTTCGAAGGCTTTTCTTTTACCCAAATCGTATCGTATCGTCGTCGTCGTCGACGTCGTAGTCGTTGAAGAAGAAGAAGAATAAGCCGAAGAAGATTTCCGCCGCCTGTTGTACATTGCTGCTATAGTTTTTCTTTTCTTTCTTTCATTCTGTTGACTTTTTTTTCCACTCATGCTACCATAAAAGCATAAGCCGACCCGTTGATGTTATTGTTGTTGGCATCTCACTATCTTTATGCCGACAACAGTAGTGGAATTGAGTACTTTTATTATTCATTGTAGAAGAGAGCTATCTTGCACACTCCTTTTTTTTTCAACACTACTTTTTAACTTTTCCCCACTTTCCAACAGAGCCACCAGGCAGCAGTAAGTGTAAAGTATGTGAATGAGTGAAGTTTTCTTCTTTTAGACTGAGCATTTCTTCGTGTTTAAGTTGAGAGCGAGAGATAAGTGCTGTTGTTTGAGCAAGAAGCCAGCATGCGTATAAGTTAAACGCGCAAAGTAAAAATGTGTGAAAGCATTTCACCGATTTTCTTGTTCCTTTTGTGTTTGGGTCTTTTTGTTTGAGTTCACCAATGGGACGGCCACGGCACTCAATGGATGTTGGTGAATCTGTTCGGTGGTTTCATTCACAACTTCTTTTGAGTGAAATGTATGGACAAAGCTTTCTTGCGAGTAAGCGACAGATACCACCAGATACAGCACACCTGTTCATCACGGTGCTAACAGGTACCACATTTAAGTTGATGAAATATTATATTTTGTCATCATATTCGCTTCTTGTTTTCATTTCATCAGCACAGCGTACAGGTCTGGCTCATTGGGGGAGCATTGTTTTGATAAGATTTGTTTGATTATTGAATGAACGATTGGATTTGGAGCAGGTTGACTGGGCTCGTTGGTTCCCGCGGCTGTGTTCTACGCGTGCATTGTACTTTCTACACAATTGTACTAAAAAAACGTGTATTCTTCAGATTTTTTTTTTTTTTGTGGTTACTGCTGGATGGATATTGTTGTTGTTGTGTGTTATTTTTAATTGTATCGCTTTTGAGATGACGGGTGTTTGTTGACGGTTTATTGATAATTGCTGTACACAATGTGAGGGGGGGGGGGAGGGTAAGATTATAATTTCTGAAGTAGTATATCTTTTCAGAAAAGAAATCATAGCGGCGCACAGTTGAAATGTAGGATTGGGTCAACATTCATATTGTATTGGGGGAATTGACTTCTTCTAGTTGTAGTACTTCTTATTCGATCGGATAATTTGATGCAATTTGGTTCAGATGTCAGGAAGTGAGATAAGTTGAATTGTTGCAATGAAAGTTTATTTTTCTTTTTGTGTTTGTCTCAGTGAAGACATACTGAAGTGCTTTTATGGGAGTACTTAAAAGTGAAATGGTTTTTTTTTAATTTTTTTTTTGAAGGTTAATTGATTTGACTTTGAAGAAGGAAAATTCATTGATAAATAGTTGTAGGATATATGGGCGAGAGGAAATGAAGGATGATTAATTGCGAGGCTAGTGATTTATCAACATAATATCCTGATGAAAAAAATGGACATCTAATGATGAGAAATTTGTTGCGTAATATCTTATCTAAGATCATTAGTCATTTATACCACTTAGAGTTAGATCATTTTAGAATTTATTTATATTTATTTTTAGCCATCAACAATCGTGGTAAGCTTGTTTGATTTTTGCTTTATTCATCACATATTTGCTCATGGCGATGCATTCATTTATTTTTGCGAATGAAAGCAAGCAATCTTAGACTTAAGGTTACTCAAGGTGGTAAGTTGCCTTTACAATTAGTAATGCACTTAAGGCACTCGAAGGGAGGAAGCCCTCATGAGTTCATGTGTACATAATTTATTGTTTTTTTTTTCTGGTGGGAAAATTTCTAGGTACAGGAAGAATAATTTAGGAGGATTTTGGTGGAAATGGAATTTCATTCTAATGGGAAGCGGTAGGTCAAGTAAGCATTTCCACACTAAAGTACGTGTTAATTGTTGAGATGGATCTAAAATTAATGGAAGAAGGAACCAGTCATCTTTCATGTACTAAAAAGTGTTCATTGTTTTATATCTGGCATGTTATTTATCATTCTGAAAGTGGGAGTGAATGAAGCATTTGCATGGGATAGTAGTTTTATTCTATAACCAGCGCGTGCCAAGGGCAATATGTACATATAGCCTTTTACTGTGGTGCGAGGTACGGTCGTTGTTTAGATTGGAAGAAGAAACAAAAAATAGGAAAGAGTTAGCTGCTGTGGCTCAGTGGTAAGTGCGTTGGACTACTGCGCATGGGTTCAAATTCAGGAAGATAGTAACAAATTTTTTTTCTAACACCTTAAATCTCTTTGGCCTTCAGATATGGGAGAAAACCGTAGGTCCCTTTTGTTCGTTCAAAAATGTATACCATGCACAACAAGTAAAATTGTTAAAAGCTAGGCCTTGGCCCTCTATGGGCTGCTTATGGCCTAATATTTATTTTATTTACTTACTTTGATAAGTAAAATAATCTGAGCCAAATAATCTTGTTTCCACGGAACCAGCAGAGCTACCTTGTGCGGTGTTGAAGTAACTTATTTTATAGCTTCCTGGATGTCAGTCAAGAAGCTAATACCTTCTGGTGGTATCGCCTTTACCGCAGCCTCACGTTAAGGTCATGGTAAATCTCATGATCTTTTCTGGAGACAATAGTTGAAGCTAAAAATTAAATTGGAAGGAATAAATGTCTTCCACCAGGGATCAAAGTGATCGCCTCATATATACACTCGACAAATTCGAATTATAATCCAACCCAATGATGGCACTAAACTGGGTAATGCCAGCTGAATACAGAAAGCAAAATGTGTGTTTGAGATGCTACCCAATATGTGGCGAGTGCAACCAACTAAGACACCAAACTAGGATATTCTAATAGTGGCTTCATCCTACAATACTTAGGTTAGGTAAGGTTACGTTAAAAAGGGTTATGAGTTCATTATAAAAACACAAGGTACCATAATGGGCCCATCGCGATCCATGTTGTGAGTCCTAAATGGAACCTAAGACCTAAATCATGTCGTCCTAGCATTTGATTGCCCTTCACTTGGTATTGAAAAAAGTATCTGCCTAGATGTAAAAGTTTATTTCTAGAAGTGCCCTTACATTCGCGCGTGTAGGTTCTCATAAAACCTACAAATATCCGATAGTCTACTGGCGTGCCTTCTCAGAAGACAATGTCCAGAGAGGATCCCGATAATGGTTCTGATTTGTAGTGAGAACACAAATTGATAATTCCTTCTGATCTTTTATGGTTGATCTTAGGCCATAAGGCTCTACATACCCTATCTACTTCCACATTAGACCTTCTGTGGTTAGCCAAGTTGTATGCACAATTGATAATACTTCTGCTGCGTGCAATCCCTTACTAGCTCAGATGTTCTGACAAAAGACTCTAGCGCTCTGAGCGCAGCCTGACTATCAATGATGATGGCAATATCCTTGTTGAATATAGATCCCATCTCAAGTAGTTCCGCAGCTTTGAGCTGGCTAGAACGTCGGCCAGACTGCATGAGTCGGGGAGTTTTAGAAATATTTCTAGGTTCAAGTCTTTAGTTGGTTTTTATTTATAAAAATAGCAATCTTCTTCTGAAGGTGAACTTCGTCATTATGCCAGTCTTCCCTGCTGGCCCGAAGTTGTATTTGATAATCAAGCGGCAGAAGGTCTAAGAAGTTTTCAAGTGCTGCAAAGGGCGTGGTACGCAAATCTCCCGTAATAGCAACAGTCTTTGCTTAGTGAGTGACTAAAACTATCGTTTAAAAAGTTTCCCTTATCAAGGAATGGGCCATGAACCAATAAGCGCAACCATACAGAGAAGCTATATACTTTCAAGCAGAAAAGCTATATGCGCGAGCTAGCAAACGGGGTATCAGTCATTTGTGCTTCTTCCTTGACCGTAGTGCGCTTGCTTTGTCCTTGGATAGAACCTTATGTTGTCTCTCTGTACTATGCTCAATTTTCTGATGGCCTCTCTTTTAGCTTTCCTGATTTCAAAGTTATATTGCTTGATCTGGTCGCTGTAGGCTTATTTATTTTTTTCTGAGCTAGCTATATTGAACAGATTAGCCACTTTAGATCTTATCTCATTCAGTGTTTTGTTCTATCTCTTTTCTCTTTGCTTTCTATTTCCAGAAATGCCTTACCACATTAAAGTTCACCCAAGCGAAGAGTTGTCAAAAATGACAGCATGACTTAACAAGTACTCTGTACCTACCGATCCAGTGAACACACTATCATCAACTTACTAATCACAGTATGAAAGGTATATATTCACTAAATCAACAAACATTAAAAAAAGTTTTCCCATTTCAAATAGACACTAATTTTTAACTTAATTATGATATTAAATTTTATAAGAAAATCAAGTTATACGTGAAATGGCAAATAAAAAAAAAAATAAACAAAATAAAAACCACCACAAGGCGCCTCCTCTTAGTCATTACATTAATCGTCAGCCAACTAGCAGTTTGTTTTACCACCGTCAACTTCCCTATAATCATGGCGCACAACCGCTCGCTCTCCTAGAAGGAAGCACAAGCCAGAATGAACATCAGCCACAATAGATTGGTGCATTAAATCACTGTGTGCGCTCTCCCACAGCCGATATTGTTCATTTGAAACTTCTGTGCAACATTAGAGGGACCTATACTCTCTCGGTTTGTTCATTCAAAGCTTGCCGCTATACTCTCCCCTACAACATGATCCCCGAGCAGAAATTTATGACCAGATCAAGGCAATCCAATAATTTTTGATACTAATTCCATCAAATTGAGACCCGTGACTTCCTTGCATTCGGAACCATGCGCCAGGCATTAATTTAATGAAGACTTGTAACGCGAGGCAAATGTATCTAGTAGACAATGAAGCCCTCTTCCTGAGAGGTAATAATTTGAAAATATTTCCTCTAGTGGCAATGGATCTTTGAGAGGGGAATATTACCTGCAGTTTAATTAAGTATGCAATAATTCTTGAAGATTTAATTCGTGCGGCTTAAAGTCGATGGAGGTAGATTGACAGTTAATCGGATTTATTGCTTGTTGAATGGGTTTTGTGTTTGATCTTGGTTCGCTGTGAGAGGGGGGCTGCAGTTATTTGGGTTTAATTATAAGTGGAGTTTAGTAGTTTAGTGGAGAAATCTAAGAAATTTCTATAAGATTTTCAATAAAATTATGACATTATGTTGACAGAACTGAACCCATTATGATGACGTTTTGTAGTGTAATGATCAGTTTTATGCCACGTGTTTTCTAAATTTCTTAGATTGAGTCTAGTATAAGTCAAAGCTTTATGAGGGTTATGAGGACTCTATAATGGACGAACTGCGATCCACAAGCCAATCAAATCAAATCCATTTTGTTGCAAAATCATCCAACTCCGTAGAGTAGCACTCCCTTTTGCGACTAGATCTTGGCACAGTAAAGTGACGAATGAATTCCATTCCCCCTCCGTCCCTAAAACTCCTACAGCAGTCCGTATGGGGTATTTCTTGCCAAAAGCTATACGTATAACCCTACGACTTAGTTTCATGAGATCTGAAAATCTCCAGTCCATAGTGAGTTGCCATAATTAATTAGCTTTCTTATTGAACCCATTGTGCATTTCTCTGCGCGAAAAAGGGCGAAGAACACAGTTGGCACCCGTACCTATAGGGTTTTCCATTAAGCATTTTTTATCTTTAAATTTAAATACAATAAACTGTGACTAGGATATCATTGAATTTTTTCATTTATTTCAAAGGCATATGTATGCCAATAAGTACGAAATTTAATATTAATCAAATGTCTATTGCAGTTTCACTTGGTATTCAAAACGCCCAATTTGTCACAACTCTGGAATATAAATTAGACTACATTTGACTAATAACATTGATTATTTTGGCTTTCAGGACAATGGTGGTTTGTGATTTATTGGCATAGCCCTGTGACTTAAGAAAACCACAGAGAAGAAGTCTAACGGGGCGAATTCGCACGATCTTGGTTGCCAATTCACATCGGCTCCGTGTGAGATAGTTATGTTCTCTCTCGTGCAAAACGTTCATTGTGGCACGGGCTGTATGACACGTAGTACCTTTCTGTTGAAACTTCATGGTATCTATATTACTTAATTCACACGTTCTGAAAAGGTGACAGTTCCATAGTTAAACATGCTATGCAATATAACACAGGATGGCAGAATAGCCGGCGGTCCGAGGAGAACTTGGCGCAGAATGGACGAGATGGAGGCACGGCAGTTCGAAAAAAAGTTGGGAAGGACTGAGGCACATTGCCAGAAACCGTACACGATGGCGAGTAGGCATAATAGAGGTCTTGGGTCCTACAAGGGAATACAAGACATAAGCAAAACAAACATATCACTCAATTGTGGTCAAAATTGGTTAGCGTCGACTGATAACGCTTACCGTAGACGATGATGCCCTGCCCAACGTCGTTTTAAAAGAACTTTTTACCGATTATACCATCGCGCCGGTTTAAAATCCACACCAAACAGTGACCGTTTCTGAATGCATTGCAAGACCCAAAATTCGCCAAGTTGTGATCTGCACCGAGTTCTTGTGCGCGACATCGAATCAACTACCTCGGGTTCTCATGCGTTTTGTAGACGTACGGATGTTTTCCGAGTTATTTACTGAACCGGGAGAGTTTAATTTATCCACCAGGTTGCGAAAGGTCCCTTCGGAAGGACGATTATGGCGACCGTAAAATGGACAAAGTGCGCGATATATTGCTCGAACCGAACAATCCTCTCATAATCATTTGCACATCTAATTGAACCTTATCGCCCTTCATGTTGATTTGGCAACAAACGACAATCAATTTGACAGATTCAACTTCAACTATATTGCCCCAATCTCCAATCAAAGTTTAAAAATTCTTATTGACTTACATTCATCTTGGATCCTTTGGTATACATGGTCGGATATTTCTTCTTTTTTTTTGTATTTTAATGGTCACAAAACTAGAACATGGCTTAGCCCTAACCAATCTTTTGCCATTTTACTTATTATTCCTTCTATCAAATCCCATCATTTGCGAATTGTCCAACCTTAATGGGTCCCATCTATAAGGCTGTGAGTCATTAACCCCAATTTTGTACAGCGCCACGCTATTTATAATGAAAAATTGATATGCCACGCATCCTTTCCTAATTACTCATAAAGTGTCCACCTTCCGAAAATAAATGTAGGTCAGTCAACCTAAATTACGTTTACAATTCATCATCCATGCAGCTTCTTCACCCGAAGAAGAAACTCAGGACTACCTCATTGGGGTCATCTTGACGATTACTTTAGCCTTTAGCGGCTCACTTTATTACTTATCGCTTCAATTATTGTCTCACGTCATTGCATTTAAATGGCAAAGCCCACAGGAAAAACAAAAAGACATATAACGACTAAAAGGTGAAAGGATTCCACTTGGACCAAATATTCGGCAGACAACATGCGGCCATGTACCACACAAACAAGTTCCTCAGATCCAACTTGGAATCAGGTTGCATTAAGTGTTAAATCTCAATTCAATTTTGTGGGTCACAAAGAAGATAGTGAAAACAGAGCTTCACGAATGGCTTTAAGAATATATATATATATATTTTTTTTTTTTTTTTTGCAAAGTCCATGAACCCATTCAGGGATTTTGTTACAGATTCCATTGTAGCCCCTTGGGTAATGGTGGCTTGGCGCATGCCATTGGCATTGTCATTGTCTGCAGAGGTGTTGCGGCACACTCAAAGGCCGCCTCTATTATTAGTTCAACATATTCTTACTGGGCAATTCAGCGATGATAATTGAAATGTTCTACCAGAGTTCCTATGAAGTTTCATCTAATCGATGATGGTAGCTTTAGAATGGGCGATTTCTTATGGGGATTACTCTTTTTTTTTTCAATCTTTTCATAGAGATGGTCAGACGATGTGTGTGGAATGTAGGTTTGTGTTATCATTTCCTAATAACAATGGAAATGAACTTCTATTGGAAGTAGTATTTTGCCGTCATCGAGTGCACATCCTCGGTTTTAAATGAGGTTGAAGTCTGTTGACATGACACTAAAGTGGTCGATCAGACATCCGTGCGATGGTCTATTGTGTGAGTGAGCAGTTTGAGAAGATACTAGAAAGGGGCTTCCTCTACTTCTTCTTCTTCGTATTAATTTTTATGAGACCCTTTTGAAGTTTTCACTTTTTCAAGTGAATATTACGGGATTTCAGTTGTCGGTATAGAAAATCTGTAGACGACAAGTGTATGAGTCGTAAAAGATGCAGCTGCTAGGTACCTATTGTATCTATTGTAAGCTTGCATTGTTTTCGTTGGTGGATGTTGCTTGTAAATGGAATCATAATGAAATTCGTTTTTAATATAAACACATGTCTGGGATGTAATTAAGAAAAATTATGAACCTAGACTTTTGATTCTCATAGGGTTCAGCTGAGCATTATTGGGTCAAAGAGTTTGTCGTTGGTAGAATTCAGTTGGACAGTTGACAACGAAAGTGAATCACTGTGGGAGGAATCCTGCTTACTATTAAATGATTAAAGTGTTTAAAGTGACAGTAGACAGTGCTAAGTACTATGACATTTTAAATGACTTCAAAAAGAAGATCGTAAGATAATTCATATTAATTGGAGGCGTGTACAGTTCAGCCAAATTCGTACGACACTATTGGTAGGTCAGTGGGTGGAATATTGATTTATAATTTACTGAGAGCTGGGAATAAAAGTTTTCACCACATGGTGTCGTTCTATTTTGAATATTTTTTTTTTTTTTTTGTATTCTATGTCTGCTGAAGAAACACACCAGAAGGCTTGGACCATCAGGCACAGATGCTTGTAGATATTACTATGATCTACTTGTATTTGAGAACGTTACGCACATACTACGCAAATGCGGTGCCATTGTCAAAATTAGACTAAGGCAGGTGGGTAGATATTCCCTACTTAACCATGAAGAGGTTGATAGGCTCAGTACGGTGTCTGGTGTTTTTATGATGACTCCAGGATCTTACCCAACCTAACCAAACCTTTTTTAACACATCTTACTAGCACTGTTATGGAATCAATCACATGAAAATCTTTTCTTGAAAAAACTTATTTTAAAACATAATGCTGTCACTATATGACACATGTCAAGTAAATGCTACAGAATTCAAGAATATGAAAGAATATATGCGTGGGCAACGCATATACATACAGAAATTGTAAAATGGTCACTTTGTTGGATCGTTTAAAACTATATATTTATATATATGTATCAGTGGCCTCCAGTCATAACCGCTTAAGTTAATATTTCTAGTTTTGAGAAAAAGGCGTTTGAAGTTTTGATTTTCTGCTCAAATGTATGGAGTATTGGGATATTAGTTTGCCTTTTTGTCCTTACATTGGTTTTGTGAGTTATTTCAAATATTGGGAAACATTATGGTATACTTAACTCAATTTAACCGTAAGCCGACTAAGCAGTTGTAGTCACTGATATTTCTCATGTTCAAACAAACCCGTCCTACTGTAATGTGTATCGTCATCTCACCTGAAGTTAATTTCCCTTCATATCTTTTGTACGTTTTCCAATTTTGTGAACCGTACGTGAACGCCAAAAGTACAACTGCCGTGTAGAGGCTTTCTTTTAACATCAAGGGAACTTAATATCACTTTATATTTCGCTATTGATCGATCATAGTTTTCAGATATTTTGCATACTTTTTGCATTTGGGAACCACTTTTCATAGGTCCAAAAGACCGATGTGTATAAGTAAATGGGCAGCCCAGATACTCTATATTTCTTCGAACTAATTCGGTGCCCGTTTCTCTGCTAGACTTCCAACCATACATCAAGCGCTCAATGCAGGGAGGTTCAATCTTCACTACAGATAGCTCCATCGCCACCAAGGAATAACTGATGATCTGTTTTCTTTTAAACAGGTTATTTAGGGCTGCAATAAATAACAATGGACTGAGGACACTTCCCTGACGTAGACCGGCTTTTATTGGGAACTCTTCTGTCCGACTTTGGGACATTTTACCATTGCCTTTGCTCTCCATACATGTCCATGACTATGCACACTACTCTTCGTTGTCTTAGCGCCGCCCATGATCTTGGTTGTCTATCAATGGTTTTTTCAAAAAATCCTTTAAGAATGCACTAAATAATAGTTCCACAGACTTTTGTTTTGGTTAGTATGTACTATTTCATCTATCCCGTTTGGACTTAACCTGCTGCAAAGTAGAAAGGAATTCAAAAGACCCAATAATCTGCAGGTCATACCTATCCATGTAATCTTCAATCATGCTTAAGCCATTAAAAGAGTACACTTTACCAACAGGACTGACTATATGCTTACAGTTTAACCATAAACTTTTACTGTGACTCAGAACATGTCTGACAGTAAATTTTATGATTGTTTACAACCATTTGAAGTACTTGACATGTTTAGACGACGTATTATAAATCGACTAAATAGAGCCCGTAGGTGCAATATACGTTCAGAAGGAAGTTGTAAAGCCCCTGAGGTACCATGAATCATCATAATTTTGTCAAACGAAAATAAATAAAATAAATAAATAAATAAATAATAAATAAATAAAAGCTGGGGCTTATGAATGTGAAATCTACACTGCAATTTTTCACCTCTCTAATCACTCGTTCGCGGTTTTGGGTTATGCAAAATGTGAAATTGCTTAGAATCTCTTTTGAAGCACATAAAGAAATAACGTTTTTTTTCTGTAATAAATCAATTAAATATTTCCCACATTAATTACGAGTTCCATCGCATCAATTCAGTTCAGATGCGATTTACAAAAACTCACAATTATTTACCTTGTTTCTTAAGCGAATAGACGGAGGGAACTTTACCCGCTTTCGGTGTGCAGACAAACAGTCGATACTCATTTAATCGCCACTCCATTGAGTGCTGCTGTTGAAAATCGTTAATTTATGCGAAATTTATCTGAGAAAGGCATCTCAGAATGTATTAGATTGATTTTTTCGTACGGAATTGGGACAATTGCTGATTGGGAGAAAGTATTGGGTACTAATGTACGCTGCTTCTGCAGAACGATTGGAGAACTGCTGGGATCTTCTTTTGTTTTGGCGAAATGAAATTGAAAGCATTTCATTGCATTGTTGTTCTGTCAGTCTTTTATTCTTCGGAAAAGACAGAGAAAGATATTGATTATTTATTGTTTATTTAAAGCGGATTGTGGCGGCTTAGCACCGGAAGCAGCATGTTTTGGAATGAAAAGAGATTTTTGTTTCTTCATGTGAACAATAGTAGTAAGGAGATATGATGAAGAGACAATGAGGATTATGAACTATTTTGATGAATAAAATAGTAATAAGAGCGGGATTAGACCAAATAAATATAACTTTTAACGGACCATAAAACTTTGGTGGCAATAAATGGTAGTAGTCATCATGATAGGCAGAAGTGATTGTAATAACATTCAATGATGGGATGATTTATGCTAAACAGCGACGTTTTTAAGCTCAAGTGATGTGACGGATGTAATTCGCGCACTAGCTCAGCTAACTTATCGACGCGGCCAATATGAGCCTATTGTGATAGAGCTCATTCAGGATAAATATAACGAAGCTGTTTCTTCGTCTTCGTTGGACATGTGAAAAAACCTGTGGAAATGCGGGTAGAGTTGAGGAACTATTTTATTTTTTTATACTAGCGACTAGCAGAGGAAAAGACGGAAGAAGTACTAATCAGCAGCAGACGGGTTCTGGAGACTGTAAGAGTGAACGCGGGCGATCACTATGTGTTACTATAGATGCAAGGTTAACTTTTAAGCAACATCCACAATACGCAGCGGAGAAGTCAACGAGAACAACGACTGCCTTGGCAAGGAACATGCCATGAAGACAACTTTTATAAACGTTTAGCTGAACGGGGGTGGGCTTAGTGGGTGGAAATCCCACACTGTTACTAAGTACGGGCTCAGTTTCGTCTTTGAAAGATTCCCACCTTCCAACGCAAAAAAAGGCTTCTGGCAATTGAACACGAACAAAGATCGGATTGTGGAACATAAGGACCGTCAGACTGACTCCATGAAAGGCCTCATAAAGCCATAATGAATAAGAAGATATACAGTGAGATAAGATAGTTTAATACTAAGAAATACATTTCCCCTAAAACAGCACTATCAGGCTCTACTATGGTAAATCAGCTGGAAATGCAAAGCTGTTAGGTCCAACCTCATACTTACTGGATTTGGACGGCTAAGTGTCAGAGTATATTAAAAAAAAGTTACTATCATTTATTGTTACACTCCGACTGAAGATTGAAGACACTGTTTAATAGTACATGAATTCTCAAAAGCCCAGTTCCTGATCTAAGAGAGCACATTAAAGAAGGTGTCTGAGGTATACTGTGTCTTGAACTATACGCTCTTGAGCCTTCAATAAACCGCCTACGAAACCAAAAGTAAAAAACTACAGAACCTAGGGTATTTGTAAAAGTGCCTGTGAACCTCTTATGAAACCCCCTGAGAACCCCATGATTTTCACCACAAGAAAAGGTCATTGTCATTGCTCGACAATTACCACCATGATATCATCATCCAGTTTGGAAATTCAATTCGCTCCACCACGGGAAGTATCTCCACATCTTTTATCAATTTATTTATTATAATTTGCAAACCAACAATACCCATGCAACCTTGGACCGTGACCAAGATAGAAATCAAAAACAGTCAAATCATTCGTCTAAATCAATTTCATTAGCAGTCACAACATGAATCGCCTCATTCACGCACCATTTCACTTTTTTTAACAGCATCGAGCAACAAAAATGAGAGTTTTCGAACCCAAGAAACACAAATCGCATTGATTTTTTCTGTTTTTCCTGTGCAAATCTTCCCATAATCGGTTCGTTTATCCACCGCCCACAAGGCATCACAAAAAAACAAAAAAAAAAAGAAACAAAATAGTGAAGAACTTTAGTTGGCGCACGACGACGAGTTGCGAATTGATAATGCGGATGAAAGTTAGGTCGATCAGCGGCGTGTCCGATCAGCCAAACACTCCAGGTGGTTAGGGCGATTATCCATCGAAAAACCGTCTAACATCAATTTGGAGGATCTCTTTTCTTTCTTCTCTGGCTATTTTCTGGCTTTTGGTAAAAATTGGCCAAGTAATAATTTTATGAAACCGCAACAAACGAACGCCCTCCTATAGTCTCATTCTGTAGTTTGCCAGCGGCGGCCGGCAGTGAAGCTCTTTAACAAATTGATGGCGCAAAAATCAATCGCACAGTACAAGGCGAGCGAGATCAGAAAGCCATTAAGCTCTCTAAACACAATACCTAGATACTATACACCATCGAACAAAACACACGAGATTCTAACGATCAATGAATGAATCGGATCGGAACCAGATCAGCAGGTGAGCACTGTCGACACTTGTCGAGAGTTGGGTGATAAATTGATTGATTGGTGGCGGTATCGGTGCGAATGATTTCATTTCATCAAAAGATTAACGTGTCGATTGGAGGTAGAGCACGAAAGAAAACACAAAATCCAGATTAATGATCATTGAATTAATGGAGTAGAGATTTGCCAGCGCGCACTGTGCACTTGGGAGTGTTTGGAGGATGAAATTTCTTTGGTCTTCTAGCTGCTCTTAATTGAAGAGCCATCATCATTGTGGGCATTTATCATCTGCAAATCGCGGTGGCGCTTGCACGATCACACAGATGACAGCACAAAACATGCGCACACACTGCCTAATTGGAACGGAACATGGCCAGGAAGAACAAAAAAACAAAAACAAATCAACCCAACACCGGATGTGGGTGATGAAAGCATTTCACTGGACGAACGCTTTTCATTGCAATGTGGAGCACGATCACACGTTTCATTGTAAGGCGGTACTTTTTGTAACGAATTTTGCGATATTGATATGAGTTGCCTTTTTTGTTTCTCCTTCATTTTTTATTGGGGACTTAATGATGAATTAATGGACTGCGATTTCCTCACTTAATTTACCACATATTTACTTTTCCGCTTTGAAATTTGTTTCGACATTCGAAGTGATGCTGATGTGCTATGCTACTGCTGCACGTGGCAGATGTCAATGATTTGTCTGGAATGTTAAATGTTTGGTTGCAGTGTTCAATCTACAACAATACAGTTAGCATGATCTTAATCTGTGAAGTACTTGCATTCAAATATGTCAAAGCAAATCAAAAGAGTTGGCATGCGAACTTGGAAATGGAGAGTCCATTCGAAGTGAAAAAAAATTAGCGCAGTGGATGATAGACAACTTTTTCAGCAGACAAAAGTGAAGCGAACAATTTAAGAGATCAAAATTAGTAGGTCAAAATGGTTGCCCGAACTTTATATTGAAAGTCCTGATCCATGGCATTAGGCGTTGTTTAAATTCAAAGGCCTTAAGTTTGGAAAGAATAATTTGGTGAGTAATTTGATCAAATCTCTTGCATCCATTTTTGTGAACAGGAGTTATATAATTGTGGAACAAATGCCTTGGGAGATTTAGAGATGAGAAGGGCACTAAGGCTGTGTTAAATGATTTACGCATTTCTTCGGATATGGAAAAAACCGTGGGTCATTTCTGTACGTAGAGAAATGTATACCACGCGCAACATGTGCCTTCATGGTAGGTGAAGACGAGCAGATTTCTTTAAATATGCAAACAGGTACAAGAGTCTCAGTCGAAGGTAAGAGTGTAGATAGTGACGAAACTTATGCTAAGAAGGAAGCTTTGAAAGGGTCATGAATTATTGGTGTAGAAAAGGTTGGAAAGACACTCCAAAGTTAAAACAAAATGTTCGATTTTGGAGATTGTGGAATAGCAATATTTAGTTTTTCAATTTCTTTTAGCCTGTGCAACTATTTCTCTAAATTTTGCCATCTAATTCCTAAGGCGTCATACCACTCTTTCCCACGAATGAAAAGTCTTTGCTTAGGATGCTTACCCTATGGATATGTTTTGCAATCTCGATATAATTCTTAAGTAACTTGCCGTTCCATCAAATAACCCTGACTTCAAAGAACCCAACTGATTGCCAATTTTACGCTCTAATTGTCTTAAACTCTTCCAGAATACTTCCTACTTGTTTTTTTATCTGTTCTATTACATTAATCTGTTTAATGCTTTAAAAACCTTTTAAAAACCCATCTCCAAGTTCACTGACATAACCAGAGATCTCTTTGGTTTCTTAAAATTCTCACGAGATATCACACACAATACCACCTCCAAAATGAGAAGAGTAACAAGAAAAAATAAAAATTAAAATAAAAAACGCTAACACTAATTAAAAGTTCTCACGCGGTGTGGTCTTGAAGAGCATCTGACACTGGATACACACCTTCTTGCGTTACCTAATAATTACAAACCGTTTTTTTTTTAGTTGTTGTTACCATGTACATAGAGTCTTATCAGTCAAGAGTATCTCAATGGGTATTAACATAAAAAAGTTTCACGATGACGCGCACACTGTGTCTCACGGTGTAAATACTACCTTCTTCTTCTAATTGTAGGTTCCATGCCAAATTGTTGACTAAACCAAATTTTCAACGAGAAATTGATATTCATGTGCATATTTTGTGCGCGCAATAGAAAGCCATTGACCAGCCCACGATAGACAGAGGCACCTGTCTCTGGTCAATAACTCCAACGGACTATGCATCAGGAAACAAAATCAAAACAAACTAACAAAGTGGCTCATTATGTGAATTGTGTCAGTCGATTACCATAAATGTCTTGTGAACAAAGTTGTCACTACCACCAACGCGCGCCGTCAACAACAACATCATCATCATCATCATCATCGTCACCATCAACGCTACCAGAATGTGGAGGCGTTTACCAGTTCCATAGAATTCGGTTTAATGTCGCACCATGTGCGACTGTCAATATACGGGATAGAAATGACAGCTTCGCTTTGGCTATATCTACCTGTCGTTTGCACAGTTTGGTTTGGGTGCGCGCCCGCGCGCAATGGTGCAGTGCTATCGAGGTAAATTGGACGTGACTATAGCATTAACCGTGTTACGGATGAAAATTTTTTTTTTTTTTTTTGTTTTCTTCTCTAAAGAGTCCGATTTTTGTCGTTCTCCCTAAATGACCAGACTGCTATGTACATACGTCCAATGGACTTGTACTTTTTTTTTTCTTCTCCAAAGTATTAGCTTGAGCTAGTGTGACCATAGTGAAAATTTCATTGGAGGAATAGTTTAAAAGAAATTTTATTCCTTTGCTTTAAAAACTTAAAGACAGATTTCTATAAGGAAGAAGACTAAAGCAGGATGATTATTTTGAGAAAATATTCTCTCGCCCATAACTTCTTCTCTTGTTAAATATTGGGTGAAATAGTCCTCTATTGGACAGACTAATTAGAGTTATACAAGATCCTGATTATTTTAAGTCCTGATGTACCTAGCCATTCACATTTTCATAGTAACAATTGCCTTAAATTGTTCCAAAAGCAACACGACCACAAAAATCGCATACGATTTTACGATTCCTCTTTGTATTTGAGACAATAGCCACGGAAAATGAATATTGAAGTCTAGGCGTCTCAAGAAATGGTTCCATGTGGAGGGAAGCTATAGACAGGAAGTTTCTAATATTAATCTACACACCTGTACTAAGCAGAAGTAGTTGAAAGAAGAGACGACTTCCCACAATTTGGTGGTGGCAGAGCTGTTTAACAATTCCTAAGTATGGTGTCAGGAACAGCGTTGTCATTTGGTTTTAGAAAATGCTCAACAGGCTTACCTTCTGCCACTTGACTTAAGTATTTCATCTCATGAGATATATACTTCTTCTGATGTTTGTGGCACCGAAACGAAATAAATCTCAAATAACAATATGGCACTGAATGCCCTCGTTTCTAGGCACGTGAGCTTGCTTAAGGCTTGGGTGGCTTTTTCGGGAAATTATTTTGGCAACGGTCATCAATATGCAATCACAAATTCAGCTTTATGCTGTATCAGTATTCCAAGTTCGCGAAGAAATTGAAAGATAAAAATATAGTGGAATGGCGACAGATTTTTAAGGGAGCAGTTTTTTTTTTCAAGAAAACAGTAGTGTCGTAATCTAGAAATCGGGAAAGCGGTTACCAAACCCCTTAAAGCCGCTTATAGTTGGAATCACTGGCTGCCCTGTGGAACACAAGATTGTAAAAACCATTTTCATGGAAAAAAAAAACATAAAATTTAACCCTATGGGTACAAAACTAAGGGCAGACAATTATCGCTGAATTAAGTTGCAATCTAATTAAAGTCTTCTTGGCTAAGATAAATACTATTATAATCCCGCCTATCCCACCTTGTAAAACAACTTAAATAGCTTCAGGCATACTTACTTATGGTCACACTGGCCTTTTTTTTTGCATGGAATTCCAAAGACGCAACGCATCGTGTAAACCACCGCCACCGACGACAGAGTCGCAAAAACGGTTCCATTATGTCCCCCAGTTATAGATGGACTTACAGAAGAACCCATACACGCTGTGGAAAAACAACTTTCTTTTTGTTGTCCACTAAAAAAGATTCAACGGACTTCTGGTGAATTTTCCAGCCATAGATGGCTACTTTTTTCATTTTTCCTATCCGCACTTTTTTTTTCTTTTTCCTCTGTGTTCGGAAATAGTTGACAGGTTCTTTGACACAGAATGGTTGATGAAAAAAAAATTCTTAGCTTTGTAGTGATTAGACGAGATTTAGATACATTTTTTTAGAACTCTAAACTTTTTTAATTGTTGTGACAACTTTCTCCTATTGAATGGAGTTTTGTGTGGCAGACTTGGTAAGTGAGTTCGGGTGACATTAATGACTTGGTTTTGATCGGTCAAGTGTGTCAAATGAAAATGCAATTTCTTACTTTAATGCCTCCAGTAGTTTGTGTGTGTGTGGTGAAGAAGTAAATTATGGCCTCGAGTCGGTAACCTTACTCCACGTGCTGATACTTAGTCGTGGCGCGGTAATTTGTTAGCATGTTTTAAAGGGCGGAGTAAAAGATACTCTTGATAAATGAGATAGTGATAGACAATTGGGTTAGTTAACACTTTCACGCTCAGGTTAATCTACAAATTTGAATACCGCCCCAGGAGTAGCTAGACTAATGGCTTTTTCGCAAATATGCAGGTTAGGTAACCAAAATACTTCGTATCGTGTCTAGAATCAATTAAACAGCCAAATACTTTAAGAAACTGCCAAAGGGCAAGTGTTAATCCTTCGATAAACAGTGCTAAATTTGGGTACATATCTAATTATGGGTAAATATTAGGTTTTTCTCAAAGTATGTACGTATCTGCGGGCAAAAGATATTCTTTACCAAATTAGTGGCACGCAATCGAAGGAACGCGCTACTTACGGCAAAATTATGTTCATTGAACCTCTATTTTTAGTTCGCATCTAACGATTTCTGCCGATCATGGTGGTCTTGAAGACTAATTACGGTTGTTTTCAATAAAACAGAAAATTAATTAGCAGTTATTGAATTTATTTAAAGGGTAGCTGCTGCTGCCTTGGGATTGGTACTATGATGGGTGTTATAGCTTTCCTGCGGTCCCACCTGCGTAGCTAATTTATTTTCTTAATTTAATAGGAGTTTCGGAATATTTTTACATTAGCAACTGAATAGATTGCCTTCAGCATTCGCGTAACAAATCAAACGACAAGGTTCAACTGTTCTGCGCCACGTACTCCTACCATCCTGAGTAAGTGGTTTCCACTGCATCGCGTGGTTAGCCATGGACCTGTCATTCTTTCGGATTTTCTGACCAATTAACTGCCACCTTAGTCCTAGTACAGTTGTGCCTATAGGATCATGACGCATTCTCTGATAAAGCTGTTTGTTAGCGATACGGTTTGGCCAGAAAATCTTTAAAATATAGCGTACGCACCTATTGACGACCACTTGCAGCTTGCTCGTGATACACATCCACAGTATTGATGAATATATGCAACCTTATTGAATCCCACTGCGGACTTCGAATTCATTAGACAACCTCCCTCTGTGTCAAACGTGACCTGTGGTAATAGAGAAGAACTCTGCCTGGAAGACGAAAGAAAATTGTTTAGTCAAATAGAGAGGCTGTAGTTTGGAAAAGATATTCTACCTCCGACTCCTATTAACATCCTCGAGCTGTCCATTGAATGAAGTAGTTGATAGAATCTGATTATTTCTTCAAAAACTACAGTCCAGAATAGGGAATAATATTTTGCTTAGTTTCGAGATCAAAAGGTATGTGACACAGACCACACGAAGGTTACTTACTTCATTCAAATCCTGTATCCTCCTGAGGGTCCTAAGACCTCTAATAAGCCAAGTAGTATCATACGTGAAGCTGATTGGATATTGTTGTTTGATTCTGAGGAAACATTGTGATGGACGGCGCTTAAAACTTTTAATTTGCACCTCATACTTATACAAAAGAAAGTTAAATACACTCCTTATTTTGTAAAACTGACCTTACGTTGTCCAAAGACATTTTTTAGATAAAATACTGATTCATCCATTTAAAATCTGTTAATCAAAAAGTAATCTTCTCTACCTCAACCACGACTCCATTCATTGATACAAAACGATACGACTGTAGTTTCACTTTACAACACAACTTACATAAGTATCTAAGTACCAACATACATCCGCCGAAGATGTAAGCACATAAAATGCTTATAAATATTTCTCCAAATTAATATGGCCAGCGTTCGGTTCAGTGTCATTACACTACAACACTGATATGGATCGGATTTAAAGAACCACACAAATAAAACAGTAACCATTAAAAAGTCATAACTCACGACCGTGGTAAAAGTTCATGAAAACAAAATATGTACAATGTTCAGAGATAGGTACGCCAACATCCATCCATCCACACGTCTCGAAACTGGTCTCGATAGAAAGTAAAAGCATCCACATTGTGGAGTGCAACGAATTTACACGCGAAATTATCAAACTCTGTCGAGTATTAGTTAATGTGTTGAACGTGATTCTTTTCAATTGGACTTTGTGTTTTCTATCCAAGAACGCTTTCTACATTGCTCCGTGTGGATCTGGATATGCATTCGCTGCCATTAACTTATGATTATAGGCAAAAGTCTAGCTTTGCATTACGAATACCTATTACAAAGAAAACATTTTGAAAGTATCTAAAGATCGTCTGCTAATTATTATCGACTGTTTGCCCACCAAAGCAGCGCACAAAAACAATCAACACATCATATTGGGAGTAAATGAGCCACAAGCTTAAATTGAGATTAATTATCCAAAAGTAGGGCGGATTAATAGCTTAGAAATTGTTTAAATCGAGAGCATGTTTATTTCTTAAAATTTTTGGTAAATTATTTCCGTTTTGTTGTATTTAAAGAGAAATTAGATGGCAATAGACATCGGTATAGTCTTTAGTTGGGTACTTAAGTAATTTTAGACTCTTAAGTCGGTATTTATTGCGTTTTGACTGAAAGCTTTGTAGGGTGACTGTACCTCCCAATTTTGAGCATATAAGATTGTTCTTGTTTGATTTCAGGATGCGCCATGGATCTGCAATATGGATCTACATTATCGCTTTCTGGTCCCGTCATGTCACTCTTCGGGACTGTGCGGTTTCCACAGACAAGTTTAAGGTCCACATCATCCTCCTAATTTAGACATTCCGGGCACAGAGACGAATTATCGTATCCAACTCTATAAAGGTACTTGTAACGTGTAACAGTTTACCTTCGCTCTATTTGTTCATAATCCTCCGATGGAAATGAGTTTGTGGGTCATTCTGGCTTTTTATAGAGTTTTCTGAGAATTGACGATAGGACACGTTCCAAAAGCTTTGGTCCTGCTGGGCCTTGATAGCGGTAGAGAGAGTACAGCAAATACGAAAACTTTTCAGACCCATGGACTATGATCGCTGTCGGACTCCACAGAAGCTATGAACTATGCACAAAATAAAATCGCCGGTAAAATTAAAATAATAAAATATAGCAACACAAGCTACACAAGATACGACAAGCACCTAAGTACTCTATACTTGACTTTACTAGACCTTTCCATGGTACTGCCCTTGTATACTCCAAAGTATTGAAGCTCCCATCTTCACAGATCTTCCGTAGTCTGTTCTTCAGCATTAAGGAAAGTTTTTGGACCGTTTTACCATACAGACTCGTTTAACTGGAAGAAGGATGGAACATTCAACGCTACCACCTCTACTTAAAACAAGGAAGGCAAACGATGGTGCATGCAGCGATCACAATCTCATTCACAGCAATCTGTTGCATCTGCCTTGTTCAGTTGCTATACACTAAACTCTTGTTGCTACACAACATTATTCCTATCTTGTTATAGAAAATAAAATGATAAATACAATGTATATTAGCAAAAGAACTATTTTTTTATGATTAATTAAAAATTCACCTCATTAGACATAGATTATATTGTTAGCAAGACATTAAAATGTCGCGATTTCTTACTCGTGAATATGCATATATTTCGTTCTTTAATTATGGCTATAATTTTTTTTTTTTTGTTTTATTGCAAGAATTTGGAAAGGAGATTCGTCAAAAAATGAAAGGGAACTCATAGAAAAGATAAATGACTCAGTTTGTGAACTTAATGTATGATAAGCACAGTTTTACTTTCGTTTTTAACTGAATAGAATCTGAAAGTAAAAGCTGACATTTTAGAGCTGTGAAATTGCGTATTTTTATTTGAAAACTGGTTGCAAGTCCCAGGCGCTTCTTTGAGTAGCATTGACCTCTCGGTTGGGTGATGTAGACCCATGATGATAGCGGACAGAGGATGACAGAGAATACTAGCATTCACGATTCAGAAAACTGAATAATCGATGCCATAGATACGCCTGCGTTCTAATCCATATCCTGCAGATTTATACTGGGTCTGGGTTTAGCATTTCAGGTTCTATTCTGCGGTAACCCAGTTTCTACCTATAGAAGTTAAACTTAGACACGTTGGGATACGATCGAAAACACTATGCACTGAAACATTGCCAAACTATTTTGTTCTTGCTTCAGCATACTTAGATTTTTTTCTGATTGCTGGTCCAAAAGTCATTCACTTCGAACTACGTCTCCTCCGCTGTTTGTGGTTCCTAACTTAATGTTTCGATTTTCAATGAACACAATTGTGTGTAGCATATGTCTCCTGCATACAGGCTGACTAAACTGCAGGATGACTCTACTCTCATATGAGTAAATCTACGTCTCAATTAAACTCTAATTCGTTCATCATCTAGCCCTTTTCTTAGAAACTTTGCTATTTGCTTCACTTAACGCTAACTGTCACGCTTTTCCATCTGCAGATAGATAAACTCTCAAGATACATTTTGCATAGAACTCTTCCGGTCATACACTTCCTCGTTTCGTACTAAAATGCAATCATACAAAGTAAACATTGTAGCAAAAGTAAATTACAAAAATGAATCTACACAACAAATTAACATTTAACCGCGCGTACGTTTCAACTTCTATCCAAGCGCCAATGTAAAACAATTGCGAGAGCACAGATGCAAATCCCAAAGAATAACAATTTTCCCTCTTCTGTGATTTATCCGTACAGGCCATTGACTGACAAAATCGCGGTTAGCCAAGTTATTTACGGTTCTCCTCACTATCTCACACACATACACCGGTGTGATTGTTATGCGCACTCCAAAGCGACCCAGGAAGACACATGGCCAAAGCCGTGGAAATCTGACCGGCTACGGTAGTTGTGATCCCCGGCACATCTACTACCGCTGATTCTAATGATGATGATGAAAAGTGCTAAGAGTAGAACACAAAAGTAGAAGAAGCATGCGCGGCCGCCGCCAAGCCAAAGTAAATTAAAAAATTTCCGGAATGTATCTGATGCTAGTCGCGCGCCTATCCGGAGGGTTGCGCATTTTCCCAAAGAGTAAATTAGCTGTATATCTGTGTACCCTTGTGCCATGGCCCGGCCACCTTCCATATTCCCGTTTATCCTAAAGTCAAATGGCTTTTGCCGTCCAGCCGGCACGTTCCCCCACTACACCCCACCGCACCACGCTGCGCTGTCGAGATAATGCTTCCATTTGGATTTCATCCGTAGCATATGCAAATGCAATGGCAAACGTTGCACTGCACTGATCAACATAATACAAATAAAATTGTCCAGAAGGAATGCCTTGTAACGTGTCAGCGCACACGCTGCATCGACAGTGTGCATCGTGGCTGTCGTGTGGACACGAGTTCCCACGCGCCCCCGGGGGAGGACGCCATTGGCGTCATCACCAGTTCAGTGGGTCATCCACGAGTATGGTGTTCTAATGAATTGACAACACACAGCCAGCTAGTACTGGTCAACCGAATCGAATGACAGTGCGGCACGGCGGCGGCCGCTGTCAATTGCCATCCCACTGCTTCAGTGGCAGTGGACCGAGCGTGTTTGTGTATATGCCCGATCGTCCGGACTGAAACTTATTCGCTTCGCTTATCCGGGACATGTCACAGTACAATTTCAGATTTAACTGGACTACAGAGAGTGGATGTCTACATTTAATGAGAGCCCACCATCGACCCGTCTCGGTACGCGTGTATTTGTATTAAGGTAAACTAACAATTTATGCTCGAGTAAGCTCCTTCAAAATTCTCACAAAAGATACAGAAAATGTGCAGTCTAGCTAAAATGCATCGTACCATACCCTAGTGCTTACAATAAAAACGTTCTCAAAGACGGAGTGCTCAGTACTTGTGACACTAGGGGATTCTACCATTGAACAGGTGCACGCTGAGGCAAGAAGTTTAATGGCTTGCATCTTAAAAACGAGAGAAGTCTACCGCCATGTAAGACTTGACAAGCAGATCCGTTTAGGGAATCATCAAAGAGATGACAGGTCGTCGCACTAGCTCTAGCTAACATCCAGTGAAGACTTGGACGGTCTGCTGTTAATTTCGGACGAGGATGAACTGAAGAGATGAATGGAACAGTTTCCTACTATTTTGAATCATGTCATCCCTATAGATATGCCTCCAGAGTCGTCTAAGGCAACAAAAACCCGAATGGGTGCTAATGACCTCCAGTAAGGACTAGATTACTGTCACAATCAAGGCACTCAAAAACAACAGGGTGGTATGAGTTGGCGGTATACCAGCTCTTAGCCAATATCAGCTGAATTACTCTTCCTACTTTTTTAAAGGCCTTTTCTGCTGAATGGAAGAATGAAATGATCGTAAAACTAGCTAAAGTAGTACGGCAACTATGGAAGTTTATTTGGTTTAGAGAGCGATACCCGATAAATAGATTGCAATTGTGAAGGCTATGAACATACGATCAAAATGTCAGGTCCTACAAAAAGGAAAGTTGTCTGAGGAATCAATTCCGAAAGCGGCGCACACCAGGGCTATATTCTGTCGCCAATTCTTTTTCTATTATTTGTATTATAAAATAAACGTAACACACTATTCGTTTTCCGAATTAAACCACGTTATTCGAAATAGATTTTCACCGTTTGTGACCAAGACTGACTATAAATGGGTCATGCTGTTTCGTTCTCTCCTTCTGCCGGTTATGATTTCATTAACAACAACAAACTATACGCGCAGCATATACATAAAAAATGGCCGCACCATTTTGCTATTAATCGAAGCATTTGAAACTGCACTTGTATTCGTGAGATCTCATTTCATTTTGCTGAAACATCAAAATAGAAGTACGATTTTGGGGGATTTTTGGGGGCTTTGGGGAGCGAATGTTTCAAATGACCTAAAGTTGTCTGTCTAATTTAGTTTGTCTATGATCAAACTGAGATCAAATAAGCTGTGGTTTTCGCTTGTACGAGTGTTGCCACTTCAAAGAAAAAAAGTCTAACAAATTAAGTACAGTTCCATAATGTTTAATGCTACAACATTCTTCAAGATAAAGTTATACTGATATTAAATTATTGAAAACAATACAGGAACAAAATATTTCTTAGATTGCACATTTAAACATTTCCAGGCTCGAACATTGCAACCATTTCTGTATGTTACAAGTCTTTTATCATATTTAGTGCGCCCTATCCAACAGACTATAAAAAAACGAAGAATCAGTTTAATTAGGCACAACTGGTTGGAGTGATTTTGTTCCGTTGCAGTAATTAAACGTATCGATCAGATCCGTCATACAATCACGGTATAGTTCGAGGTGAATATGACAAATTGATGTTTACGTACGCGGATCTGCGGAAAATTTAGTTTAGTTTTGTTTCTTTTCAGATTCATTGAGTACCTATTGTCTAATTGATTTGTTTTGGCTCGTAAATGAGCGATAGCATCAAAAGTGTTTTGTGGACCATAAATCATCGAATTTTCACTTTCGTACAGCTGCGTTAAGTAAAGGGCTAATTAAGAGAGCGATTTCATTCGAAGGCGGTGAGTTATGCCTTGTTATTAATTGAGACTTTCGTTTTCGTTGAACATTAGTTATATTTTGAACTATAAATTTATAGTTTCTATAGGTTAGGTGACAAGATGAACTGTAAATTAACGCTTACACATGCGTGATGGTACCCACGATCTAGATTCAAAAGAAATGTATATTAATACGTCAAATTGACGCACATTTGTTATATAGGTTCTCAGACAATAGGATTTATTTTCTGGCTTTTATCAGATAAATTGCTAACTCATCGAATTCATTAGTTGAATTTTGAGTTCTGTGTCGTAATTATTATACTACCTCGACTGATGGGATTAAAAATTCAAATATGCGCCAGTTTGTTGCCAGTAGTTGCACCTACAATCAAAATTTAATTAAGATGAAAGACTTAGGTATCCTACACGAAGACTTGAACTGAGAAGAGTATGAAAATAAAAAGATAGGGCATAAACTTATTCCATCCTCTCATCATTACACAGAAAGCATTTGAACGAAAAATTCACAACATCAAAATCACTGCAATTGGTAGAAACTGTATCGTCCTTGGAGGCTATTTTAACACGTGAGATGTAATATACATGATACTATAATATAGATAATATAGGATACTCTTGGAGGCATTAGCATCATCAAGCATCTGAGAGCGAAGTGACCTTCAGCAAAATTGGAAGCAAGTCAGTAGTGTCATCATGGACATCACCAGTGATGTTCAAATCTGTGTAAAAAACTATTTTTACCTTTTTTAAGTTTGATTAGCGTAAATATGTGTAAACAACGTAAAAATTCCGTAAAAAGGTAAAGAGGTAAATAAAGTAAATTACTGAGAAAAATCCAAATAAATAATATAACTGCCATCTTTAGCGTTGAATACCATTATTAATATACCAGCATCTTCCGCGCAAATTGAAAGGGTTTTCTCAAACTGGGCTCAAATGCATAGTCCTTTAAGCAATCGATTGACCTTTGAAAGGCCTAAAAAACTCATTCATGTATATTTTACACTAAATTCAACTAATGCAGACTATATAGGTATTGAAACAGAAGAATAATAAATATTGTATATGTCTCACTGTTAAAAAAATCAAATTTTTCTCGATTTTTTATTTGGTCAGACTTCATTATTATATGTATTTCAGAAAAAGAATACAGTATAATATAATAACAGGGTTATTCCTAATAAATTCATTGCTGGGGGTCCGTATTCTACATATTCCGCATACGCTTAAAGGTTGACAAACGTTGGATTAGAGAATCTGTTTTCAACAAATCGGGCTTTTTAATAATTTGATCGAAAAGAAGATAAAAACCCAATAGTTTTTTTTATACCGCACAGATTAATCAGATACAATTCTCATCGTCTGTTTTGAAGCTCCCTAATTTATATTATTTACCTTTTTTTTTTACTATTTTACCTTTTTTATACATAAGCATAGTAAAAATTCACCATGTAAAAAACTGACATAAAAAACGTAAAGTAAAAAAGTCGAACAACACTGGAAGCAACTCAAAGAAGTGAACCCAACTCCAAGCTGAATGTATTAAAGAATTCTACAGGCTGTTGGAGGCACTCAAATTAATGTGCACCCAACTTCAAGCTGATTGTATGGAAGGCTTCTGTAGGTGGTTGGAGAAACTCAAATAGATGTGTATCCAACTTCAAGCTTATTGTATGGAAGACCTCTACAGGCGGTTGGAGAAACTCAAAGAAGTGCACCCAACTCCAAGCTGAATGTATGGAAGATATCTCTAGGGGTCGGATTAACACAAAGAAGTGCACCCAACTTCAAGCTGAATGTATTAAAGACCTCTACAGGCGGTTGGAGGAAGTTAGAGAAGTGCATCCAACCTCAAGTTGAGTATATGGAAGACCTCTATAGGCGGTTGGAGGAACTCAAAGAAGTGCACCCAACATAAAGCAAAATGGATGGGAAACCACTATAGGCGTTTGGAGAAACTCCAATTGATGTGCACCCAACTTCAAGCTGATTGTAGGGAAGACCTCTATAGGCGGTTGGAGAAACACAAAATGATGTGCACCCAACTTCAAGCTAAATGTATGGAAGACCTCTATAGGCGGTTGGAGGAACTCAAAATGATGTGCAACCAACTTCAAGTTAATTGTATGTGTATGGAAGACCTCTATAGGCTGCTGGAGGAACTCAAAGAAGTGCGCCCAACTTCAAGTTGAGTGTAAGGAAGACCTCTATAGGGTGTTAGATTAACTCAAAGAAGTGCACCCAGCTTCAAGCTTAATGTATGGACGACCTCTGTGGGGGGTTGGAGGAATTCAAAGAAATGCACCCAACTTCAAGTTTAAGGTATGGAAGACCTCTGTAGGTTGTTGGAGAAACTCAAGAAGTGCACCCAACTTCAAGCTGATTGTATGGAAGGCCTCTATAGGCGGTTGGAGAAACTCAAAGAAGTACATCCAACTTCAAGCTAAATGTATGGAAGACCTCTACAGGCGGTTGGAGCAACCAGTGATGATAAAATCTGTATAAAAAACTCTTTTCACCTTTTTTACGTTTGATTAGCGTAAATAAGTGTAAACAACGTAAAAATCCCTTAAAGTTGGGTGCACTTCTTTGAGTTCCTCCAACCGCCTATAGAGGTCTTCCATACAATAAGCTTGAAGTTGGATACACATCAATTTGAGTTTCTCCAACCGAATACAGAAGTCTTCCAAACAATCGGCTTAAAGTTGAGTGCACATCAATTTGAGTTTCTTCAACCGCCTGAAGAGGTCTTCCATACAATCAACTTGAAGTTGGGTACACATAAATTTGAGTTCCTCCAACCCCCTATAGAGGTCTTCCATACATTAGCTTGAAGTTGGATTCACTTCTCTGAGTTCCAACAACCGCCTATAGAGGTCGTCCATACACATACAATTAACATGAAGTTGGGTACACATCATTTGGAGTTCCTCCAATGCCCTATAGAGGTCTTCCATACATTTAGCCTGAAGTTGGATGCACTTCTTTGATTTCCTCCAACCGCCTCTAGAGGTCTTCCATACAATCAGCTTGAAGTTGGGTACACGTCAATTTGAGTTTCTCCAACTGCCTACAGATGTCTTCCATACAATCAGCTTGAAGTTGGGTGCACATAAATTTGAGTTCCTCCAACCGCATATAGAGGTCTTCTATACCTTCAACTTGAAGTTGGATGTACTTCTTTGATTTCCTCCAACCGCCTCTAGAGGTCTTCCATACCTTCAACTTGAAGTTGGGTGCACTTCTTTGAATTCCTCCAATCGCCTATAGAGGTCTTCCATACCTTCAACTTGAAGTTGGATGCACTTCTCTGATTTCCTCCAACCGCTTCTAGAGGTCTTCCATACCTTCAACTTGAAGTTGGGTGCACTTCTTTGAGTTCTTGCAACTCCCAACAGAGGTCGTCCACACATTCAGCTGGAAGTTGGGTGCACTTCTTTGAGTTTTTCCACCCGCTTGAAGTTGGGTGCTCTCCTCTGCACCCCTTCAAACCCCTATAGAGGTCTTCCACACATTTAGCCTGAAGTTGGATACACTTCTTTAAATTTCTCCAACTGCCTTGGGTGCACATCAATTTGAGTTTCTAAAACCCCCTATAGAGGACTTCCAAACATTTAGCTTGAAGTTGGATGCACTTCTTAGATTTCCTCCAACCGCCTCTAGAGGTCTTCCATATAATCAGCTTGAAGTTGGGTACACGTCAATTTGAGTTTCTCCAACTGCCTACAGATGTCTTCCATACAATCAGCTTGAAGTTGGGTGCACATAAATTTGAGTTCCTCCAACCGCCTATAGAGGTCTTCTATACCTTCAACTTGAAGTTGGATGTACTTCTTTGATTTCCTCCAACCGCCTCTAGAGGTCTTCCATACCTTCAACTTGAAGTTGGATGCACTTCTTTGAATTCCTCCAACCGCCTATAGAGGTCTTCCATACCTTCAACTTGAAGTTGGGTACACTTTTTGAGTTCCATTAACTCCCTATAGAAGTCTTTCATACATTTACTTGAAGTTGAGTTCCTCAAAACCCCTATAGTGGTCTTTCATACATTTACCTTGAAGTTGGGTGCACTCCTTAGATTTCCTCCAACCGCCTCTAGAGGTCTTCCATACAATCAGCTTGAAGTTGGGTACACGTCAATTTGAGCTTCTCCAACTGCCTACAGATGTCTTCCATACAATCAGCTTGAAGTTGGGTGCACATAAATTTGAGTTCCTCCAACCGCCTATAGAGGTCTTCTATACCTTCAACTTGAAGTTGGATGTACTTCTTTGATTTCCTCCAACCGCCTCTAGAGGTCTTCCATACCTTCAACTTGAAGTTGGGTGCACTTCTTTGAATTCCTCCAACCGCCTATAGAGGTCTTCCATACCTTCAACTTGAAGTTGGGTACACTTTTTGAGTTCCATCAACTCCCTATAGAAGTCTTTCATACATTTACTTGAAGTTGAGTTCCTCAAAACCCCTATAGTGGTCTTTCATACATTTACCTTGAAGTTGGGTGCACTCCTTAGATTCCCTCCAACCGCCTCTAGAGCTCTTCCATACAATCAGCTTGAAGTTGGGTACACGTCAATTTGAGTTTCTGCAACTGCCTACAGATGTCTTCCATACAATCAGCTTGAAGTTGGGTGCACATAAATTTGAGTTCCTCCAACCGCCTATAGAGGTCTTCTATACCTTCAACTTGAAGTTGGATGTACTTCTTTGATTTCCTCCAACCGCCTCTAGAGGTCTTCCATACCTTCAACTTGAAGTTGGGTGCACTTCTTTGAATTCCTCCAACCGCCTATAGAGGTCTTCCATACCTTCAACTTGAAGTTGGATGCACTTCTTTGATTTCCTCCAACCGCTTCTAGAGGTCTTCCATACCTTCAACTTGAAGTTGGGTGCACTTCTTTGAGTTCCTCCAACTCCCAACAGATGTCGTCCACACATTCAGCTTGAAGTTGGGTGCACTTCTTTGAGTTTTTCCACCCGGTTGAAGTTGGGTGCTCTCCTCTGCACCCCTTCAAACCCCTATAGAGGTCTTCCATACATTTAGCCTGAATTTGGATAAACTTCTTTAAATTTCTCCAACTGCCTTGGGTGCACATCAATTTGAGTTTCTAAAACCCCCTATAGAGGTCTTCCAAACATTTAGCTTGAAGTTGGATGCACTTCTTAGATTTCCTCCAACCGCCTCTAGAGGTCTTCCATATAATCAGCTTGAAGTTGGGTACACGTCAATTTGAGTTTCTCCAACTGCCTACAGATGTCTTCCATACAATCAGCTTGAAGTTGGATGCACATAAATTTGAGTTCCTCCAACCGCTTATAGAGGTCTTCTATACCTTCAACTTGAAGTTGGATGTACTTCTTTGATTTCCTCCAACCGCCTCTAGAGGTCTTCCATACCTTCAACTTGAAGTTGGGTGCACTTCTTTGAATTCCTCCAACCGCCTATAGAGGTCTCCATACCTTCAACTTGAAGTTGGATGCACTTCTTTGATTTCCTCCAACCGCTTCTATAGGTCTTCCATACCCTCAACTTGAAGTTGGGTGCACTTCTTTGAGTTCCTGCAACTCCCAACAGAGGTCGTCCACACATTCAGCTGGAAGTTGGGTGCACTTCTTTGAGTTTTTCCACCCGCTTGAAGTTGGGTGCTCTCCTCTGCACCCCTTCAAACCCTTATAGAGGTCTTCCATACATTTAGCCTGAAGTTGGATACACTTCCTTAAATTTCTCCAACTGCCTTGGGTACACATCAATTTGAGTTTCTAAAACCCCCTATAGAGGTCTTCCAAACATTTAGCTTGAAGTTGGATGCACTTCTTAGATTTCCTCCAACCGCCTCTAGAGGTCTTCCATATAATCAGCTTGAAGTTGGGTACACGTCAATTTGAGTTTCTGCAACTGCCTACAGATGTCTTCCATACAATCAGCTTGAAGTTGGGTGCACATAAATTTGAGTTCCTCCAACCGCCTATAGAGGTCTTCTATACCTTCAACTTGAAGTTGGATGTACTTCTTTGATTTCCTCCAACCGCCTCTAGAGGTCTTCCATACCTTCAACTTGAAGTTGGGTGCACTTCTTTGAATTCCTCCAACCGCCTCTAGAGGTCTTCCATACCTTCAACTTGAAGTTGGGTGCACTTCTTTGAATTCCTCCAACCGCCTATAGAGGTCTTCCATACCTTCAACTTGAAGTTGGGTACACTTTTTGAGTTCCATCAACTCCCTATAGAAGTCTTTCATACATTTACTTGAAGTTGAGTTCCTCAAGACCCCTATAGTGGTCTTTCACACATTTACCTTGAAGTTGGGTGCACTCCTTAGATTTCCTCCAACCGCCTCTAGAGGTCTTCCATACAATCAGCTTGAAGTTTTGTACACGTCAATTTGAGTTTCTCCAACTGCCTACAGATGTCTTCCATACAATCAGCTTGAAGTTGGGTGCACATAAATTTGAGTTCCTCCAACCGCCTATAGAGGTCTTCTATACCTTCAACTTGAAGTTGGATGTACTTCTTTGATTTCCTCCAACCGCCTCTAGAGGTCTTGCATACCTTCAACTTGAAGTTGGATGTACTTCTTTGATTTCCTTCAACCGCTTCTAGAGGTCTTCCATACCTTTAACTTGAATTTGGGTGCACTTCTTTGAATTCCTCCAACCCCCAACAGAGGTAATCTTTACATTTAGCTTGAGGAAGAAATCAAAGAAGTGCATCCAATTGTCATATAGAGGTCTTCCATACATTCAGCTTGAAGTTGGGTACACATAAATTTGAGTTTCTCCAACCCCCTACAGAGGTATTCCATACCTTTAGCTTGAAGTTGGGTACACTTTTTGAGTTCCATCAACTCCCTATAGAAGTCTTTCATACATTTACTTGAAGTTGAGTTCCTCAAAACCCCTATAGTTGTCTTTCATACATTTACCTTGAAGTTGGGTGCACTTCTTTGAGTTCCTCCAACCGCCTATAGAGGTCTTCCATACACATACAAATAACTTGAAGTTGGGTACACTTATTGAGTTCCACCAACTGCCTATAGAGGTCTTTCATACATTTACTTGAAGTTGAGTGCACATCTTTTGAGGTCCTCAAAACCCCTATAGAGGTCTTCCATACGTTTACCTTGAAGTTGGGTGCAATTTTCTGAGTTCCTCCCACTGCCTATAGAGGTCTTCCATACACCTACAACTAACTTGAAGTTGGTTGCACATCATTTTGAGTTCCTAAAACCCCCTATAGAGGTCTTCCATACATTAGCTTGAAGTTGGATGCACTTCTTTGATTCCCTCCAACCGCCTCTAGAGGTCTTCCATACCTTCAACTTGAAGTTGGATGTACTTCTTTGATTTCCTCCAACTGCCTCTAGAGGTCTTCCATACCTTCAACTTGAAGTTGGGTGCACTTCTTTGAATTCCTCCAACCCCCAACAGAGGTCATCCATACATTTAGCTTGAAGTTGGGTGCACGTCTTTGAGTTCATCCAACCGCCTATAGAGATCTTCCATACATTTAGCTTGAAGTTGGATGCACTTCTTTAAGTTTCTCCAACCGCCTATAGAGTACTTCCATACATTTAGCTTGAAGTTGGATGCACTTCTTTGAGTTTCTCTAACCGCCTATAGAGGTCTTCCATACCTTCAACTTGAAGTTGGGTGCACTTCTTTGTGTTAATCCAACCCCCTATAGAGGTCTTCCATATACACAACTTGAGGTTGAGTGCACTTCTTGAGTTTCTGTACCCAACTTCAAGTTGAAGGTACTGGCGGTTGGAGAAAAACAAAGCAGTGCACCCAACTTCAAGTTGAGTATATTGAAGATCTCTATAGGGCGTTTTAGGACTTCAAGTTAGTTGTAAGTGTATGGAAGACCTCTATAGGCGGTGGGAGGAACTCAGAAAATTGCACCCAACTTCAAGGTAAATGTATGGAAGACCTCTGCAATAAATATTGTATACATTTGTTTCACTGTTAAAAAAAATCAAATTTTTCTCGATTTTTTATTTGGTCAGACTTCATTATTATATGTATTTCAGGAAAAAAATACAGTATAACATAACAGGGTTATTCCTAATAAATTCATCGCTGGAGGTTCGTATTCCGCATATTCCGCATACGCTTAAAGGTTGACAAACGTTGGATAAGAGAATCTGTTTTCAACAAATCGGGCTTTTTAATAATTTGATCGAAAAGGAGAACCCTTTACTACTTTTTTACCTTTTTTACGTTTTTTACATAAGGATAGTAAAAATTCACCATGTAAAAAACTAACGTAAAAAAAACGTAAAGTAAAAAATCGAACAACAGTGGACATCACCTTTGCTAATATGTCTCTGGCAAAAACAAGCAACCGCTACTTCCACATCGATCTCTAAGCAATCATGTTTCAGGTAGAAGAGACGTCTGTGATTCTGTAAGCACATCAAAGGCCAAAAAGCGAGTCTTCTTGATTCATGATGAAATCCCCAAGAAGCAGTAATCAATTGGGACGCACACGTCTCTGGAGAAATATACAGCACGTGATTCAGGGAAGGTGTCTTTTCTGAGCAGTGTTCTCAAAGGCTGGTTCTTGTACCAAAATTTAATAAACTTCAGAATGGCGAGAGTAAAAAGAACTGCGTAATCATGATTGGAATACCTTCAATACCACAAGTTGAATAAGGATTCAGTTTCGTCTTTAAGATATTAACACTAATATCCTGCTCTAATCATATGATCTGATAGTCCAAATCGTCATTAATTAAGTACCGCTCTTTAGTCTAAGTAACAGTGCTTTTGCCACGTAACCCGGAATCGACGGCCAAAATCATGTTGAGCCAAGACCACTGACCGATAAATTCCCGAAAACATTGAAACAATTATTTCGTGTTCTTCTAATAGCCTAATAAATTTTAGACCTTGCTTTGATATAATTATTTTTAGTATTACCTTTCAATATTTGTTCTCCATGTATGGTGTCCAAACAGAGTGAAGAGAGTTGTAAGTGATTTTTACATTCGTTTGTAGTTCACAGTATTTTTATCGGTTTTGTGTTAAAATGCGCTAAGTGCTTCTAAAGGAATAGTTAGAGAGGTTTCTTCCACTATTCCTCTCGATCTTTTGGAGCCCAAGTTCTTTTAACGTACCCAGACAAATGAAAAGGACTTATTTACAAAAATATTTTTTTGTAAAAAATCAAGATCATGTTCATTCATTTTATTAATCTATATTCGTACTTAAAGACTCTACCTTTTACCTATTAAAAGTCATCACAATGATAGTTGCATGTTGACAGTTCAGCAATGACACAAAAAATAACAGCTCCTGTTGAATGACGCTTCATATGCACACAAGTATGTACAACTTTTGCCTTTTGGTGCTGCATTCGGACTCTTATGAGTTTTGGCGTCAAAAACTTGGTGAGAAAGCCATAGACTAGTTTCTCCACTCTTAGAACATGTAAGTAGCTATAATCGAAAAAAAAAATATTATGACTGCCATTGTAAACGTCAACCAATTTACGATTGACATTTCCGCGTTCAATGCAACTTTTCTTCATCTATCGTGTGCAAGACCAGCACCAGATACTACCATTTCCATTGTTGTTTGTGCGTACAGAATGTCTCATAACATCTGAGCGCTCTGATGAGCAAATTATATCACGATTTTCCTTTAACAGTCGCAGATACTTACTCACCCTGGTCGTGTGTTGTGCTGATGGGAAATTTTATTATTTCACTCGAACCATAAACACAACACGTTCGCTGACAGTTTGACATATTGGTGCCCAAGACTTGACAAGTAAAGGGCTTCCGTTTCATTTGTTACCAGTCGTTTGATGTCCATTTGATATCCGATTGACAAGCGTGGAATGCAAAAAAAAAAAAACAAAAATAATAAAGCAAATTCCCTTCACCTTTTCATACTGAAAAGGGGTTCTGGACAATTCCCCAGCTCCATAATGTTTGTTCTGGAATTTATTACTCCACGGTTAACTGGTGAATTTAAATTGTCGTGGCCCCAAGTCGAGAGTATGTGTGTGTCTAAGGCAAAGAAATAACCCTAATGTGGATCATAAATATGACATGAACAAGTCGACAGGTTTCACCACCTAGAGGTTTTTTTTTTCACCTACAATCATACAGGCGGCATCGATGCCATTTACTTCAAAAGAATTCCCGTCGATGTGGTAATGGCATACAAATTGGATCTACAACAAGTTTGGTTCCTCAGGACAATATGTGTTGCTTCTGATAAATAACCCACACATGAACCAGGAAATAATTCCGCCGAGGTATCTCTTCTCTCTGCATGTGGGTAGGGATACAGTTAGTTGTTTTGTTTTTTTTATTATAATTACGGATGACAAGGTTATGAACACGGTCGCCTAGCTCTTGAGAAACTGATTAACGAATAGAGTACGTGGGTAGGTAGTAAAATGTATCTGTCACGCATTTATGACTATTGTCATAGATCCTACTCCATCCTGCAGGGTAAACAAATTAATTTAGATTCTCTGCTATCCTTTATTATATTACGAGTGTAAACGAACCATAAAGTTACTTATGTAGACTTAATAGACTTATGCTCTCACAGGGTTTTTCTAGCGTACTTGGTTGGATTCAAGACACCATATGTAGAGTTTTGTTAGACTTATATCCTGATGGAGTTGGATTTATAGCCAAATGTCCCATTAGCTATTGAAGTAGGGTACAAGTGCTTTTTTGGTTAATATCCACAAACCTATGTGCGCCTTTGGCCTCGGAAAGATACGACAAGCCATATAACCAACCATTGTGGGGGCTTATAGTTTGCTCCTGATTATTTCCAGCGAGGTGGTCCTTAGATCTTCGACGTTAAACTTGAACTCCCTTTTGTCACTAGATCATTGAGCAGCATCAATGCGTAACTAAACAGTCGCTAGTCATCTATTTTTGGCATCTAGAAGACTTCTTCTTAGCCGGTGAATAATGACAAAATGGTAACTTTAGTTGGAGGATTATCGCATGTTAGTTGACGGCCAACTGATTTTTTGGCAAGCTTTGTGCACCAACATGGCACCCTTTCCTTCCCATACCAAGCTCTCTTTGTTGCAAGCTAGCTTCGCATTTCAGTCTTGCATTAAAAATGGCGCGTAATAGCTTGATTTTCACCATCAAACGATTACGCATTCCGAAGAACATCTGAGTGTACACAGATTTACTTACCATCCAAACACAGCTCAAATGATGTTATTTATGATGAAACCATTAGTATCCATTTCCTAGACTCAAATTTCCATGCCACACAAGTCAAAGACCTTCCCCTGGCCCCGAGTCGTTCGGCATAATGTATCCTACCGCGGCCATGAACCCATACGTTTCCCCAAAACGTGATTCAATAGTTAAAACTTTCCTCTAGATGCATCCATTTGCACAGAAGGCGTGATTTCCTTCAAGGATCTCTGCAGTCTCATTAGACATGATATCTATCCAACCATGTATATCAACTAGTGAATTCATGTCTGAGAAGTGAATCACTCACTTTATATTGTTTACATCCTATGGCCTTGCCATCACCGTTAAGCCAATTCAGGTGTTTCGACTGCACTCTGTTAACCTAATTTTCCCAAATTTTTACTGTTTAAACTAAATTTTATTTGCAATTTAGCCAAAGTTTATGAGGTAACACACAGTGTGTCCGTCGTCGTGGCCATAATATCGCAAGGAATGTACGCCACTAGCTTTGTTTTTGCATATGACCACCGCTAACGAAGCTGCCGGATGAATTTACATAGATAGATCTGTAAAAGAATTCAGATGCGATCTTTTGAGTTTACCATCCGAGTGGGAATTAGTCTGAGAACGTGGTTAATAATGCACAACAATTTTGTGCATGCTGAGCGTCTATGCGTTATTGTTATTGTGGTCAGCGGACTGGGATAGAGTTGCCATGCGAAATTGGGTCAGTAGACGAAATGTTCCGCAAACGAAATTAAGCCGCCGGTAGGTAATGTTGTGAAACTATAAACCCAAACCATCATCAAGAGGATTCGCATCGCCACATTAAATCCAATCTGTTCAATGTGGGATGGTATCTACCTAGATGCATATGTTGCTTCATAAAAAAAATATTAATTGCCATTGGCTAATAGAGGTACAGAATAATAACTGTTGTTAAATATTGTACCGGCTACTGTCTGTCCGATTCGATGGCACTGAAGGGGAAAGTGTAATCAACCAGTCGAGGGTAATGATGCTTGAGCGGAGCCTAATAAAATGCATAATCACTTAATTAGATTAAGAAGAAGATGACCGAGAAACAGAAGAATCAGGCCCAGCTAAGAATAAAGTGCATTTTTCAGTAAATTGTTTTAAGTCTAATTTTAGTGAGCGAATAATGAGTATGCATACCGGAACTTTGGTTTTTTTTTTGTTTTCGTTTTGTAGAAATATTGAAGTGGATGAATTGAGATAATCGGCTTAAGGAAAGGAAATAGACATAAATACAAGATTAGCGCGGGAAAGTTCTTGTTCCATATCACAACAAGAAGAACAAATCATGTTAGTGGATTATGGCATCATTTCCGAAACTGGGTTTTTGTTTCTTCTGTTAACTGTTGCCAATTATTCGATTGACAAAGACAAACAACGTGCTGAAAGTGGTCTTCAAATAGAATATTCTGGGAATTTGAACTAATTTCAAACACAATCAGACATTGTGGAAGCACCAAGACCTTGTTTATAGTTTTGGGCTGTAGCTCACTGATTGCTTGGATGATATTGACCTTAAGTGATTCAATTGTTCCCAGATTGGAAAAACATCGGTTCTTCAATATTCTCCACAAAAAAAAAAAAAAGTCCAAAGGGCCAGTTGACATCGCCAAGACAGCTGATAACACGATTTGGGAATTCGGTGCAAAAAAGATCAATTGGAACCTGAGGTCATCCAAATCCATGTCTTCAAATTCATTGGAAAAAAAATCGGTCGTTTTTTCCAATGTTGTGAAATAAGTCTCACGCTCTTGGCACATTCTCTTCGGCCAAAACTCGCTGCTTGGGCTAAACATCACTCACTTTGGAAATATGTAAGTTTTCAATATTTCTCAACGTTGTTCAAGTGTAAAGCGACTCATATCGTCTCGCGGAGATATGATACTGACTTTCTGTCAAGATGGTTTAAAAAGAAACCACTAGATGGCTCACCCTTTAGCTAGGTTTTGTTGTACGAAAGTTATATAATAAAGGTGACCAAATAGCAATGATGCTTTTTCCAATTATTATTTTTCAGCAGGTGTTAAATTTCTTAATAATGTCTAGCTGTCAAAAAATTCAATAAGATCTGCCATTTTATATTGTACATGGTTTCAGACTTGGAGAACGTGCAAAAATTATTTAAAAATATTATCGAAATTCAAACTCAATTGTATGTACGCAATGTCAATTTCATCGTGGGGTCGATCGTTATCATTATCAATTTGCAGGCATTTTTTCGCACCGTGAAAAAATTATAGCGTAAGTGCACTCTTTTGGAGCTTGAGCCACCAACCAGATGGAGATTGATGTGAAACAAAGAGAACATAACCGCCGTAGCGGCTACTATTGCAGAAGATCCAGAATTTGGCGCCGATCAGCTGGATTGGGCATTACAAGGTAGTCGTCAATCCGGCTTATCTATAAGAGATTGTAGTGACATAGGCGAACATAGTAAACGCCGTGAGTTTGCTAATGGGGCACTGGAAATGTTGGCCGCAGATCTGCAGTCATCTTCTCGGACGAGGATCATTTTTAGCTCAGCGGTTATGTCAGCAAACAAAATTTCCATTATTTAAGCGAACGCAAACCACAAATGTTCAACTAAGCATCTATGCATCTACAAATATTGACAGTTTTGTGTGGCTTATGGCATGGTGGCATCATCGAACATTATTTCTTTAGAAATTAGTAAGGAGACACCGTTACCGCCAATAGTCTCAGGTATAAAACTATGCTAACCGAGACAGAATACCCAAGTACATCCACAAGTCGTCAATTGAGGCTTTTAATCCTACTCCAATTCATTTGTACCTACTATTACGTCACATATCAAACACACTTACAATTCCAAAAAGATGTAAAGCGCACCCATCAGGAGAGCCATACAATCAACCAACATAAGCAACATAAACAACCCTGCCCTAGTTTCCTCTCACTATAACGAATTGAAAACCCTAAACTAATTCCTGGCATGCAATTCGAAATAAGACGTCACACATTTGTGGCCAAATAACATTGATTCCGATCCTATCCCATATAAGTGTTTCTCCTGCCCGAACAGAGCTCCATAAATGGGACCATTTCTATGCTCACCGCGTGTAGGCGGTCTCAAATATCAACCCAAATCAATGATACACTAACATACCGAATAAAGCGGACACACATCAGAGTAGTTCACTCCTTTCCATCCTAACTGTGGCCTCTTCTATACTCGTGCAAGGTAAACATATTTGCACATTCTACGGAACACTCTGGAATAGTTTCAGCTTGTTAGGTGATACAGAGTTTATGTGCACAGCACAAGGAGCATGGTATCCTGTGGGCGGCAGGATCAAATGGTCAAAACAACTAATTTCTCATGGTTTCACCTTTCGACGCCAAACTTTGTGTTGCCCTAAATGACTGCCAATCAGAGTGTTTGACCCTTTTGCTATATCACAATCAATCGTGCGCCGAATGTGACTTGCACCTAATTCCGGCTAAAGGCCTCAAATGTCCCACATTTGAGTACCGTCGTCACCTTATTGTGTTGTGTCATAAACATAAACATACATTTGCACGCCTACCATCGTCATAATCACCCATATCTTGAAGCCGAAGGATAGTGCAGCACAGAAAAAGTGAACCACTATGAGTTGAAGCTAATGGCTAACAAATCCACGCGCGCGCTTTAAGGTAACGTTAGACAAGCAGCAGTGCATTGCAGGTGGAGTAGCGGTGTGCGAGCTTCGCGTCGCCATGGCCGTGGAGAATAAGTGCCCAACGTATTAGAAGCACGGAGGTCACCACAACACAGTGTAGGAAGTATTGTGAACGGATTATAGTGAAATTTATGGCTGCGATTGAATGACGCCCTCGAGGCGTTTCTCTTCACATGCAACTGGAGAAATAATTGATTTGTGTCCTGTCGAAAGCCTTTTGTCAGTAATTAATGGAACCCTGGCCAAACGATCAACCATCGATAATTAATGGTTTTATTGGGCAAAGTATTATCTGGTGTTAATGTTGCCAAGATATCGGGAAATGATTGTAATTGATCGTAAAGAAAACGATCTGGAATTTCCAAGGTTAAGGGTTAGGATGCTGTTTTGCTTTTGGTGAGGAATTTGCAGGGTAACTGGCCGAATCGTAGTTGTGCATAGTATAGTTGACGGCGATTATGCCGAGGTTTCAGTTTCGGCGCAAGTATGAGGTCGATTTTCCAGGTATTCAGGCCAGAGTTTGATGGTTTCAAAATCGATCAAAGTTGCAATACTCATTGGGTAAGCATGCCTCTGTGGAAAGGTCGAAGTATCTGTGTCCGTAGTGACAGTCAAGCTGCGTTCAATCCTTGCTTATTCCTTTAACCTCATCCAAACTAGTTGGTGAATGCAAGAGAGCTTTGAACTGTGTCGCAAGATTCAATTGATTGACTCCTATCTGGGTGCTAGGTCACACTGGTATCACGAGAAATGAGATATCCGATGAGATTACTGGACAAGGCTCAGAGGGGAGTTTCTCAGGACCCAAACCAGCCTTAGGTCCTCCTGCATCAACAGTCAGGGATTTCATTGATGATTGGGTTTCTTGTGAATACAATCGTGCGTGGCATTTCTCTCCTGGATGTTCGGTCTTCTTTAAAAGCCTAAGTAATCGCAAGACGATTTGATTACTCACTTAAAGGGCTTCCAACACTCTTCTAGACCCTTGTAGACATGCATGTCATAGCAAGGACTAATTATGTTGCTGATTCCTGCAATTAACTCGACAAAACAAAGTCTTATGTATCCTTATAGCTTGGGGAATATATATTTCTACCCCCTACACAGACAATTTCGAATGACTTTCTCCAATTTAGGCTGAGTACTGGATCCCACCCTCGGAGAAGTGAGAAAAAAGAAATAACTTCCACCAACAATGTCGAGCACGTAGCTCATAATTCAAGCCAGGTCAATTCGTAAGCTAGCCACTTTCATTCCTTCCATCACTCAAGCGTGCAATTTTCCACCACCACTGGATCGATTTTCCATAAGAATGAGATTTTCCCACAAATTTCTCCTTGGCCCACAGAGCTCCACCATTATCTCCAGTATATCCACTTGTACGAGTATATCAAATAGAATTCAAATCATTTGCAATGTAGATATAGACAGAGCACTTTCATTTGGTCAATACACAAATGTCATGTGTATGATAACCCACTGTACCGGGCTGGACATAGTTTTTCCTCCTACCCAGTCGCTACTGTATGTAGCAGTAACAAATGATCATGGGAACCGGGTTAATTGCACGTTAGCTAGCTAGTTGTTGAACTTTTATTAACATTGTAGCTGGTACGCGCGTTCCAACTCCTCCGTACACTTGGGTTCAACTGGAGGTTAAGAGAGAAAAGAAATTCTTCGGTACACAACCCCATGGGATGACCTTATACTAATTCCAGATACTGACACGGATCCATCTTAATTAAGCGCAACACTCAACGATAGATACCTACTTAAATTTATTAGCAAATTCATGGATACGAGTATCTTCCAACACAAGTCATGTCGTCTGAGAGTCTAGCATTCAATAGTACAGTGTCTTGGTTTTGTTTGTCTATCTTATTGTTGTTTTTCTTTTAATTAAATTCAATTAATTATTGACACATTTCATTACTGTTTCATTACACATAGAGTAGAGAGACGAAGAACCGATAGAGAGACTGTTGCTTTCCACTGTTGCACGCGGGCCGCTCGGCGACAAAATCGAAAAACGTGAGAAACTTTATCTAAAGGATTTGCTGTTGGCGGTGGAGGTGGAGGTGAAGGTGGTCATGGAGTCAGTGGAGGCTCCTATACACTGTTTTTGGGCTCTTTGACGGTCGTCTGCTGTTAGCGGGGAAATTGTGAAAAATTCTGGTGTAAATCGTGTTTTTGATTCCCCCGATACAAGTTGAGGAGTATAAGTGGGTGGTTTGGAAATAATTAAATATGCGGGCGACAAAACGTTGTGCTTTTTTTTGGGTTGTGTGTTGCTTTTGGTTTTTCTGGATCGTGAGGCGTTCTTTTTCTGTTGTTTGGTGTTGCGACTCGCTCTTGGGTGATGCCTTGTCTTCGGTTTGGTGTAAGGCTGTTTCGACTGCGATTCATTACGTTTCATCAAATACGGAAGCAAGATCGAATACACGAAATGTCGTCAACGCCGTTAAGTGTAACAACAGCCATGGTAGTCTGGTGTTGACCTAGTTTTTTGTGTGATTTCCGTGTGACATGAGGCATTTGAGGTTCTGTTTGCGGCTTAGCATTGGAAATGGTTTTAAGTTAGAAGAAATTCTTCCAAAAGAAGAAAAACAAATCTGGTTGGTTGTTTAAAAGGCCGTCGATTTAGTGGAATGCGTTGGTACAGTTAGTTGATTTCATGCGAAATCACAGGGAAATTTTGTCACTACCTAACTGGTTTCGTATGTGGGCGATTCAAACTTGGAATGTATCCTCAAGACAAAAGAGTTTTCTTCTCACTCATCAAGCATGTGAATATGTGCATGAATTTATTCAGTAATTATTCCGCTGTCGTTTGATTCCTCCGCAAACGAAGGCCACATTAGCCTTCCCATGAACGCCATGTCCATCAAGACTAGTTTAATTGAGAAGAAAATTGCTTTTATTTTAATACATGACATTCATGAGGAGGTAACTCGTACCAAGCACTTAAGTTGAACCCAGTCTGGACCCCACCGAAATTAGGTCCATTAGGTCAGGCTAATAGTATGTCCTACGGTCCTTTGTATAGGCCCATATATGTAGTAAGACAGCGCTGCATCGCCAGGATTTCCCTGCTAGGCCCCGACAAATCATTAGAGCTTTAGCAGATTCCCTGGTTACATCATCTATGCTTCATTCAGGAGTTTAGTTTTTCGTGAGAAGTACTATTGTGATTCTTGCCGGACTAATTTTTAACCCAGCTGACTTGTTATTTCTAGTCGCCTCTCTAGAACGTCACATAGGGTCTCCTCAAGGTTACCACTAACTAAACTGATTATGTTATCAGCATATGTTTAAAAATGTACGCCATTGTCCATTAATTTGTCAAGTGATTCACCTTCCACAAGGCTCCACATTAGAGGGGACATTGCTACTCCTTTTGGGCATCTCCTTGCTGTGGTGAGTTTGATAATACTTTTTGATGTCAGGGTCTTTGTTGCTCAATAGTATTGATATTAGTTCTACATGGGTATCCGTCGAAAACCTGAAGGTTATATAACAGTCTAGACAGATATTCCACCGGTCCGAGGCATGAAATTAACTATTGTTCTATCAAAAAAGCCATGGCACATCCTATGAAGGCTGTGTGAAAAATGTCTGGGATATCACGGACTTCAATTTGAGGTAGCAAATAGTCTGTTATTATTTTTTTTTCCATAAAAGTCTTTTCTAAAAAATGTCAAGCAATACAAGACAAAAATACCGCAACAAATTCAAACAACTTGCGGGTTATTTGTCAAAATGTCTTGGGACAAAAAAAATACCTTTAATTGAATCACCCTCTAATTCATTATGAGATTCAGTTAAAAGTAATACTATTCAGTATATTCTTACATAGCTCTACCAACAAAATTCAGATCACCAATTCAGCATAGACTTTAATGGAGTTTGGATATCAATAAGTCCATGATTTTAGTGAGGGACATTCACAGCTTATAAGAGCCCTACGCGAAACTAGAAGCAAGTTATTATGTCCATTGACTGAACATATTCCTTCGTGATTCTAAGCGGCAACATCCAAGTCATAATAGTACATTTACCGAAACAGTTTACACTATCGGTTCTCAAAAGAATTTTCCAAACAACTGTGATCTAGCCATCCTAATGAACAAAAAAGAAATTCATCCTCATATCAATCTAGATCATCAATCAGGCAAGTTAAATGCCAAAAGAAAAACTTTTTCCTCCTGAAATAGGAAAAATGCCAGACTGATGCTGACATTAATTCCATCACAAAATGTCCAAATACCGTATCGCAACGGTATTACAAGCACCTATTGTATAATAGCCCCATCTAATTGCGCCAACAAACACCATTGAACTTCAACTGCGCCCCGTTTAAGTGCAAAACACCGAAACCAGACCAAAACCACCTTCGAAACACTATGCGAAGGTGGTGCACCCGCCGCCGGCATCCATAGTGGATGGAAGTAAATTCACCCACCACCCGTACATTTGCCTAAGAATTTTTGTAGATACTTTTTTTTTTTTTTTTAAGCTTAACTCATTCTCATCCCAACACAACAGAGAACCATGGATTAGATTCCTCGCGTTACGTTTCACTATCTTTCATCTTGAGTATTAAGGAAGTCCATTGAAAATTCAAATATATTCCGCGAGCTAGTTTGCGCAAAAAATGCCATTTGCATGCTCTTCGTCCCGACCCTAGAATATAACAGTGTGCAGGGGGAACTTAAGAACAACACCAGGGGAAAATACTACAAAAAAAGAAGAGCAGGCAAATAAAATCACAATCTTCATCTGAAAAGTTGGTAAAAATGAGTCCAGGAATTGTTCGTTGCAAAGACGACAACGACGACGACGATGTTGGAGAAGTGCTAAAGAAAAGCCCATCCGGAGATGAAAAGGGAGCGAAAGAAGTGCAAATGTATCTTGGCACACTACGTAGTGGTAGCCACACTGTAAAATTCTCTCCCAGATCGAATATCACTGCCGGAAAAGGCATAAAAAATCGTCTCATAGATTTGTTTCTTCCGTGGGGATACACGGATACACATAGCCGAGCAGGCCAGTGCCACTGCTGGTGGTGCTTGTTCGCGTTCCACTAATAAGCAACATAGATGAGAGTTTAGTGTGCGAGCAGCTTTTGGCATTTTAAGCATGCACATGCCATTTTGCATCTAATGATTTACTATCTGATCAAGAATATCTAATTTACTGTGAGGCTGTTTGTGTTTATGCAGTAAATTAGAAGAATCAGTATTTTAGCCTGGCACACTGGATACAATGTGCGGGAGAACACTTGTGCGAGTTAGTGGGCATAACTACATAATTGTGCCCGGAAGTGGATGTACTGGGAGCATGTGAGATCAAGTTGAGGGGATTCAATAAGCTTTACTTGTGTGAACTGAGGAGTTAATGAGTAGGTATTAATCATATTGGAGGTGGTCGTGAAATGGTCATAGAAACTAAGGGTTAATAGCATTCGTAGTTATATTCAAAAATGAAGTCTACTTTGTATTACACTGAGCTAAACTGCCACACTCTATAAATCGATTTGGCATACGGGAGACAACATCTGGATCTTCTAATCTCTGGTGTTACAATGATTCTATTGATGTGAAATTCCGCACCCTGGAAAGTTATAATCCAAAGAGAGAAGAGAATCTATTTCATAGCGTATAGAAACTACAATAGCTGAGCATGAAATTGAGGAAGACTCGTCCGAAACATCTGCGGCCACGAAAAATCCTCTCAATAGGAGCCGATATTTCTTAGCTATCTTGTGTATCCAAACGGCCATTGCACTATCCATTTCTCCAGCAACTGTGCAGCTGTTAGTCGAGTTGTCAATGTTGGCAATGGAACTAACCCCTCGACCTTCAAGTCCAGCTACATATGTATATGATTTCTAATCAGAAGCTTATGGCTGGTCTTAAAGATGTCATCATGCCCGTAGAGATACAGAAATTCCTTGATATTACCCAACTATGATTTGAAACTATCTTAAGGATATGTCTGGATTTCGGAAACATATCCGAGATGAGGATGGATATAAATTTCATATCCCAAAGGAACTTCGAACTATCAGTCTGTCTTCATTCCTTCTCAAGATCTTGAAAACTCTGATTGGTATCCATCACGGCGAAAGTATAGACCCAAAAAAAGACTTTTTGACATCTCAACATGCGTAAAGTCAGTAGCAACTGCTCTCACTATAGGATGCTCCCTTTGACTTAAAGAGTATACCATGGCAGCCTTTTTGGACATTGAGACATCCTTTAGCAATTTCAGACCAGAGGCAATCGCCGATGGACTTACCGATTTGAGTGTTGACGTATCGCTCAGGATCAACTGAGCAACTGACCAACTTCTAAGAAGTAGTATCATTAACACAAACCAGATGAGGATGCGACGCAGATGCAGACTTGTCAAACATGCTACTTCACAAGGTGGTATCACATCGGTCACTCTCTGGAACATCTGGAACTAGAGGAAGCGTAGTTTAAGGTAATAGCTTATGCGGATGACGTTGCTGCCACAGGAAAATTTCCGGATACTCTAAAAAATCCTATGCTTTCTCCCATATTTCAAATATTTATTCACGATTTACCATAGGTTATGGGTGATTCATTTAAATATACTATTCATGACTCATATCATGTGGTACAATTTTGTAAGCCTTACCACAAACATCATTATTGTGTTGTTCGTAAATGTATGTAGGTGGTTAAAGAAGAGTCCCTTAGGAGTACCTCTATTTACTTCAGAGGCTTACACGCAAGCTGGTATCTGTCTCATTGTGTCTATTTTTTAATAAGCAATCTATTTTACCATTAGTGTGCATGAATTCGACTTAATTTGTATGTTCGCCTGAGGCTTATCAGTCTTAAGAGTATCAGTCTCATTCAAGCACACACTCTAGTCAGCTAGTCAGCCTAAACGTATGAATAATGTAGGATAAAAAAGTAAAAAATCAATTTTCTAATTCGCTACCGTTATCAACTACAAATTTCTACCGCTCTCCCGAAAGAAAGTAAAGTCTAGGTCTATTCGACTAATGGTCCACCCATGGTCAAGGTACATGACTTATTGGTTTTGAAATACGAAAAATTAAAAAAAAAAAAAAAGAATTCCTTTTGCGGTTACTGGTAGCCTTGCAGAAGTAATCGAATCTTCATAATGGAATTTTCCCTGTCGAATCGAGATTGCCATAGAGCAGCATAGAAACCGCCAATTACTCTCTTTAGCCATTGGATACGGATATCTTGTGGCATTCCATTACAAATATTCGTTCTAATGAAACCAACAGAATACAGTGCACCCGTGGTGTACTGCTTCACAGCCCCAAATAAATACACAATTTCATTTGAAAGACGACGCGACGTCGGCAATGGTGATGATGGTGGCGTCCTCGTTGTCAGTTGCCACCACCACCACCACCATCATCATCATCATCATCATCACTAGGAACTACTTGAACATTGTTACGACAGCATAGAGCCCCACAAATGAACGGATGAATAGATATGAGCTATCAGAATGCGGCCTCGTCTAAATGATTTCCTCATTGGGCAAGGTTACCCTCTTCACTCTTGATTCTGTCCGTCGCATCCGTCTCTGTAGATTTCGTCCATTTGCGTAGCGCATAAGGAAAAAACGGTGCCAGTAATGACGGGCAATGGTGGTGGTCTCTATGGTTTGTGTGTCTCTTTCTCTTGCTCTCTACTGGCTGGGAGATCCTCGGGATTTGTTCGAAGGAACATAACAAAAGATGATTATAGGTTTGTAACTGGTGGTCAGCTAGCACGCAAAGTATTGTTCTTCTGTACACAATGTGTTGTCGAGCTGGCGATACTTATCGACGTAAATATTTGCTTATTTCATAATAATTGGCAATTGAATGTCGACTATGCGAACGTTGTATGTACAATTTGGAATGAGGCTTTTGATACTATTTGTAGCTCAGAGGCGATAGCAAAGAAATATTGGCAAATAAAAGACACGAATGCGGAATAAATTTAGCGTTTTTTGAGACCGTTACCGTTGAAGATGCCTTTAGATACAAAGTTTTAGATTCATTTGCCTTTCTGTTGATGAAGTAATGGAATGTAAAATAAGTATTTCATTACGAAGGACATACTTGATTCTGGATTTTATTTGTTTTTTTTTTTTTTTTTTTAAGAAAAATGTCTTCTCATTTGAGAGTCGTAAACTCAGACTGGTTAGTGCGTTGGACTATTGAGCAAGGGGTTCTAAGTTCGAATCCAAAAAAATACCATCAAAAGTTTTTTCGCGGCCCCACCTCTTCCGAGTGTCTGACAAACATTCAAGAGTATTCACTGTCATGAGAAAGCTTCTCAAAACCCCTCTGCCCTTCGGATACGGCGTAAAACTGTAGGTCCCTTCTGTATGTGCCGAAATGTATACCACGCACAACATGTACAGGTGTGAGAAGCTAGCCCTTGGCCCTCTATGGGCTGCTTACGGGCTAATATTTATTTATTTATTTATTTAAACTCAGAAATCACCCTTACAGACAGTAATGACAAGAATATTAATCTTCATTTATCATCCCGAGCAGAGAAGATCTCCTACTTCTTTGCACCACTCTAGAGGCAGTAAGTTTTCAATAACCCGCCATCTAGTTTAAGCATTCGAAACTCGTTAGAGGTCGACAAACAGAAAATGCCACTGAGAGCCAGTTCCGGATCATAGGCACTGCTTTAATTGTCAGTCACATTAACACCGACGATATCATTACCAAAACCAATCAAAAAGGACGGTTCAAGGACCGATCACTGAGGGACTCCTATTGTTATGTTATAGTTGTTAATGTAATCATCAGGCTGGTAACTCTTCTTCCGGGATGCCTTCAGGTCCAAGAACATTCTATTTATTCATGTTCAGCCTATATGTCATCCTAGCCTTGCACTAGCCTTCCTCACCATGTTCGTTCCCCCAGCATCAAAAGCCACACCTTATGCTACCTGACTTCTGGATAAAAGAACATTCCACACCATACTGGTTGTTTGGGTCATGTTCTGTGACATGGTCTCCTCTGAATTTTGAGTTTGTTCTTCCATTTCGGCTTATTTTCTTTAACGCTGATCTGTCACTTTGTATTGAGGGACCTACTCATGAAGTTTATATATATGTATGAAGGATGCCTTGGCTTCTATGTCACATAAAGTCTTATGCCAACGGAGACCTATAATCAACTCTGTGTATACAATTATCTATTAAAATTAAGGCACCCACCCATAAAAACCATTGTAGTAACCATATTCATCATCTTCACGTTTAGGTATTTAGGGTACACACTCAATATCTTTTTAGAGAGGTCTCTCGCCCACACAACCTACCACTGGATTTAACACTATTAAGTCACTTATTCATCCATCAACTGTTAAAATCAGCTTCTGGTATAGATACTTTCACTTAAAAACACACCATCTCTACTGTGTCGCCTGTAAGAACTTTGAAACCGCCTCATAAGTCATTCAGATGCGTGTTCCACCTTCAATCGCTTCCATTGCCGCCCCATCTCTTTAGGCCTATTACACACAATATAGACGTTATCTTATAGCCATTAGAGCATTAACACGAGCCACGCAAAATTACACTGCGAATGAACCAGATTCAGGACAAAAGATACAATAATTTGCATGCTGTATAAGGTGCAAGGTATGTGTATGTATCTTTTACAATAAATTTCGATCGGAATCGATTCTGTAATGTTATAAGCCGAAGGCGTTTGAAGATTTAGCTTCGATTATGCGGTGTCGGAATGAATTATTCATCTCGAACCAACAATTGGCCAAAACAAGTGGCTTATTGGATGTTGTGGTATTGTATCGGGTTTAGTTGTGAGTCCGTAGAAAGCCTTGCAATATGCAGCAAATAGTGAGTTGTTGCGTGGGCTTATTGCTCGTTTGTTTAAAATATTTTCAATACATGGTGCGTCATTGCTTTTGGTTCACTGCACTCTAACTAGAATTCGGAGGTCCCTATTATTAGGCCAACAGCAGCCCGTAGAAACCCAATATCTTTTGCTTATACGGTGTACATTTTGCACTTAAAGAAGTGGTCTACAGTTGGTCTACTCGATCATTATGCATACAGAAAGATAGAACGGTAGATGCCATTCCTTATCTCGCTAAACGATAGAAGAAGCATTCGAAATCAAGGAAATAGATCTACGCATATTCCTAAAATTCCGTTCGATAACCTTACCTAAAGCTCAAAAAGACTCATTAGAAGCAATGTTATGAAAGATTAGATCAACCAATGTACAAGCTTTTTCCATGAACTATTAAAATTACACAGCTCAGCTTAGTGTCCCCTGTGAGTGGCCCCGGTAAAGTGTCTAACTTAAGTCTTAACCATATCCCTTAAATTTTTCACAGTAATAAAATTAAATAATTAGCTCGAAAATCACTTAGTATATTTCAACAAAAACGCGAAAATAATACTGTGAATTACGAACGAATGTAAAAATCACATACAGCTCTGCCCAGGGAATTTGGACGCCACGTGCTTCCGGTTGTGAAGAGCAAATTTTCTGACATTCGCTGCAATTCAGTCGTAGTCCCGTTGGTTCGATTTTTTTTCCTGCTGTGATTCCAAAACCGTCTTGGCTGGAGCATTACAGTCCATTCGCTTGATGCGGCTGAGCCAGCGATGCCAGATGTGGAGAATTTACCCCATTTTGGGGAATTTATGGTTGGATGTGGAATATGCGGAAACCAGATCGAAAAATGGGGAAAAACCAAAATATGACTGAACATTTGATACGATACAATTATGGTGCCTTTCTTGTTCTATCACATAAAAACATAGCAACACATTTTGTACAAAAAAATGATGATCAAATTATGACATTTTTTCAGAAAATAATGAACAAGTTCTAGCAAATACAAGAGTGTTTAACAGCTACTGACATTTACTGACATAAGTGCTAACAGATATGTCAGTTGTGTAAGCTCTGCATTACACCCAATTCAGTTGATTTCGAGTTTCGTAAAGAAAATTTCATATTTTTACATGAAATTAAAATGGGGAAAATTTTGGGGAAAATTCATTCACGAAATGGGGAATTTTATTAAAAATTTCTCCAAAAATGGGGAATTCGACAAAGAAAAATCTGGCATCACTAGGCTGAGCCAATATTTTCGGCGTATGTTAGCTTTTTCGACTACATCCACATCCATCATAGAGTTTACTGTTATATCTTCTTCTCCATTCTTCACCCTCCTCGCATGAGGGTTCTAATACACTGCGAAGCATGTTCCGTGCCTAAAATGGCTCAGCTTTCTTACTTATCGTTCAACACTCGGAGCCATAGTAAGATCAGCGAGAACTATGTCCTATTTGGTCCGTCGAGATAGAAATTTCGAACTCAGTTGTCTTGCCAAACTAATGTAGAACGGTTTTCATTTGTTATGCGTAGGGGAACTACCTCTGTCTCTACGTATCCTAGCAGTTGGACAGATCCGTGTAAGATAATGCAGAAAAGAAGAAGCTGTACTGAACGTCAGCCTATAGCGCCAAGTACCTCACCTTTACTTTATTCCGCAAGAAACTAACATTTCCTATAAGCAATCATCCGGTCTATCGAAAAATATCGCTTCTTCACAATTATTCATTTTGAATTGTATTCTCAACGGCACATCTGCAATTGACATTAATCGCGCACTTTCATTCGTTCTGCAAAAAAAAAAAAATAAAATAAAATCCATGCCATCTCATGCTGGGCCGTGATATCAACAGTGATGACGGTATCCCGTGCACACATTCAAAACCCAATCTTCTTCTTTTAGTCGCTGCTCTCGCTCATATTGGTCAAATTCGTGACTCGAAATCAAATACCATCTACCAGGGACCTTGAAAAATTACCATCAACTTCATCAAATATGGTAATATCCGTAGCACACCACCAAAGTAGCTAATCGGTGCCAAAACAACAACAACAACAAAAAAACCAATTGAAATGCTTTTCACTTAACCTCCATCAGTGCCGCGGGAATCCGCGCGCGATTCCACTGTGTGTCTTTGGATGGTGGGACTATGCACGCATACGTTCTATTCAATTGACATTATAAATAATTCATCAGACGCAAGACCGATGGTCTTCGGCAGCGGCGGTATAATAGCAGGGTCACCACAACGCTTACCATTTGCGTACATCCAGTGGTGCAGGTACAGAGCAGCCTGGATGGAAAGTGAAGTTGGCCATCCCGGAGGCAACTTTCTTCTACTCTATACAGTGTTAGAGTATCTCAATTATCCCTAATCCATAGAATATGGAGGAATGATCACTGCGCTTTCATGGTTCGATGGATGATCTGGAGCGAATGCGAGCGCGCGCGCGCACTCACTCACACACAAGTACTCACCAAACATATCCTCTGACAATTGTCGCAGCGGTGAATTTATTTATCTCAACCTGGGAACCGGACCGAATAATTATTATTGCCTGGCAGAGTGCACTGTGCGCTTGACATAGCAAGGTTCCTCTTTCCAGAAAGTTTATGACCCACTTTCGATTGCAGTTTGGCTTTGGATCGCCAAATTGTAGCAGCAACAGCAGTCGAGAGGAAGATGTGGTCCTCACCATCGCGTCGTCATTGTCGTTGGTCGCTATCGCGATTTTAGTTTCTAACAGGTATTCACTGCAGCGCCTTTGGCTGCCTTTTTATTCAAGTTTTCCTTGCCTCATGCTAGCCCATAAGCTGGATAATGATTATTGGCATTTGGCTTGCTAGATGGCAGTGCTGTGATGGTGGGCTCTTCTTCTTCTCCTGGCTGCTATGTAGCGGATGCGCGAGCCGTGCTCGACTGGGTCATTTAATTCACGATTATCGCAAGCGCGCGGTTGCGATGGATTTTTGTCTACACTTTTGTGGTAGGCAATAAGGCATCCCAAGCACCAATATTGGGTTGATGATGATAATACAGAACACGTTTCAGTTTTTTTTTTGTTTTTTTTTGTCAATTTAACTCGAGCTTGTTTGCATGAGCGCGTACTGGAATTGATAGTAGAATATCTCTGTTTGGCTGGACGAACGTGAGAACCATTAACCGAATAGTATTGTCTTAACTTCAACTGAAGCACGACTGCAGTCAAATGACAAGCAATTACCCGAATTTCCTGATATCAATGCCCGATATTTAATGTGGCCAAGTTAAATGCGTGACAAGTCATCTTGTGGGGGAGGATTTCAACAGGATTATCTTCCTTTGGATGTCAAAAGTTCTACCAAATAGTGGGAAATGGTTAAATCCTCTCCAATTCCTATAATATCTACAGAGATGGCTTATCAATTAATATACCTTACGTTTTTCATTATAGTTCGGCTAAAATTGCATGATCCCTAGTTTAGTCTAGGGAACGTAGGTCAGCGGTACTCAAAATAGTAAGCTACAGAAACCGAAACTCGGATAATGGACGATTATTATGTTTACGATTCTTAACTATTGTACCCATACAAGGATTGATTTCTGGAACGTGAAGACGCTTCTCAAATCAGGTCCCCACAATGTTCTCAATATCAGAATTTCTGCGGTGCATGCTGGACATTTTGGGGATAAGTGAAATCAGATGGTCGAAAACGGGTGAATATCAATCCCGTATGAGGGGGTTAGTGCGTTAGATTACTGCGCAAAGGGTTCCAAGTTAGAGTCCTAAAAAATACCATCGAAGTTTTTTTTACGTCCCCCCAAGGGTATACCTGTCATGAGAAAGCTTCACGAAAACCCCTCTGCTTTTCGGATACGGCATAAAACTGTAGGTCCCTTCTGGACTTGCAGAAATGTATACCACGCACAACACGTACAGTTGTGAGAGGCTAGGCCTTGGCCCTCTATCGGCTGCTTACGGCCTAATATTTATTTTTTTATTTTTTAGCTAGCATAGTGGCTACAATAACCTAGGAGCATATAAAAAACACCTAGGAGGAACATTCGACGCCGAACAAGGAGGATTTCGTTCTTGATCCTTTTGTGTCGACCGATTGCACTAACAGGGGTTTATTTGGCTTGCTTTATGCACGAATACATGTCAGGTCAAAAGTGGGTCTGTATTCTGCCACCAATTCTTTTTCTATTTGTGAGTTCTTACATCCGAACTCAATGGGATGGGAGCATTGTCTCCATCGATATAGCCAGCCAAACAGGCAAAGCACAGTCCCGGACCAGATCTGGCACACTAATACAAACAGCCTAAGACCCAGTGGTATTAAAAAAAAACATTGACATTTCAGGCATACTTGCAAACTGGCATTAGCTAGCAAAATAATGAAAGACTTGGGGAGTCACTGGGTAGAAACCCAGAAGATGAACCTGATATCTGTTAAACAGATACTAGCGTTGTTACGTGGAATCAAAGTTAGAGAAGAACTGTGGAGAAGACAGGCGAACAGTGTCTTATTCTTAGCTGGATCGTGGATGAGAGTCATAAAGGGATCCAATACTTAGGTCTGTTTGATTTGAATTCTCTCGAAATTGCATTTAGGTACAGACATTGGCATATCTCGACCATATACTCCCAACTTTAACTGCAGCCACCATTAGCTAACATTCACTTCCTCAATATTAGTACAAACCACTCAAGTGATTACAACTTAACTCTGCCTAGACAACGCTGTCAAATCATTAACACGTAATAGGCCACAAATCATCATCCAACAGAGAACGTACACTTACATCCTCCTCCTGTGCGAATGCAATAAAAATTCCTTCTTTTTGGCCAGCAAAAGTGTTGAAACAACGGAAAACATACTCGCACCTAAATATACAGTCCGGCCAGGCGTTACCACCGCGCACACACAATACCGGCCCGGCACCGGTGTGTTTGCGGTTGGGAAACAAGGTGTGAAATCCAAGTATCTGACCATGAGCGGTCGGTCATTCACCACGATCATTGTAAAGTGCTCCTGCTTAACACTCCACCGATCTTCAAGAGCATCTACATATATGTATGATGACCATCCCGTCTGTCTGGTGGTATGAAAATTGAAATCAATGATTGCAGCCTACTGCGCGCACACATTCGCTGTCAATTCACACCGATTACCGCTGCTGATCGATTGATTTGAATGTCAGTATCTGTTTCCCGCCTGGGATTCGGCATTGACCACCAGAAGCTGCAGGTCGGTTATTCTCGTGTGCACCGGTATATTTTAATTATAATTTCTGTAAAATCGTTTCGCCATATAGGAGCGCTCAAGTCCCACAGTATAGAGGCAAAAGAGTGTGGTATAAACAGACAGGTGCGCGCGATCTGTGTGGCTATCAATTGTCCATTTAGCCCTGGGGGTAGCGTTTCGGATAAGATAACGTGTCGGCTAGAATTAAGTAATACCATCGTCAATCGACATAATCTCATGGCCATAAGCCAGAAAGATGGTGTAGCGAATTTCCACCAGATGCATCAACATGAGCGCAGTTAATTGCACCGCGGTGCAAGGATCGTCGACAAATGGGTGGAGACATGTGTCATGATGAGTACTCACTCGGTCATTGTGCATTTCGCGCCATAGCCAAGCCAACTGAACGCAAAGAGATTGTTGATTGACCGATATATTGCGCTCCGCAACTCCTAGAGGGTGTGTTGACATCGATTGTCAGGTTTTTCCAGATTGCAAAGTGGCGCAGGCAATCTTTTTTTTTTTTCCATTGCACGTAACACGTCCGCTGTCGATTATGAAGTTGTAATCGGTTCTCTGCATGCAATCTGTCTAAGCAATGACCTTGAGTTAACGACCAGGAAGCGTTGCGTTGCAATTGTTGACACGCCCATTTTTGATGTTTCTTATTATTTTTTTTTTTTCTGTATCTTATGGGAGAAATCACTGGAGGCGACATTCCAAAGTCTCGAGATAAAATTACTTAACTTGATGGGGAAGATAATTGCAGATCGTCGGTGTGAATTTGTATAAATGAACGATTTCATTTAGAAAATTGTCTCTTTTAAGTAACAATGTTGAGCTGTTTCCGTGTCTAGAGGCATTGGTGGTAACAAACGAAGGAGTTGGACAACGAACTTGATGTCGTTGAACCGGATAGCATGAGGACTATGCATGTTTGTTGCATAAGATGCTCCTCACAGGAGATGATGGAAGGTTGTAAAGCATCGTGGGTAATTGATTTATCAGAGATAAGTTCCGAGAGATGCGTTTAACATCGGACGGAATTTAAATAGACAAGCTCAATAGGAAGTACGTAGGAAAATGGACAGAACACTTCTTGACCAGAAGACAGTACCCAATGGGTTGAGATTCACACTAAGATCGCCACCGGTCTGATTAGATTAAGTGAAGAAGAGGGTGACCGCAATTTATAAATCATTCACAGCCATCTCACGGGGAATCCTTTGAATCAAAAAGGTTAAACTCCAATGCTACTCAAGGTGAAAAATCATATGAAGTTCACCACTCCATTTATTGGCTTGTAAAGCAGGTTACTTTGGTTATTGAAGAAGTACTCTAGTAGATCGGTCTTTGCTTAACTAGGCTAGGGAAATGTTCTCTTTCTTTACATTGGAAGGTGGCAATCTTTCAAAAAGCTCTGCATGCTATGTTGGGGATCAATCTCTACGTCTGTCTGCTGTTGTCAGAGGGGAACCATCTGTTGTACCATTCTTCAAAAATTGACGTTTTTAGTACTACCTACTGTACCACTTCACACCATTGTCCTGCTAGCAACAATTGCGCTTCCTGCATCGCAAGAGATTATACAGAAAACGCTAGATACTTTCAGTGATTCTGTATACTGTATGACTTAATCGCCATGGTATTAGCTCATATTTGGAAGCCATCACTGATGCCACAACTTCTGCTTTCATCCTCCGATATTTGACAAGCTCATGCTGCAGATGCTGCTTAAGTGCCTTTCATCATTCTATCATCATTCTATAGTTTGGCTTAGAATATAGTTTCTTCAACTAGTCTGCTGCTGATGACCACTACTTCTATGTTGTTTTTTGCTAGTTATAGTTCTAGCTAACATTGAACCATTTTGATAGCTTCATTGCAGTCCTGCTTCGTCTGTTCAAGAAGTTGGGACACTGCTGCAGCTTTTAAGCATCTTCGGGCGACTACAAAATCCTCATAGAGTACAATCGTCGCGCCTTGTGGCTTTTTGCAAAATGTCTGGCGATATATTCGTTCCACCAGTATATTACTGTCCTTTGCACGTTTGCTGGTTTCTGCTGCATGGAAGCTTAACAAACCCATGTCACTCCTCTCGAGAGCTGCTTTGCTGTATCGGTAGCAGATCTGTAGTAGGATCATCAGATTTAGTACTTCTACGTCCAGGGTGGCTTACACGTTTTATTTAGCTCCAGATGCTCTTAGCATGCACAATTGGCCAACTCAAATAATTTGATGACCGAAATATGGCTACTAAAGACAGGCTCTGTACCTGCCAAAGGGTATTACTTTGCGGAATGGCTAGCAATTTAAGCTATGTGTGACTTTGGATCTTCTGCTTGCTCGTTATGAAGGAACATATCTCCAATCAGTCACCCTTTGACCTTAACATATGGTTTATTAAGAACTCCTGGCTGATATGGGTATTATGCGCTTTGCGTTATCTTCCTCCTCATCATTTCATTTCGTCAAATTGTGCAAGCTGTCGCGTGCAGATCTGAGGAGGTACTTTCGTGCTACAGACAGAAGCTAGATAAGATGATATTTTTAATGTTGATTTGGATTCGGTTACGCTGCCTATGCCCGTAATCCTCATGAAGGATAAGAGGATCCTTAAAAACTATTACGACTTTTCATCAAAAATGGCCTCGCGCCTTCTTACGCACTGAACTTGTTAGAATATGTTTACTATCAAATCACAATCGAATTAATAAAAAGCAAATATTTTATGATTAACTGCAAACAAAATTTCAACAATTTTATCGACCAGTATAATTATACAGAAAAATACCCCCGCGACCATCCAAATGGTTTGCCACAATCCATACATACCTGCATGCGCCCGACATTTTTTTTCAAATGAACACGGAAGAATTGGAATTGGAATGGTCGTCTCCTTGGCAATTCTCTCTTCTTCGTTTTGTTTTTTTGTTTTTGTCCATCCACCTCTTTTAACTGTGCACCATGCCAAGACCATTGTCCATTCGCGCAATCTTTGATCTGGAACCGAAGGAAGCACCAAATAGTCGCGCATAAATGTAGTGTTGCACTATAAGCCTACCGCATTCTCGACAGTAGTGCTACCGTCACTGCTGCCGCTGTTGCTGGTGTTGCATTGTGTGTCGTCTCCACATTTGGGAACACATTTCGAACGCATTGTTAGCATAGATTGCATGCAATCTTGTCCTGCTAATAGTTTGTTGAATTTTTGGTTAGAACCAAACGTGTGCCACCACCACAAGTGGTTCTGCCTCATGGAGAGCGAGAGAGATATTCGAACCATTTTCGGGCATCATTGCTCGTATATCATGATGATTGTTCCGAGAAATTATTTTTATTATTACCACGCGACAATATGTAGGACCTCCTTGTGTGCAAATGGACTGTCGGGTCTGCGGGTGAGATATGTTCGAAATGTGTTCCATTTGCTTAGAGGAGTTTATAGGAATTTATTGTTGCGCATAGTGATGGCTGTTTTTTAGTATGTCCTGTTACGGAATGGCTTATGGTGTTCATGTTTGTCGAAATGAACATGCAGAAAAGAGATCGCAGTAAGAAGCGCGAATGTAAGGTCAATTTACTCACATTTGGTAGTGATGTTAATAAATTTAGTTACGAACGCGATAATGATGGCGGTTTATTGGTGAAATTATGATGTTATCGCAGGAGAGACATTGTATACATTTATATGGCCGAGGATAACATTTCACTAAAATATACTTTCCTAGATGTATGTATGTATAACAGCTGGTGTCAGCGACATGGATGCTATCTAGCCTAGTCTTACAAGGATGTGTACAATTACAGCAAAGCAAAAGCAACATAGCAACTTTGAAATGTGATTATCAACATCCTGACAGCAAGTAATATGTGACCTCATGCTTGCACATGCCTGCAGCAAAACTTTCTGACTATAGATTGTTGTATATGGACATATGGGCCTGTCCATAAAGAAGGACTCTAACATGGCCAAACTCAATAACGTACAAGGAGTAGCATGTATAGGTCTCTCAGGCACCTTAAATTAACTTGTGGCCCGTGACATCAATTCAATAATGCTCTAATTTCATGTACATTTCAATTGAAGCATTCAGATGAAGTAGGGGTTAAGGTTCCTTATGCGTTTCCTATCTTCAAATTTAAATAACACAAACTGTGAGTAAGAAATAAATTGTGTGTTTTTTTTTTTATTTAGAAGGCTTATATGTATATGCCATTATGTATGTAATATAAATCATTCAAATGTCCCCCGCGACTTCAAATCGCGGCGCGTCAGATAACCATGTTCGAAAATAGCTCGTGCAAAATGTCCATTGTAGCACCAGCTATGTGGCACGCAGTGCCGGCCGTCCTGTTAAAATCGCGTGTCGTCGTTACCCATATTATCCAAATGGGGCCATCTCATCGACCGATCAGAGCAGTATGGACCGTTGATGTCGTCCGTCCAAAATTTACACTAAACTGTGACTTCTGGATTTTCAAATTTGACAATTTTGCTTTTTGCTTATTGACGAATCCATTTTTTTTTTTTTTGATCGAGCAGAAGCCTCACTTTCATAAAACAATTTAAAGAACAGTCAATTTGACAGATTTATCCTCAACAGTATGGTCGCAAAGTTCAGAAATCCCTATTGGAAAACTCTTTATGTTTTTTAATGCGACCCGCTGTCATACTTCAAACAATAAAATGGCACTAAAGGAGTTTGAGTTTGGCACCGCTGATCTAGATCTTCATATAGCAAATATTGCAATCAAAGACAAATCACTTCAGCGTGAGATTCCCCACGAATGGAAAATGGCAATGGCCAAGGATATCGATCTAAAAATCAACACCGACGCTGGTTGGAATCCCTGAACATCTCAATTTTATAGTCGAATAGTCCGAAATTGCTAACTATTCGCAAGGTTTGTCGCAAACAGGCTGTATCATATCCAGAAAGATGTGGCTAAGATATAATAGAGCAAAATCGCGATCACCAAATTGAGTAAAAACATAAGAAATCCTTCTGTTCACAGCTCAATCGTCACGATTGAACTACAAGCATACAACAGAAAACTTACCTACTAGCAAGGGCTCCCTGCGTTAAGTGTGAGGGGAATGAGGAAGATGTAGAGCACTTCCACTGCCACTGCATAGCTAGAGCAAGGTTAAGACCAAAGATACAGTGTTTTCCAGAGTTTTGAACTGTTTCATAAAGCACCGCATGTGTTACATATCTGGATAAATTTTGTATCTCGAATTGGGCCAAAGCCATGTATGTATTTACTTAGCAGGAAAATACCTCGGTAGTATTGAATTTAAAGCAAGCCCGCGGCACTCTTCAATACCGCTAAGCTAGAAGCTCTTCACGTCAACAAAGTTAAGCTTAATCTTTTGGGCGGCTTGCAGTCGTAGTGCAATATTGTCCATTTATTTTATTCAATAGAATTGGTCCAAGAATAGAGCCCTTTGGAACACCAGCGGTTATACAATACTCCTTACATAGCTCTATATAGATTTCATCAAGTGTTGCTTGCTACATTGTTAAGTGTCCTGGGTGCTTATAGCTTCGGCATCCCACTAGCCCTTAATTAATTGAGAATTATTTCTCCCCCAAAAAAAAAGCAGTGCTTGCAATGAACTCATTCATAAATTCAATTTGCTTAAAGTTCCTTCCCTCGCCATCTTACACGAAATTGCAAAGCAATTTCTCCAATTTCAATTCGTACATAATCTGACCTTCTTGGCATTTTCTCACACGTTTCCCTCCGCTCATGTATAAAGCACAGGTAGTATTTGGAAAATTAATTCCCAAAGACAGACCATGTGCAACGATCATGAACGCTCTCTGCTCTCTGGCTTAGCAAAGTATTAAATTTGCAAAGACAAACATCCGCTGGGCTGTCTGACTGCTGCTGGCTGCTGGCTGGCTGGCTGTAGGAGGCATCCAACCAAAAAATCCATTCGAAGAGGACAATGCGATACTTTCACAGATCTCGATCTCTGAACCCTTCCAAGCGCACACAGCCCCATTACACACAGTAACAAATCCACTATATGGAGTGTTGCTGTGAGCCACCTTCATGATATTGTACCGGAATCTCCTCATAAAGTAACGATCAGATCGAAAACGAGTGAACATTTGTTAACATAACAATTATTTAGGTTGCTCGTGTCAGGTCGATGCGCAATTGAGACCGATTTGCAAGTTGTACGTTGAATATTACTATAACTTTCGCCTGAGTGATTTCATTCTAAAGGCTCATTCACACAGTAAATGGGAAGTCAAAAAATGGGTTCGGTCGATTAAGTTCTTTGGGTTTACTTATTGCCACAATGCAAGGAGGAAGGTACTCATACGAGTATAAGTGAAAAAAACCGAAGTAAGTAGTTCAATTGAACTAAATGAACTGAACTGCTTGAACTAGAACTATCAATACTCGGTTTGCTCACATCAAACCAGAGGAGTCCGCGTACCGTGTGTATATGCCCTAAGGCATTAGTCGCGACCATGTGCTTTAGGATTTTTTTTATCATCAGAGAGACGATTGAATTGTAAAGCATTCGGGGTGACAATTTTATCGCAAAGTAATTTAATGGATTCCAGAGTAAGTGATCTGATATACCTTGAGTATTAAGTGGGACACACAAATTCTGACGGAGACTTACTCTGTATGGAAAATCGGAGGTTAATTGGCAGGAAGAATTCAAATGCAAAATCAATGTTATGTAGTGGTAGTTTTTATAAAAAATTCTTCTTTTCATTTGAACATACTTTAAAGTACTATTAATCCCGAAAAAGTCTTGAACGTAGTTTTTTCTCTACGTTGATAATGAAGTCAAGTAATAATTTAGTCGTTAATTCAAATTAAGAAGAATTTTAATTAGTCATGAACGATTGCGAATTTATCGTTCACTAGTAGTAGTCCATTCACAACTGATCGACCGGTGCACTATGGGGCAAAATAGCCATTTATCTGTCAGAAAATTAAATTTTTAAGTTGAGCTTTGTCACTAAAAATATAATTCACTTCTAAATATGATAGAGAATTAAAAATGAGAGAGGGAAGAGTCATTTTGATCATGCGTCACAAGTGGAGCATTTGTTCGCTTTTGCATTGAGTGCAGACGTGTTTTTGGTCAAATAGGCCTATAGTCAAATGAGTGGATTGGCGGATAGTCGAATTACCGAAAATGTATTTTAGAGCACACAACTGAGTGCGAAATTTGCTGAGAAAATATGCCAATTCGTGTCAGCAGTTACATACATATGTCAGAAGGATTGTTATTATTATGAATATTCGCAACTTATCCTTGAGTTTTGGGATTCTAATTTGATCGCGATCAATTTACCAGGCTCATTGAAACTTATGAATCCTAGTTGTCACTGAGAAATACTTATTAGAATACTTTTGTGTTACTCAAAGGTTTAAGCTGAGCCGTCTGTTTGGGCCGTGATTAAAATTCCACGACTTTTGTTTTGATCGAGATCAACTTTATACATGCAATGCTCTGATTTGCCAGAGAAATCTCTCTTTCTTGCACAAATTAATTTGCTTAAGTGAAGACATGCCAATGTTTTGTACATTGAAATACCCATTGAAGAACTTCGATATTCTATCCAAATTGTACTCTATTGTCCACCAATATTTCTCAGTCAACACAGAACTTCCTCTTCCATTGAATACCCTATTACACTTTTCCAAGAACCAATCTCTGCCATTGAAATGAAAGAGAATGTTTAGTCCACCATATTCGCAACTAACTTATACCGCTCCAAAAATGAATACAATCTTTATACCGAAACAAACACTTCCTTAATCTCCTTTTCATCGACTGAACACAAAATGATTTATTCCACGAATGAACTTATAACCAAAAGTAACTACATTGTATCCTGTATTATACAAGGTAACCTTGACTACAATTTTCAGTGCAAAAGGACAAGAACCGAAGTGGGGGATGAATCCTGTTGTAACACTTCTGTTAACATTGTTTAGATACATCGCATAGATATGAACTTCTCTTGTTTGTGTATGCTTGCCAGCTTGTTCGTTCTTTTGCTTGTGGTCTCCGGTATCAAACACGTGTTCCCTTATTGAAAAGAAGAAAAAAAAAATAAGATTTATGTTTGCCTCTCGGATTTCGGCGTATTACATTCTGCATTCGACATTTGTATCTGATGTTCAATTTAATGTAAATCACTTTAAATTAATCTAGTCGTAGTATTTCTAAGTATAAGATGAAGATTTAGTAGAGGATATGCACTGCGTTAATGAGATCAGCTCCATGAGAAAGATAGATTGTCTTTGGTTGAGTACATGAAAGTAGATTAGTAGAATGGACTTTTCGGGATGACATGCACAAGAAGATATGAGTAGATACTACTGTTATCCTCGGAATACCATTCCTGGAATTCTAATCTGATCCTTCATTGCAGGGATCTTCGCCAGGCTTGAGGGCACTCTTCTCAGGCAAAAACTTTCGTTGTTCTACCAGTACTCAGTGGTAAGTGCGTTCCAAGTCCGAATCCAGGATAATACCATCAACGTTTTTCCACAGCCCCACCCTTGCGAGGGTCTGACAAACATCCAAGAGTATAACTGCCAGGAGAAAGCTTCTTTAGACCCCCTTGCCCTTCGGATACGGCATAAGACTGTAGGTCCTTTCGTGAAGAAATATATACCACGCACAACATGTAGAGTTGTGATAAGCTATGCCTTCGCGCTCTATGGACTGTTTACAGCCTAATATTTACTCTTACAAGTTATTTTACCAGTAGAACAAGGCTCACACTTTTTGTTAGCCGATTTTCTAGGAATCATATCGATCAGTTTATTCGATAAGACATATCACTAATCCGCAGCTGCCTGAAAGGTCAACGTTGCTTTGGGTCAAAAATATAATTATACATTTTGATAGCAGCTTTTTTAACATGCCTTGAATCAAAGCGGCACTTACAGTGCCTAACACAATTAATTGCTCTGGTAAAGTGGCTTGAACGAATGAGATTTCCTTTGGGATTGCAATGGCTAGTTTCTTTTTTGGTGACCTCCTTACATTGCTCATCCTAATCTTACTTTTTATTAAACATCTCTTCTATTACCGACAATCTGCTGTTCTAAAAGAAAATATGTAAAAAAATCATACAGTAGAACCTACAGGTAAGAACTCGTTGTCATATTTTTTTCTATAAGATTCTTTCAGATTTCTTCATTACTTCTGGCTCTTAGGATAGTTTCTATTAAATCTCTAAAAGAAAAAAAAGTTCTAATCCATCAAAGCGTAACTTTGCTTCCAGCTAAATGTTAACCCATTTCACACACAGTCTGGGTAATAGACCATAGCCATCTAGTATGAACAACACTACTGTCCTGTCGGCAGGCATAACGCTACTTCATAATTTCTATCTCAATTAATCATAAGCGACCTATGTACCAACACAGATCCTTTAACGTGATCATCTGAGTAGGATTAATTTACCCCCTCTATGTGGATACAATTGGAGAGTAGATGGCCAACATGTTAGTGTTAACGATGCCAGTGTAATCGATGTTATCGTGTCCATGGCTATGTCTACTCTGCGATGAGATTCCGAAAATATCAAAGGAGCACGTTTTTACAGTGGCACCCTCAGCGTATTTTTATCTAATCGTAAACAAGGAAACGATTCGCACGTTTGTTACCCGGTCCTCTTGTTTATTGTCTCTCTCAGAACAGGCTCAATGGATTCACACAGAAACAAACTCACACCGACAAAAAGAATCCTGCAACAAGTAGGTACTTACCACATTACGAGATTGTCAGATTGGATATTGCAATCTTATTGTTGTATATTTGCGCGCCAACAAGACAAGAAGGCGATGAGCGCACTTAAGGTGATTCTTGTCATCGTCGTCAGCGTACCGCCTTTATCATTCTGATGTAGACTTATGGGCGACCGTGTGCACGTGATTCATAGGCGGCATTTATTAATGCCTGACGTTGGAAAAACGTGCCTGCTGCTGCCATAGTTTAATTGTTCGCATTTTGTTAGACAAGATAGAATATAATGGAAACACTGACACATCATGAGTTCTATTATTCTCAACAGCCAACAAACATTTACCATTTTTTACCGACTGCTTTTTGTTAGGTAGTCGTGTTTAAGCGATTCTCTTATTTGTAATTTAGAGTTTAACGCTCCCAACCACCAACCGTTGTACAAAATGGAAGTAAGCGTGGAATGCCCTTAGTTATACACTTATTGAATAGGGTTGCAGGTTCTTAGTTTTACTTGACAGCTGTCAAAGAATGACAACTGGATGTTTTGAAAGCAAAAATGGCACGTAGTCCAAAATGAAAACTCTAGCAGCGATCAGGCCTACGTTGCTTGGTTAGATACGACTCTTGATGGGAACCCTCTTAGATCAATCTAGGTTACGGTATATACAGGAGCCATATACTTTTACGTTGTTGTTGTCGTCGTTTAGATCGATCATTGAAGAAGGATTCGCCTAAGGTAGACTTCAAGCATATTGCACAAGAAGTCACCGATTGTCACTTCTTCCTCTCATCTCTGCACCTTCTGAACTGCAGAGATCATTGTGACATATTATAAGTTCTGAGCGCCGGTGTCGATAAGGTACTTTACTTAGAACGTTGACCCCTCGATATAGGCAACGCGTATGCTATTATTACCAGTTGCACCTTGTCTAGCCTGCTCTTAACTAGAGAGTTCCCTGGAATGTTACAGTATACCCCACATGAGGTAGGTTCCACTGATCAGATACATGAAAAACTACCAGCATTGACTTTATCGAAAGTTTTGGACCCGTCGGTAACAGAAGTTGACAAGGATTCCTTGTGTAGGACCTAGCTTAATAAGCAACCTCGCGATACAACTGTCATCTGCACAATTGGAATCTGAACCATTAGCCATACCCAAGAAGCACTTGCATCTATTTGCATCCATTTCTCAAGTTCCGAAGCAAAAGACTAATGCACTCTAACTCTTCCATAAAGTAGGCTACACACTATCATTTTTGAACTGACATTCTTGCTGGACTGATGGAAAAATGACAGTGTGTAGGTAGAAATGATAAATGAGGATGGAACTGATGGCGAGAATGATGAGGGTTGAAATTTTTCGTGGATTTTGCTGGAATTACGGAGAATGCTGCATGTTTGTGTATAATGTGTAGGTAGATTTCATAATTTGGCATTTTTCGCTAGTCGAGCGAGGGTCATATTTGATAGTCCAGGCTTCTGTGTCCCGGATCTCTCGAATAAGATTACAGTGCGTAAAAATTTGCCTTTTAGCAATTCACTTTTTCACACACTTGTCCGATTTATGTTTTTTTTTTGTTGTTAGTACAATAATAATACTCACACACGCAATTTCTTTATCATTCATTTTTCAAAAAAAAAAAAATATCCGTCTGCGCCCAAAGAAGACAAACCGAACAATGAAAAAGAAAAAATGAGAAAACCTTCGAAAAAATTACAAACCTGGAATGACAGTGTATAGCCTGGAATGAAATGATGAGAAATGACAGTCCAGGAATGTCAGTTCAAAAATGATAGTGTGTAGCCTACTTAAAATGCCTGCCAAGGAACCCAACACCTAGCCTATTGATACCACCAGCAGCTTTTTATTGTTATTTCGGTCTACCAACACCACCACCACCAAACGACACTGTCTCCGATACCAAATCGAATGCAAATTAGAAGAGAAATATTGTGGCACTAGCAGCAGATGTGCTCCTATGTTCTGGTCACATTAACCACTGGAACCTTTAAAATTGATCAAAGCGCACCCACTGGTATCCAAATCGAGGAAGCCTTTCTAGAGTGGTGTATGTCTGCAGTTCCATCAGAGATTGGCCTCCTTTTGAGCGGTATCCTGACGTCCCTTCTTTGTTTTTGTTTGTTTGCATTTTCACGAAGCGAGATTAGTCGCAACTCGTTTGCATTCATCACAAGGATGAGATATGGTACAAGCTGAGGGGAATACTTATCCGTTACATTGGCAGCTGATTCTTTGTTAGGTCCGCGTGGAATTGCAACTTTTCAGACATGACTTTGACGTGTCATTCTTGAATCGAAGAATAATGGGCTAACAAGCTGTTGCAAGGTGCGATTGTTTCAGTTCGCTTGACAAAGTGTTTGATGAAGACAGATTTAAGGGGACATGGTTTCCTTACTTTAAAAGTAGAAGCACAAAAACAAGTATAAAATCCATCAGCAACACTTTTATACTTACATGTATCATTATCGACATTTCTCACAGAAGATTAAAGAAAATGCAGTGGCAATTAACAGGTCTAAGATTTACACTTGAGAGTTCTATATATTTGAATCTTGAGGCTATGTATGAGACACGAATCCCTGAGCTACGGTTGCCTGAGGTACAGCCGCCCGAGACATGAATCCTCTGCGACCACGCGTACACTACTTTATACCGATTTTTTAATGCCGAGTCAAGCCAGGTATTGACAGATCCTCTTAACTGGAGTATTACTCTTCACTTGTTAGATATGGCCGAGCCAATCTTTGAGCTAATTGAGCTTGCCAGTGTATCTTCTCCATCCTCGTATGTGGATGCTAATTACTGACGAAATATTTTTCGCTTAAGTTCCATATCGGACAATTCTGTCCACTAATGAGCTGTAAACGATCCTACTGTCACACCTGCTCGCTGCTTCTTCAGCCCTTGAGGCCAGTGTGTCGATATATTGACTTTTGTCACGTCTCACACTATGCTGCACTCATTTCTTCTTCGCATGGTTTTGGGTTTCTAGCTCGGTTTTCTCCAAGCTTTTATAGGTGCACGCTCTTCGATCTGTCTCCAAGTATCTGCCGAAAGTCATATAGTTGTGCAATCACTTTTCCAAAGTCACTATTCCTTATTTATTTGTTTCTTTTTTCATCTTCTTAAAGGTGGACACTTCATGTAGAACGTCCCATGAGACAACTCCAAATTAAAGTACTTGTACTTTCAATACATCCAGCTACATATGCATCCCATTCGCACTTGAATTTTCCCTGCCTCTCGGTTCCTTATTTGGTATGCAAATTACCACAATTAACACAGGCGCACACATGCCACTTGTGGCCGGCGCAGATGTGCATTCCATTTGTGTCCCTTTAATTGCGAGTTTCATCATAATGCCCACATTTGGGTGTAATAAACCTTGTATCCTAACCTTGTCCTTGCTCATTTAGTCGAATTGCATAAGCAGTAAGAAAAAGTAACCTGGGAGGTATTGGACTTGTAGGATTTTTGGCGACAGAATTCTACTATTTCGCGCAAATCACTATTTGTTCATGAGTGGAGGGTGGCATTAGCATTAGCCTACCCCTTTCTTCAGCAAGAATGTGTTCTTTGCACGGCCAACAAAACACCAAACGTGATCTAAGTGGGAGAATCTCTATAATTTTATCTGCGCCTTTACTTAATTGGACACACGAATAGCACGGGAAACAACGATAAAAAAAGGTAAAACAGTAGCAAGCAGTAGGCCTGCGCAATTTACTGATCAAATCGAAGGGATTACGACGACTATCGACTGTGTGTAATGCATACGCCTAGTGTGTCCTGTCCACACGACTTTGGTCTGGTCAGTATCAGGTATTTACTTTGTAACGAAGACGACGAAGTACATTACTGGTTTAAATTTTAATCACATATCCAGATGACAAAAGAACGAGCCCTTTTGTGGGCGTCGCGTCGTCGTCGTCGTCACAAAAGAACATTGGTTGCTACTGCTTGTTTCTGGACTAAAAGCAGACTTCCACTAGAACAGATTCGGATCGTGATTGAATTTGAATCCGTTTCGGCGCGGTCAGTTACACGGAGTGGTGGATGAGAAATGTGTTGTTTGTCGTGGGCATCATCATCATCTTAGATTTGATCTGGATGGTGTTGTCCTAATTTTCGCTCGCGAGTTATACCGATGGTGTGCTGTCAAAAGTTTTGTTTAGAAAATTCAAAATTCAAAACAAAACCCAGGAGAAACAACTATCCAGCGGACAGATACCAGATGTTTGAAGTGATTAGAGTGTCTGCAGAATAATGGCGCTCAGTGTTCCAGTATAACACACAATGCAGCATGGTATTAGTTTGGGGCTTATCTTGGAAATGGAATCAAATCCATGGTGAACTTAGTTTGCTGTTTGCTGTTTTATGTTTTTTTTTTTTTTTTTTTCCTTCACAAACTCTGTGCTGTCTTGAGGCAGTTGCATTCAAAATGCACGACATAAACGGTAACTATTGTAATTCGGTTCGGTATGGTAGGATGGTGGAGCATTCTTATTGTCTTGATATACCTTCCTCATTGCGGCGCATTGCAATTGAAACCAGCTGTTAAATAAACAATGAAGTTGTGTGTAAGAGCATAGGTTATTGACGCGATTGCATTTTAAACTTAATACTTTGTATGGTGACAGGTTTAACAAAAATGTCAACGAGGCGCTCTGAACACTGTTTCAACAGTTAATGGCTTGACACTATGGTGAGGATAAGGATGTTCTGTTATTTCATCTTTGACTATAAATGGTTGGTTCAAGTGAGCAGATCATGAATATTTTTTTTTAATCAGCGCCGATATACCCCTTTTACTGATGTACAGGGCATGGGTGTTGATTGACTTGGAAGGGAGAGAAAAAGATACGAAAGAATTGGTGCAGTGGTAGTTGATACTCAAATGGTATTAGGCTTCAATATTTATCCTGCATGAATGGTGGTTAAATTGAGTAGGGAGCGTTGCATACAATGTCGTAATTTACAAAATTCATCTTGCAAGCATCTGACAAACGTCCAAAACTGCTTACTGTCGTGAGAAAGCTTCTCAAAAACCCCTCTGCCCTTGAACACATCCTTTGTGTGCGTGTAGAAATGTATATCACGTACAACACGTACAGTTGTGAGAAGCTAGGCATTGGCCCTCTATGGGGTGCTTATGGCCTAATATTTATTTAACATTATAAAAGTTCCAAGGCAAACAGACAGACACGATAAATGTTGCAAATTTGGAAAATTTGCAGCTAAATATCCAAATAGAATCATGGTAACACCAGGTGTCCCACAATAAAGCCACATTGGCCTTCTTCTATTTATTGCATTTGCACTCACAATGGTTCGGTGTGGTGAATAAAATAAAGTTGCTAAACCTCGACAGCAGGTACCTAGGTAAGGTTTGTAGTTAGCTTCGCGTCTGCTGCATCAATAATTTCAATTGAAGGGCCTAGTTGAAAAACAGCTAAAGTCCATTTATACTCATTTCGAGAAAAATTAAATCAAAAGTTTGAGTTAGTTCGTTCTTCCGCTGCACGGCACATCATTTCAATGGTATTTTCAAAGAATTTAAACTGTTTTTTAGAGGTAAACATATTACATTAGCAAGTATAAGGAGTAGGGAGCTGACATAACCAGCTCGTTCTGACGTGGATCCTTTAATTGTTTTCTGATGTCTGTGTTTTAGCATCTTACGCAATGGTTGGACTGGGGAAGAATTTGAAGTCTAAAATCGAGTACGTCAAGGTTGGATACTGTCACCACTACTTTTATCGGCGGTGGGATCCCTGCAACATTGACAGAAGGCAACTATGAAAGTCCTTGAACTAAATCATCTTACCGTAAATACCTTGAACTTCATTTGATGGCCCACAATTTCGAAATTCAGGCAAACAAAGAGGGGCTCAAGATAAACGCAGCCAGAGCAAAAGCTCTTAGCACTTTTAACAGTAACACTGAATTGGCTGTGTGCAGTAGAATTGGGAGTGCTAAAGTTGCACAGTACAGTCGAGGAGAAATCGAGCTCATTTTAGAACTCCAAACAAGATGGCGCGGAAGTGTCTTCTGGTCTCCTGGCGAGACGCTATTTCGAGTAGTTTTCTCTAATAAAACATTTCTGAAATGCTAATTTCTACGTCTTTTCTGTCTGGAAAATCTAGTCAGTCTGTTTGTTCCTTGTCTAGAATTTCTATAGTGAAACCTCTTCGGTGTTTGAATATTAAAATTTTCCAAAAAGATGGAAATATCTTTATTTTTTTCCAAGTGCTTACACAAACGCCGACATTTGCCGACAGTGTGTGTCATGTTCCTTGCTATTGAATGTCTACTCGACATCCTTATACGCCTTCGATGTACCATAAGCATGAATCCTCCGTTATTAAGTATACATGACAATATTGTTTCTCTTGTATGAAGGCCCGTAATTCCTCTTCTTTCTTCGTATTCATCCGGAGGACGCTTTAAGTCATAAATCAAATACAAAACGACACGCAACAAACCCCTGCCATAAGTCTTTCCATTATGAATTCCATGATTGAACTGTCTTCGAGTGCTGAGAACCTGCGCATGAGGTAATGCTGCTTCTGCTGGTGGGATTGCATCTAACCAGCGAGCGCAACACAAATTCCCACAGCATCGGCCTTTGTCCTATATTTTTATGACTTCATCTGGAACACACTGAGAGTTGGCCCAATGGCTAGAGATTCCTTGAATTTGGCGCACAATGCATATCCATGAGATAGAAACTACGGGCTAACATCACCAACACCATCAGGCTATGCTGGTGAGCGCGTGGAATCCGGTAGAGTGCATATATGTATGTATAGGACACGATGTAGAGAAGTTCTTCCAAATTTAGCTACTTTTGGGATGAAGTCATGCTTTGAATGCATCTCCCCGAGAGGGTTTCCTTGCTCATGGCATAGCTTTGGTTGAGAGATGCGGTTGTTGTGCGCACTGTGCTGCTTATTGACTCGACGTCATCCTCATCCTCATCCTCATCCTCATCCTCATCGTCGTCGTCTTAAGGCATATTCACGAATAAATCACCTCTGGCCTTTGGCCCTGGTTCGATCGGTGTTCGATTGGTGGTGCAACAGTCGAACAGAGGATTACATCCTAATCCAACCAGCTTTGTTGGGCTCTATCCAAAATCCATGCCCAAACCTATCGGAAGTGTGCATCTCTGCTTTTGTAGTGGCATTGAGAGCCAAACAGAATTGTGCCAGTGGTGTAGAATACAAGTATCTGTAATAATAATAATTGTATATGGTATATCGGATGGCATTTTGCTGCTGTTGCTCATATTGCACCTGGGATTGGATGTAAGTTCTTTTGGTATGTTTTTTTTTTTTTTTGTGGATAACGTACCATTATTGAGATGACTGTGAGGAGAAAAATTGCTTCTGCAGGTAGTTTTCGGGCGAATAGAAACAATATAACGTGTGGATGAGTTTAGGAGGATCTTCTTCTCGTGAATTGAGGCATTACATCTTCTTGACCTAGTTACAATTAGCCAAGATAAAGACAAAACTTTCTAGAGCTAACACTAGAGATGAACTTTTGACCATGGGTCGGGTTCAATTACTGAACGAAAACTAGTGGATAGATGTAAAATATTTTAATTTTAACATTCAAACTGAAGGTCTTATAGATCATCATGAATCTATATGCGGCTGATGTCCTAATTCAGCGAATTGGGGCAAAATATAGTCATGACTTAATGAGAACATATCGGCGAGTAATTTACAGATCATGATGTCAGAGAAATTTTGAGTTCTAGTTCCTTTTATTGGACAGTTTATTGCAAGAGTTTCCTATTTGCTAAAGCATGTTAGCGATGTAGAACTTTAAAATGAGATAAGACACATACATATTAAGCTAATTGCCAGGTAAGTGTGGCAAGAAAGCATGCAAAGGATGATATGGTTATCCCTGTTCCGGGCCAATAGCAGTGGCTTAAGGGCAGTACCTCCTTAATGCCTGGGTATGACTTAAAGAGCGATAAAGTCGGTAGAAGCAAGTGTGGAAAGATGTATGAAAATAGTGGAAGCAAAACAGGAAGCAGTTTTCCCAATGAAATATCTGAGAGAGAGAAGAGAGCATAAAGTCAAGTTACAAGGCATCAATTACATACATATAAGAACGAGGTGTGACTCCCCAGACAGTAGAACCTATTCTTTATCGCGGTATACCGTATATCATTGCGCTCTTGCTTCTTACATAGCAGGAGTGTGTACGTCAAAAGATTATCTTTTGATTCCTACTTCGAATGAGCAAGAATCTGAAGTAAAGCATACCCTCCCACAGCAGGTTGTGACAGAAGTATCCACTTCTAATCTGAGCACATAGCTAGAGCAGCAAATAAAAAAAACTTCTTATTTCAAGGGGGAAATGACTTCACAAATCCCCAGAGAATATAATCCAAAGGAGTTCAGTCACAGTGTATAGTGAACCACGAAACTCTCCACGATTTCCACCAAATGTAAATCCACCACTTTATTAAATTCCTCACTGGAATGCACTAGAATACAAAGTGAACTACAAGACTCCAAGGAGTTAGTCGAGTGATCGAGTGGTGGTCATCGTACCTAAGGAGGCACACAGGATATATGCAGCTAATTGCGACCCAGGTACTCTTCCCTTAGTATTAGTAGTTTTAGCGGGATCAGTAGAATCATGGACCCAAACAACACTCAACACAAGGAAACTACAATCAACAAGCAGCTATAAAAGAAGCAGACGTCGGCGTGGGAAGCTGTTAATCATGAACAGTTATTTATATAATGTAATTTCTAATAGCTACCCTAAGGTTCAAACATAGCACCATTGCCTATGCGGAAAGAAATTGACTCATTCAAATCATGCATTACCTAACTGTGCATACTTTAATATAGATACACGGTAATCAGCACCGGTAAATATAGTAAAAAATTAAATGGAAGAACATTAAAAACTGAACCCACCTACGCAGAATCCAATAAACTGCATACAACAACTCGTAAACTAACTCAAGGATGCCAGTCCACCAGCAGCCATAAGGCTCAGTCCTAAACTATGACGTAAATTTATCAATCCTTATATTTACCATCAACCTATAGACAAATCACCACTCGTAAAATTATACAACAATTCTAAGACCATTCTCGGAGTAAAAGTCAACAACCGCAATAGAACTTCCGCCAATGGTTAAACCATTTATTACCTAACCATTTCAATCAACTGCCCAAGACACACAGAATAAAAATAAAAACCCATCAAAAGGATGTTCAATGTTCACGTTACCGCAATAGGCACTGTCGATCATACAAACTACAATAATACTCCAAATGTGATAGAGAGAGAACACGAACCAAACCAAAGGACTCTCTGGCAAATGCGAAATTTAATGATCACCATTACCGTCCTGGTAACAAATTGTCTGCAATAACTTATCAGCTTTACTCCACCATCGTTGCTCGTCCTCATCCTCATCCTCATCGTTTAATGTAAATTATCTAACAACGACGAGCGAGCGAGCAAGCAAACGAAAGAGAAAGCCGAAGCAAGGGCCTAGCCATTGAGTAGCTGGCGCACAATCGCCCTCAGTCAACAGCCCTCAAGTCCAACTAATAACTTCCATAAAGAAAGATCTATGTTCAGGCAATTTCAATGGCATCCATTGGTCAGGCGGGAGCGCGTAAAAGATGAACATTTCGCCACTACTATTTACCTGTCAGTTGGACAATAAAATGGCATCGATCTATGGCAATAACAAGGTCTTCCTCGAGAAATCCTCAAGAGGAAGAGGCACACCGATGACAATAAAATGTTGGAAGATATAGTGGTATATTGTGTCGGTGGAGTAGCAGCAAATGCATGCAGCTTCCTCATTCGAATCCTTACAATACCAGGATCAAATGATCTCGAGATCGATTTATTTACTACAGGAACCGTTGTAGCGACAGCTTTGGACACATTGTGCTGAGCTTCCCAATTCGCACCTTTTATCTAGTCGATGGAATGGGTTGTAGCCTCTACAAGCGGCAGATATTGTTATTAATGGCGCCACCATCGCCGGCCTACCGCTGAATCAACCACAATCTTGAGACGCGGAAGCACCAACACCAGCACCACAAGTCAGGAACAATTGATACCTCATGCGCCGTCGTCGCCGTCATCCACAAGAACAGGATAACCACAAGTTTTACGATTTTATTGCCGGAAAAGGATCACAATAAACTGAACCATGATTTATTTGCTGTCGTAGAGATGCTCACCGATCGAGAGCCGATGGCAGATAGGTGAATGGTATAGGTTCGCATGTGGACTCTGTTTCGTTTTATTGACGGACTGTTTGTTTGCTGAGAGCATTGTGGCGGCCATCATCGTTGTAATGGGTCGTAATTGTTAGTACTAAAGGTAGGTAGAGTTTGTGCTTATTATTTAAACTCCTGCCATGGCACATTTGGGTACATTCTTGGGTTGTACATAAAATTGTTAGCTTCGGAGTATTAAATTAGGTATGCAACATTTACTATATATAGTCGTTTTGGTATTTGGTAAATGTTCCTAAGGAATCTAACGGTCTCGTGTTTTTAGCAGTTTTCAATAAAAGATGATACACTTGATGATATGAGAAGTTGTGTGGCCATTAAAGAAGTTAAGTTTTTTATAGACGACGCTGTTGTGGCATAGTAAGAAGTTATATGGAATTGAACTATGAAGACTTCTCTTCTTGTTGCGGTGAATGCATCAAGAAGTACAATATTTTTTCCACAGGAATATTCATGCGAGATCCTCTTCTGCTAAATGACATTAACAAATCATCAATAAAATATGAAGACTGTCAGGTCTGGTATCAAAAGAGAAGAGGCTTTAGGAATACTCCGATGGCCTGTTAAGTCGCAGCATCTTGCTCATATCAATGAGGATCAGAATCCCACTTGATGGAAGAACCTTGGATGAGTTTTTTGAAGACTTTTCTGGATGAGTATAAGAAGAAGAGAAGCTAGGGAGGCATCTGCGTGCTACCTATGACAAAGTAGTAGTAATAATTATCCTAAAGTGAATAAGAGAACACTTCGAAAATGCACTCGATGCAAAACAAACCCTCTAGATCCTCCAGTGTCGACCACACAAACACTCTGCGAATTATCATCGACCAGGGGGTTGGAGATCGATCGTCACTTCACCTGCTGTTCATTGATTTCAAAAGGAAAGCGTCAATCTGGAATTTATTTCGCAAGTCTTTAGCAGGAGAGGTACATAATTATCAAAGCTACTTACGATGGGTTTTGCAAAGAGGAACGCTTTCTAAGGAGTTCAAAGTCATTATTGGGGTTCGAAAAGATTGAATTCTGTCACCAATATTGTTTTTATTGGATTATTAGCAATGTACTGAATGCGGCTTTATTGACGGGACGCGGAAGAATTCGATAGACTACTTCACCGTCTAGCGGCTAGTGAATCCTTTGCATAGGGAGCGCGGCCAATGTAGTAGATTCTCTGAAAGCAACATTTTAGTGAAAGCTGACTATTTTAACATTATTGCTACACTTTAGACTAAGTGTGTATTAATTTTTAAGTGGACACCTTTTTTTTAGTAATGACTAACAATTCATTATTGATAAGCTCCTCTATGTCAAACTTATAAGGATATAAAAAGTGAAGTAATGTCCTACGATGAAATGGTATTTTTTTATTTTTCCAGTGGGTCATTACCCAACATTCGAGGAGGTAATTTAATTTAATACTAGAGGTATATGCATGTGAAGTGGAGTAATTACTCTGAAGAATATTACGCTTTGTTATTCCAAAGACAAAAATATGAATTGTTGAGGTATGAAAAGAAATATTCCAACAATCAATCACTACACTGAATAAAAATTATCTCAATTCATCACGAATGCATACATGAACATTTGATATTTTAAGAATGGATTCGGTAGAATCGTTTTTCTTTATTGAAATACTAAGCTGGCTACACAATCCCATCCACGCATGACTGCTTTCAGTAGTTACGTTCTTAAATTCCCTCCAACGTCCTAAATACTAAATATGAACCATTACTGAAATTTTAACAACCAAATTAACTCCTTAAACATTTTTTTTTTTGCATAAATTCAAGTACATGCAATTGTGCAAAACCATTACCACCACAAGAACAACTGTAACCCCCAATAGAACTCCATTTAAACCTGTAAAAATATACTCGTGTAAATTGAGACATAAAATCGATATGATCATTACTTTTGCAGCCTCCACTCATAGGTCCTATGCGCTGAAAGGTGTATCGATGGTGCAGATTAACCAAAACCGACCACACTTTTCCGATTGGCATTAAGCTAAATTTCGCAAGAAGAAAAATTAACGTTAATCTAATGAATAATCCAATAAATAAATTCGTTTACCTCCAGGCCGTCCAAAGAAATTTTTCATGCCTTTTGATTTAAGATTGCTGCCGAATGAGTTTGAAGTGGATTGGATAGGCGTCTGAATTTGTTGCGGATTGACTACCTTACCAAGTAGGTACTTGAAGGTTGCCTACATACTGCTCTCAGGCCATTAACTGTTCAGGTGCTTTATTTAACTGATTTGTGGAATTGATAATAAGTTGTTTTTCCCAAGGAAAAATGATATGGCTGGTCAGGGTAATGCTGCAATTTGAGTGTGAAATTATTGATTTATGGAGTCACTTTTTTGTTGAGTGTACTAATTGAATTGAAGTTTTGCTCATACTGCCTCATTAAGATGCAGAAGAATTTCAAAATAAATAGATTTCTCTAAGCTTTAAATGTTTTTATGATTCTTTTTTTTCCATGAAATAGGGGCAGCAATAAAAGAAGATTTCAAATTATTGTAATGCACCTATAAGAAGAGAGAGTTTTAGTTTAAGTAGAAGTGCATATAAGTATGGCATACTAATAATAACTTTTCCTTCTAAAGTTAGAAGAACAAAGACAAGCCGTACAGAGGAGACTACCAATTAAAGCTGGTGCTCGTAAGATGTTTGGAAACATCATTAAGATATTGCGCCAATTGACGGTGCAATCGATAAGGATAAGGACAATTTCCATAGCCATTTAGGCCCCGACAAATGTAATTGGGATATCTTTATTATGAGGCGGGATTTCAATGCCAATGCAGGAAGTGACAACAATATGCCTAAGCAAGTGATGGAAGTCACGACCTTAAAGACAGGAGCGCCCGGCTTATGAACTTCTGCAACACCGACACTGCTTAAACATAGCACCTAATGTAGAATAACATTGACAGACCGATCATATTGCGATCAGATCAGTCGCCGTTGCTAAAATTGTCTCTCAGACATCCTAAAATTTACCTAAATGGACATGGAGCCGATATCGGACGCGAACGCGAAGACCTTCTTATCCTAGGTCATACTCGCCCTCATACTGCATCTGTTAGCTCAGCTCAAACTTGTCAAGCATTACCAATATCAACAAAATAAAGAGCACGACTGAGTCGTACAAACTTGCGCCTATATCTACAAGTTTGTTGTGCAGTTAAGATCCATAAAACCAACGATATAATATATAAACATTATATACATTTTTAGTGTAAACTTTGTTCAGTCAGCTATAAGTAAGGTCCCGTTTTCTAGAATTTTTGGCCGAAAATGTGGAATGCAGTCTTTTATGACGTTATGAATCTAGTCTACGTATGCAATTTAAACAAAATCGTTTGAGCCTTTTACGAGCAAAAGGACATATTGTTAAGTTGGCTTTAAGCAAACTATAAATTTGTCCAAAAATTTGGTACGCCATTTTATAAAACTTTACTAAACTAGTTTAGATATGAAATTTGAAAATCATTGGAACCGTTTTCAAGCAAATTGTCTAAAACCCATAAATCCCTAAAAAAGTACCGTTATTACCACTTTTGGCCAACATTTATTTAAACCATTTTATGGCATTTTTAATCTAATGTTAGAACTTTAATAATATCGTTTGACCCGTTTTCAAGAAAATCGTCTTTTAGCCAAACTAGCCATAATTACCGTTATAACCAATTTTGGCCAAAATGTGGTACCTCATCTAACCTTCGCGTAAATCGGATTTTTGCAAAAAAAAAATTTGGTAAGAAATTTTATATGTCATCTAATTATAATCTTAATCGAATATGAAATTTAGTCAAAATCGTTGGAGCCGTTTTCAAGAAAATCGTATTTTTGTGAAATTGGCCTTAAGTAAAGTACCGTTAATAATAGGGCTAAAACAAAAATTTTCAATTTTCCCTCTAGGTATTGTCCCCAAGACGCTAGATATGAAGTTTAATCAAAATCCGTCCTCCCTTTTCGGCTGTAGGTTAGTGCACAGGCAGACAGACAGACAGACAGACGGAATCGGCAGACCCACTTTTTTGGACTTCTCCATAATTCATCAAAATCTCGAGATCGAAAATCTGCACGAATCCAATACTTGCCCTATGTTATAGCTGCAAGTAATAAAGTGCACGACTGGGTCGTAATACGAACCTAAATATGTATACCAGTTTAGTAAAGTCATATACATACATATATGTACATTAGATGGCATACCACGTTTTTAGCCGAAAATTGGTAATAACGATATTTTATTACCAACTTAACAAAGTCTTACAAATTTACGTTACGTTCGCGTTTTGGATCCTTACTGCACACAAAACTTATTTGCCTGCTTTCGTGAAAACTAACCAACAATTATTATTAATCAAAAGCATTGACATGCCGCATTCTTCTACTTTTTTAACTGCCATTCTGCTTCTGCTTCCTTTACAAATGTCAAAGTTACGATAAGATTTACAACAGAAACTTAAACAAACATCCTGTCGCAGTAAAAGTGCTACATCATAAAATAAAGTTTTATTTAAATTTATCTTATAGATGACTAAGGGACACCAAGAATTGTACAAGATCACACCCAAGTAAATAAAAAATGCGAGTTACAGTAGTCTATTTCATCTCGCTATTTCCTGCTGCTATTAAAGTTGTTATGTTATTGCCTTCAGCACTAAGGTCACAAAGAAAATGCCTCTAGTTAACCGTTAAGCAATTAAATATAACGGAGGCACCTTATAGCGCCAGACGATAAGGAAACAAAAATCTAAAGTATCGAAAGCCATGTACTTAGAGGTACTAATCAATTGCACCCTGCTTATAATTTAAACATCAAGTGGATGCAGCTTAAGTTGTTTTTATTTTTAATGAGAAAAATTATTCGAAATGACTATCTCTTAAGTCCCGTTGCAACACATAAACCCTACACTAACCTCATTGCTCGCCACACCTATAAACTAAAGTTACAACAATTAAATACTCAAACTCATCTCTTTCAATAATAGTTCAATATAATCGAAGATCATAAAAGCGAACAATAACAATTGCCTATACCACCAATCGATCAGAGTACTGTGCTCTGCATCCCCATTGGTTTAGTATCAATTCGGTTTTTAGAAGAAGAGATCGCCTTTTTAATAGTCTGTTCTGTTATTTTTCTTGTAATTATCGCGATTGAAGATTCATAGGAGGACGCTCTAATTAAGACATCAAAAGCATACCTATCTTTCATTTAAGATAAATGCATTCCATCAGGTATAGGTATCATTCTGAAAAAAAATTTCAGCGCCACTTACAGATCGTTATAAAACATCTGTGCCATGATGCCCACGACTATATAAGTATATATTCGGCAGACTGAGTTACTTAAAGTCGACCTGGTTTTTATCGTAGAAAAATGTTGATAACCTTTTTAGTAGATGTAATTAGAAGATCTTTTTTAACAGCCAAAGCTAAGCTTGGTCAAAGGCTCAGTAGGTTGAAAGACTGTTTTCCACCACGACCTGATCTATTGTGTTCCCTAGTAAATTCATTGACAAATGGGAAAACCCCCATAAAGATCTCCTCGCCTAACGAATTCTTTTGAATATTTTTTTCAGATTCATGTACTCTTGCTTTCAAAGTAAATTGTTTCCATCTCGCCCACTTTCTATTATGGATCTGAGAATAATATGCAAAGTTACTCAGTTATCTTAGGTGTTTATTGAGTCCTCAGAATCATGCATACTTCGAATTTTTTTCGGTTAAAGTTTCTAGGAGTTCCTTAGCTGGTCTCATGACTTGAGCATTGTTGTAGGTTCTGTCCAAGTTTTCTCTGAACTCACAAATATGAAAGTTTCTGAAACACTATTACTTGCTAGGTAGTCTGTTCCCTCATTACCCTCTAATTCAACATGAGCGGGTTTCGAGCAGAAGATAACTTTTTTTCCCCAATAATTAAGTTTGTGCAGGCCTTGATGGTACCCTGATTTTCTAACTATACCTCCATGACTGTAATTGGATCAAGTCTCATGGACCTTGCACTATTGTTGCATTTTTTTGAGTCCCTCCTTCGTTGAGACTTTATTGACTCTCTTTGTCCACGCAATCGCTTCAAATTGTATCACTTGAATCACACTATTGAGGCAAAAAGCTCTACAGTGTCCCAAAGGTAGCACAAACAAATTGTTGGCCATTCGTCAAAAACATTAAAAGCTCTACCTTATCTACCATCCCAAAGCTCATTTACAATGACATACCAGCTGTCAGTTCTTAAGACAAAGCCAATCTGCTAGCTGCTCAATTCGCAGCTTACTTCACACTGCAAGATAGTACTTTGTCTGTGCTTTAGACCGTCGATTCTTCTATAGGACAAGTCCACGTCGTATTGGATGGCTTCAAGTCTGATATCCACCACATAAATGCTGGTGTTCCCCAGGGTTCAGTTCTGTCTCCGACTCTCTTTTTTATAAATGATCACTTGTCTGCTACATCTAAACCAATCCATTCCTTCACATATGACAGTACCCTCAGCTTTTCATATTCGTTCACCAACTTTGATCTGGCTTCAATTTATAAATCATACATCCTCCCAAAGCTAGAGTACAACGTCCACATCTGGTCAGGTGCACCTAAGAATGTTTTGCACTCACTAGATAGGATCCAGAAGCGTGCGCTAAAACTTATAGAGACATTGTGAGACTATGGAGTCACTTAATTATCAAAGAATTGTCTCATGTCTTTCTCTGTTTTACAGCTTTTTTCTTGAGAAATGCTCCAGCGAAATAGCCAGTTGCATTCGCCTCCCTTCAAAATTTCACCCGCAATGCGCGTCACCATAACCATAGCAACATACGTCAATTAATTGTTGGTTGTATCCTCAAGTGCGTTACACTTCTGTCTATCATTAAACCAGGTGGCTTTCCTGGCTATCATCAGAGCTTACTATCTACGCGTAGTCCCAGATATTTAATTTCCTTGACTTGTGTCAGTATTGTACCCAACAAATTTATGTTGTCCAAATTGTCTGTTTCTCGTGATTGGTAGGATCATGGTTTTAACTGTATTTGTTTTAAGCTCACCACTTTGTACCATTCTTGACCCCGTATTTAAGGATGCCTTCATATAATATCCTCGAATTTGCCTCTGGTGATTGTAGTTATATGTACGAGTATTACGTGTTATGAGCATATGCTTGACAGTTGATGTTCTGGCTCTGCCTTGTCCATTCAAAATAAGTCCCTACATTGAAAGAGAAAGCACTGCGTCTTATGGACATCCTCCACTGGAAATACTTTTTGTTTTGTGCTGATCTCATATCCCAAAAGTTCTCACATCTCCCATGGTGTTTAACTCTCTTTATTGCTGGGGCTTATATAATCACAAATTTCTAAGTTTTTTTTTTTTACTTTACATGCTGTTTGCCGTTCGTCCGTTTGTGCGCGCTCTTTTGCATCTTAAAGAGCTGATTGGCTTATCAAACAAAAGTACATTTGCTTAGGCGTCAAAGGATAGCCCAGCGCTTAAGTTTCCATTTTATTCTGCGAAGCCTAAGCTCCAACCACTTTCCCTTCCATAAATGACAGCAATTTGTACTACTACCATTCGTTCCTGTAACTGCATCTAAACATCTCTCAGCGAAAGTCTTCTGCACATTTGACCTCAAAGTCTGCATACAACAAAGAGAAAAAAAAACCTCAACTCGTATGCAAAGTACTTGCAGATATTCTAATTATAATTTCGTCTCACGATTCACTTTTAAAATTCGTTATTTATTGCTCTGCATTCTGCAATGAGAGGGAATTAAGTGTCCACTGATTCACATATGTATGTAACTTTCCCGCTGCTGCTGCGTGGAAAAGTGGTCATCGTACTGGCATCATAATTCCTCCCAGGTGCATGCATGCCTCCCCTCTCTAAACCCGGTTTAAGTTGACAAATCATCCGCGCCGCGCCGGCTTGACTACATTTATTTCTTTTATTATGGCCCAGCCCTGGCCCCCCTTTTAGTTTCATTGCAAACACACACTATGCGCCGCGCGCAGCACGCCGCGTATCTGAATCTGAGAATCCAATGACCTTACCCCGGCCGGCGGCGTTGTTGGCACAAATGTAGTTCTTTAGGACAATATATACGAGTACATTTCTTGTTACAATATTTGCAAACTGCTGGGGGCTTTCACACTTTCCCATTGTGTGTGTTGTGCGAGTGAAGTGATCAATATGACGACGATGACAACGGTGGCGCGTTGTTTTGTTAATCGTAATTAGTCCGGTTGGGCACGGTCACGAGATGAGGAGGCTTATTGGATATTTTGTTCTCAATCGCCAGATACATGCTGTGTTGGTCATTAACCGAACATGGAAGCTGCAGATTCCAAGAATGTTGAACAGTTTTCTAATTGGAGCAGAGAATTAATCTCTTTTTTGACAATTTAACATTGTGCAGAAAATATCTGGAACACTAGCTGATCCATTGATCGTAGTTGCACAAGGGGACATTCAAACTTTATGGTTAGTCGTCGATCTGTGACAGTCTATAGTGTGTTTTGTTTGGAGGATGATTTTACTTTAATTGATGTTTAATGTAAGTTTAATGTGATTTGTTGGGATCGAATGGTTATGAATAAAATTCAGTTTTAAAGAAATTAGTTCCGTGCATTGTAAGCGGCAGCAAATTGTTGGTAATGGCGTATCCATGTAATGATCTTAAATGAATTTGTTCACTTTAAATGGTGTAACAAACAATCTTGCTTAATTTCTGACCTCGTTTTGTGTTTTTACTACTTGCGCAACATAAGAAGATCTCACCGACATACCGACAGAAATTTGTTCCAGAGTATACTTGGAATGCGCAATAAGTTCCTTTCAGCCATTTATGTGCATGGCAGTCCACCAGTCACCAGACATACTGACCGTGTGTATCTCCTCTTTATCTCAATCAACAAATATACAGAGCTAGTCCCCAAATACATTACTGTGCCAACTAAGGAATATGGTTCTAGAAGCTCTTAAGGGGCTTTATTTTTTATTTTATTTTTTGTTGCGGCATTGATGAGAGCTTACAATAACGTTGGAACCTAAAATCGGCAAAGGCAGGACATTCACAAGGGAAGTGTTCCGCCATAGATGAACTATAATACACCGACGAGACGTCTCGACATTCCCGTTCCTGCACATATCGCAAAACAGGCCAAATCTGAACTGCTCTATATAAATATACATATTTCCATTATGTATTTCATTTAGAACGCCACATTTTCGACAGACTTTCATTCAATTAATTTCATTAAGACTCTGCAAAATGGCTACGCTCTTAAAGAATGTGTGAGTGTGCGTGAGCTTCCATTTGATTTTACCGGAGACGTCAGAATACATTCACGATCGATGGTAGCTTACAGCTTGGGAAGCCAGACCTCAAATTCAATGTCTAATAAAGTTTGTACATGGTTCCGCTCTGCAATATCGGAGTCGCATTGTCTGGCGATGACATTGACTACGTGAACTTCCTTCTATTCACTAGTGCTTTGACTTTTTGAGGCACCAGCACCAGTTTTATTGAGAAATTAGGAGCATAGAACGCCATCAGAAGAAGACAGTACCGCGCGTTTTCTCAGAACCACACAACAATACTCCACATGAAGCGATTATTTGAAAAATAAAAAATAAAAATAAAATAGTAAATAGCAAAGCATCTTGGTAGATGTACAAACTTTTAGGTATGAGAGCAGCGGAAACTCTAACAAGATTACCAGGGTTAGTACATACAGATTATCCCCATAATGTGGAGTCTTGTTGTAGATGAACTAGCCAAAACAAGAGTATCAATTGTCAAGCATGTGTTAATGAGACAACTACAATTGCCAGAGACAAATTTGAGGAACACTAATATACAAAAAAGACTGCGCTATAAAAGCTAAAAGTCCATTAGCACATCATGTCATCGGTGACTAGACTGCCGCTGTAGAACAACTATTTGGCTTACTTCAATTTTAAATCTCCCTCTCAGGCATAAGTAAATGACTTATGTACTTGTGAGGTTTATTTCATCCAAAACGCACAGTTTTATTATACATTACATGATCTTAGGACCAGAAATACCGCCCTAAAATAATTAAGATTCAATATCTTTATGGCAATACCTTCAATAGTCACTAACTTGCTAACCTCTTTAATTTATGTAGATCACACACTTAGGGCATGATAGTTTCTTCAGGCTATCATTCCGTTTGCATTCGGGCTAATTGATGAAGTGCATACACTCTGATTGTAAGACACATTAGATTTGTATATTCCAATTGACCCTGAACAGTATCTATTGCTGCTTAAACACCGGAAGTTTATAAAATCACCAAACATAATGGCCATAGCATCGGGGTGGTAAAAATTAATTGTTCCCTGAAGTAAGTATCTCTACAAAAAGCAAGGCCCTATTTCAATTTGCGGTTTCTCTTGACCATTTGCTCTTGTTGCACTGCGATGTTTGTGGATGGCTTGTTAAATTGTTTTAATCTGGTTTAATGATTGCACTCATCCTTATTAAATTCAGCAACTAGTAAGGTTAATTAAAAAACATTTTTTCCTTTTCCTTTTTCTATTTGAACTGCACTTTGTTTTAGTACGTAAATCGTCCTACGGAGGAAATAACGTGTTACAATAGCGAAGAAAGGATTAGATAGCTCTCGGTAGTTAATAGATATTGGATAAAATACAGGGAGCATCAATTCTTGGTTGGATTCAGGCGATGGAAGCTGTACGATGGCAGGAAGTTGTCACAGTTAAGCTAGTTAATGATCTTCAGGTTCCTCACAGACTGACATAAAATCAATGTTTTACTCGCTGTAATTTGATTTGACTTAGGTTAGTTATGGATGCACTCAATCAGCAGGGCATTTTCCTTCAGTTAACAAACAGCTTTATAGTCATCAGTATTGTCATAGAAATTAATTAGATTTAGAAATGGTGGACGGGTTTCTTAAAGGTCGTTGCACTCAAGTGAAGTTGATATAGAATTATGTATTTCACTGACGTTTAAATTATGCCTTAGTAGTAGGTATTAGTTTTGCCAAATAATGGAGTGTGAGAGCAGAAGATCTTATCATATTGTCTTGGTTCGTTCATATGGCTGAATATGAACATTAATCGACAAGACTTGCTAGTTAGTTGGAGATTTAAGTATTTGCCTAGAACCACTTGTACATGTTTTTCTTTATAAACTCAGTAATTTTTTATTGATATGCAGGGCATGGGCGTTGTCTAAATTAGAAAAGAGATGAAGAGATAGGAGATAATTGATGTAATGGTGTTTGAAACTCGGGTTCTATTAGGTTTCAATACCTATTCTACATATGGGTTGTGTCCAAACTGACAGGGAAGGGCTGTATTTCGCATTAGTTTATAATTCGAAGTATTTTTTTGCATTCATATTGAAATATACTAAGTTCTTTATCTTATTTACTTAGGGCATTTAACCCTTTGGGGGACATAGGACGTCAGCAAAGCCTGCATACCATCTTGTTCGTACTTATGCAACTCGTTTCAGCTCTCTCTCACTTTCCAGAGCTCGATTCCTCCTCGACTGTTCTGCGCCACGTTTGCCTAGGGCTCCCCGCTATTCTGCCTGCTTGGGTGAGCCGATTCCACTGCATGGCGTATTTCGCAATCGAATTGTCCTCGCGCCGTAGGGTGTGTCCAATCCACTGCCTCTTTCTCCTTCATATAGTAATGATTATAAGTTCCTGGCCCGTTCTCACATAAAGCTGAGCGTTGGAGATACGGTCCGGCCAAAAAATTCTCAAAATGATCCTTAAGCATTTATTGACGAAGACTTGCAGGCAGCGTGTGCTAATGGTGTCCACCTTCCAGGTACTGCACCCGTAAAGCAATATCGATTCTACGTTTGAGCGGAACAGTCGCAGCTTGGTTCTTAAGCTGATAACAATTCACAGATAATGGAAAGAAGCTTTGGCCTTCCCGATTCTGCTGCACACATCCAGTTCGGTTAGATAGCAGTTTGCCGAGACCACATTTCCTAGGTTTAGAAAGGTGTCAACTTTCTCGACTTTCTGCCGGCAATGTTAAGTTGGGCGCTGGTCTTAAAAGTGCTCAGAGCTTTTGTATTGGCTGTGTTTATTTTGAGCCCCACTTTGTTTGCTCAGCTTCTAGATTCTAGACCCTAAGATGGAGGTCGATTATCCGATGTGAAAGTAGACAAACATCGTCAGCGTAGTCTAGGTGTTTAAGGTAAGATGTCACAGTCCAGCGAATTCCTTCCGTCAATGCTGCATGGAGAACATCACTGATAACCACTAACAGCGGTGACATTATGGATCCTTGACGTACTCCGCTTTGGACTCCGAATTCATCTTACACCTTACCATTATGCAAGACGTCACACTTACTGCCTCATACGTAGCCTTAATGATTTGTTTTTTTTTGGGATACCTCTCATGCGTAAGGCCAAATAGCATCTCTAGTCAAAGCCTCCTCAAAGTCGGTAGACAGCAGGTGTAGCGGAGATCTGAACTCAACGCGTTGCTCGATTATTATCCCTAAGGTGTTAATGTGGTCGATGTAGCAGGATCCAGCTCGGAAGCATGCCTGTTCGACGTCGAGAGTTGAATCTTAATGCTTCTTGATCCTTTCTAAAATTATTCCTGCAGTTATTTTGGCTACGGCTAGCAGAACACATATAGGTACCTCGCCAGTTTCCACAATCCATCAGATTTCCCTTTTTCGGAAGCTTAATGATCGTCCCTTATTTCAAATCCTGCGGAAACTCTTCGCTATCTCACGATCTCCGTATTAGCGAATGCAAAAAATCTGCCAATATGTTTGGCACGGCTTGAAATAGTTCGGCAGAGAAGCCATCAATACCCACCGCTTTGTTTTTCTTGAGAGATCTGATTGCTGATATGATTTCGGATTTGTTGGGATTCGCTTGAATTTGAGAACATATCGACATCGTCTAAGTAACTTAACACTATAGCGTAGCATATGTTCTCTCCATCTAACGAGCTGATCCTCATCCAAAATCAGCAGGCTGTCGTTTAAAAAAAAATAAAAAACAATTACTTGACATCAACAAAGAAAAAAAGAGTCGCCTTTGACAGAGATGTCAAAAGCTAGGCATTGGGGTTGGGACTATATGGACTGCTTATAGCCTAATATTTATTTATTTATTTGACAGTATACATACTTTTCCTAAACACGCATTTGAACCACCTAGGAAAAAGAAAAAGAAGCTCTTCTTGCTGCAAGGCAATTGGGCCGCTATGTCCTCAACTATCAGATTCGCGGTAAGAAAAGAACAACAATAATTGGATTTGATTCTGATGATGTTGCCTACTGAATCACTACATCGATCGCTTGAACCAGCCAGTAGATGATAAATGCCCGACTGTGGGAACGGCCTACATTGGCTTCAACATCTCTTCATCTGTTTAGCAAAACTAACAAATCTATCACCCCTTGCAATGTGAACACAGCCTATCGAAGCAGCCTATTGTCTGGACCTGAACACAACAGATACACAAACCTTAACGTGATTTCGAGAGCAAGTGACTGTTACGACAAAAACAAGTGTGGGACTAAAATTGATGAGAGGGGTACGCCAAGCCACTTAGATCGTTGCGGTCGGGTTGTTAGTTTTCAAAATAAATTAAAAAATGGCAACACAACATCTCTTTTATAACTAACACATATTTTAAGCCCAAAAATTATAGCATGTTTGTCCAATAAATTTTCGAATATGTATTTCTTCGCCACTGCGGTGAACATCAAAACAAAAACTTCAGATACCTAGCAATGCGTAATATAACCATAAAACACTATGTTGACATCTTCAAACGAAAAAAAAACAGAAACCAACAATCAGATCTGTTTTATTTGCTTACTTATTGTATCTTCAACAATAGAATCTATAAATTGTATCTGACACTTTGTTTCAAGACCGTATTAACGGCCACTGCCACTGTGTCTTGTTCACATGGGAACCCCGATGGGTTAGCTACGTAACACTCCCATAATGTTTGATGTTTGTTTTGCATAATTCCCTAAATATTATTCCAATTAATAAGCGTCTGGTCTTCATTTGTGTTTTGTTCCCCAATCATGTACCGTCTTTTTTCAAAATGCCCATGAAGTTTACTTTCATTCAGCTTTTTTCGTCGAACCAGTTATACGTCATCGTTCAGACACACGAAATAATTCTAACCCAGTGAACTAGAAGTCTAAATTTTTCGGGCCAACAATGCCCGAAAAAAAAAACACAAAATGTCTCAATGGACAATAACCCATTAGCCAGCCATCCACAAACCAGAAGCAAACGAAACGAAGAATTTGGAATAAAAAGCGAATTATTGTATTTTTAGGCTGGCCAAAGCGTTGATGATGATAATGACTTTCCCCTCCTAAATACCTACCAAACGTGCAGTTGAATGAAACGAGATCGGTCTTATGGCGAAACTCTGGAATCCGTTATGATCACAAAAAAATGCCGAACAGTCGATGAGAATATCTTAGTTAAGAACCACAAATCACAGAAATTGTTGCATACTGATATTTCTTTAGAACAATGGCTGAGATTTACGGGATCATCATCAAAAGAATTGGTGATGAAAATCAATTGACGATAGAAAAAATAAGTAGATTGTTTCAGAATCAAGCCCATTCATCTTAGCCAGTCGTACTGATCTCTTCCTATGATAGGGTTCATTAATTATGCTTTGAGAGGTGAACCTATGTGATGGTGGTGAAAAGAAAAGCGAGAGTAAGAGTAAGTACTCGTACTGTTATTTGGCGATATTCCTTCCCCAGTGTGCGGGAAGAACTTTCATTTTAATTTCAAAACAAACCTTGTCGGTTGGGAGATGTAAGGCAAACTGCTTTCGGAGATCCATCAAATGGACAAATTGTTTTTAACTTTGTCTTAAACTGGGGTTTCGGTGAGATACAAATGAGAGAGTAAGTGAATTGAATTTGTTTTCCCATTACTGGTAGACCACCCACAGTAGGAAGACTTTAGACATCGGATTCCATTAGTATCATTATCCCTTAATTCCAGATATGAAATACAAAGTTTGAAACGAACAACAAAGGCTTCGTAGGAGTAGAACTCTGTGTGTCGAAGAATTTCAAAATAAGTGAAAGGAGCTAGGTACTCCCTATTTTATTTTAATTCATAATCGAAACGAAAAGATTTCGGTTTTCATCAGCTTCTGGATGTATCCGCCGCATAACGTTAAGCTGCATTCGTAACTCAGCAACCAGCGAATAGGCGAACTGCGATCAAACCATTTATAGCACATTCAAAGGTGACAATTTTACTATTTCCAAGAAAAAGCTAAATTCGAAGTAGTTGTGGGAATGAAATCAACCCTTTGCGGAATAAGCAAAAGCGAACTGTCAAATTGTAGTCAGATTTCGCAGATGTCTAACACAACCCACATTCTCAGACCCAAACCTCGCAATTCATTTCTACTTGGCAAGTATTGGGTTCTTTGCATGAAGATACAGCCTAAACGGGTTGACAGATTTTGATCAAACTTCATATCTAGGGTCTTTGGGATAATCCGTTAAGGGAAAATTTAAATTTTTTGTTTCAGCTTTTATATAAAGGGTATTTTACTTAACGCCAATTGTATAAAAACAAGAAAACGAAAACGGTTCTAAAGGTGTGCCCAGACCAGTGAATCATTTCTGAAACACTATTTTGTGAAACATTTCATAAACATTTCTGAAATGTTTCGCTTGGTCTGGACACTTCTTGAAACATTTATTAAATGTTTATGAAATGTTTCACGTTTTCCATTTTAAATGGGAACATTTTGAATTATATAATTTTCTTTCTAAAGCTTTAAGTGCAGAAAAAATGCAGTTTTGTGTTATCATCTGTATATTTAATATGAAAATTTTTGTATGCGCATATAGAATAGCAAAACAACTCGCCTAATGTAGATCTATTCGTATTCATTCGAAATTTTTATGTTGAGCTAAGTAGTCAATAATTACAAAAAAGGATGTGGATCCGATGTATACATTTATGAACATTGAGTAAATATACTTTTTGTTTGTATATTTGAGTCTACTATATGTATAACTTTTAAAAAGACTTAAAAAAACAAAAATATGAGAAAAGCCAAAAAAGACAATAACGGAAGAAAAGGCAAAATAAAATACATATATTTGGCACCAGCAGCACGTCAAATGTATTTGTTTAAAGTCTATAGTGCAATATGATTGCGGAGAAAATAAAGTGCTTGCACCTTTGTGCTGTTAGTTGGAAATGAATGAACTATAAAAAATAAAATTATATTTTTTTTTTTCAATTCTTCATAGAATTAAATGCCATATTTTTGTATTCATTAAATTTAGCTTACGTTTTGATTTTGACCAGAATCCATTAATTAATCCGAGAAATGGCCATATTTCTAAAACCAGTTATTAAGTACAGTGCCTGCCGTTATACGCTTTTTTAGCCAAAAACGCGGTACGCCATTTCGTGGCATTTGTATAGACTAGCTTAAATATGAAATTTAGTCAAAATCCTTAGAGCCGTTTTCGAGTAAACCGATTTTTGGTAAGTTGGCTCTAAGTAAAGTACTGTTCTAAGCAATTCTGGCCAAAAACGTGGTACGCCATTTTATTAGACTTCACAAGACTAGCATAAGTACAAAATTTAATCAAAATCGTTGGAGCCATTTTCAAGAAAATTGGCTAAAACCACTTGAACATAGGAAAAGTACCGTTATTATCACTTTGAGCCAAAAATTTGGAGCGCCATCTTTTAGCATTAGCCCAGTTCTAAACACACTAAAGATTTGAATGACATCGGTTGACCCGTTTCTTAACAAACCGACTTTTAACCAAATTGGCCTTAAGTGCCTATAGGAAAAATGTTGGCCAAAATGTTGTTAGTCATTTTAAAGCATGTATCTAAGCTCGATTCAGCATAAAGTTTAGACAAAATCGGCATATCCGTTTTCTAGTAAATCAGTTTTTTACCAATTTGGCTATAAGTAAAGTAACGTTATTAACGCTTTTGGCCAAAAATGTGGTACACCATCTTATACAGCTTTGCCAAAATAGCCGAAATATGAAATTTAAGAAAAAATCGTAAGAACCGTTTTCCAGCAAATCCACTTTCTGTTAAATTGGCCTTAAGTAAAGTACCGTTAATATTGGGATTATCTCACAGACCCTAGTTATAGAGATTAATCAAAATCTGTTTACCCGTTTAGGCTGTAGCCTCGCTGGCAGACAGAATTTTCAGACCCACTTTTTTCGACTTCTCTATAAAGGTAATATCAGAATTTATCAAAATCCCGAGATCTAATATTTTCACGAATCCAAAACTTGCCCTATACTACGTATCGGTGCAAGTAAAAAGGCAAAGTGAGCAAAATTCTATCCCTGGTGGGCACCAAAAAAATTTGAAGGAGTAGACAGCACTTGGCTACAAACATCAAAATACTCTAACTAAATTTCAAAACATCGAAGTACTATTCTATTGGTCCTATTCGTGCTACCCATACAAACGCCTCCACCTCCAAGAAGGTTTAAAGTTGAGGCCAGCTGAAGAATGGGTGGAATGTACGAGGACCTTATTCCAGCTCGAAGGTCAAGCACATCCAAAACATATAAAAATGCTTAATTTGAAAGCCTAAATTCTTTTAAGAATCTAAAAAAAAGATGAGATTCAGCGAAATGCTTGTTGTTTTATACAAATTAGAAAATATTCACACTTACATTGCATTTGGTAGCGCAAGGATATCTGATTTCTTTCTTCACACTTCTATTTTTATTTGTCCTCGTCATCACTGCTTGAACTCAAAAATAATTCCATCGAGGTAAATATTTTCTATGGTCTCTAAACCCGAATGGAATCGCAAAAAAATGAATCAATTATATGAAAGTGACACCTCTTTAGCTGTCACAAGGAAATGATCACTAAAATGTGATTATCACAGTTACTATCACCTTACATGGAGCAAAAACAACAAATGTGACTATCATGTATCACAAATCATCTTAGCCGATTGTTTTAATTTGATGTTGTTTATGCAAAGAAAAAAAAGAAAAAAAAATTTCTTCGACGTTTATCAACGCCGTTTGCATGAAAATTGTACTAAGTTAGGCAAATATTCTGCGTAGTGAATGCGTTCGAAAACGCATAGGAAAAGAAATACGATTGTACTTGCGCAGATTTTTGACGTTTATGAACTCACCCGCACCAACCCATTTATTCCCATGGTTGCGTTAACGCAACACATCTTTTTTTTTTTAATCTGAGTTTATGTTTTCATCTGAGCGCAAAACTTACCTATCCCGATGGGATTAGGCTCAGATGGAACATAAATTTTGTTCTAACCCTTAACTTTATTATCGCACATAGTTTTTTAAACCAATTAGCAATTTTTTTCTAATAATTGTCTTTTGAAAATTTAAGAAAACTTTTTTTGGCGGCTACCTTTTTCTTTTAACAATATTAATCATTTTTTCTTGTGATCATGCGACATACATATGTATGTATGTTGTTTTTTTTTTATTTTATTTTTTAATTTACTATTATTATCTAGCTAGTTCAAAGGGTTTTATTCTTTGAAATCTCCTAGTCAGATTGGCAGCATGAAGTGGTTGCGTCATTTCTAAATTGACGTGGTTGAGAAGCCTAACTTTATGCCTATTAGCTACTTTTTTGACTTCATCTTCAATCAAGTCAATTTCTAGATCTCTATGCAGATCAGAGTTTCTTATGTGCCATGGTGCATTTACTATGTACCGTAGCACTTTATTATTTTGAAGTTTGTATTTTTTTTTTTAAATTTGATTTTCGTGTGCATGCCCATAGCTGGAGCCCGTAGGTCCATACTGGTTTAAGAATTAGCTTATAAAGCAGTAGTTTATTGTATCAAGAGTATCTCCCAATTTTACTGTAACGCATTTCCAATTCGTCTATTTTTTTTTTTTACATGGGATTTCCAGCCCAGCTTTGCCTATGATATGTCATGCCTAGATATTTTGCAGTGTTTGCGTATTCTACTACATTATTATGAAAGTGCTGAACGTTTTTAATCGTAAAATTGATGTGGACCGACTTTAGGACATTTATTTTAATTTGCCATTTCTTGGTTGGAAATATTGTTCACTGCCTTTTGTAGCTTTTTCGTCGCTATTTCTACAGTTTCACCCACAGCAAGTACAGCAGTATCATCTGCAAATGTTGCCATAGTTATTTCTTCACTTTCTGGTAGATCGCTGGTGAATAAAAGATATAATACAGGGCCTAGCACACTGCCTTGTGGTACACCAGCTTCTATTTCTCTCAATGTGGAGTATTCATCCCCTTGTTTAGTTCTTAAATATCGCTGCAATATATAAGATTCTAAAATTTCTGAATATTGCTTTGGTAGATGCTTTTGCAATTTATGAATCAGTCCTTTGTGCCAGACTTTATCGAAAGCTTGTGCTATATCAAGGAATATTGCAGAGCATATCTTTTCCTCTTCAAATGCTTTTTTGATTCCATCCGTTATTCTATGCACCTGATCTATCGTGAAATGCTTTGTTATAAAACCAAATTGAAGGTTTGGAATTATCTTATGCAGACGTTTAATCAACATTTTTTCGAATAGCTTGGATAATATAGGCAGTATCGATATTGGACGATAGGAGGTAACTTCACTAGGTGGTTTGCCTGGTTTTGGTATCATAATTACCTCCGCGACTTTCCACATGCTTGGTACATACCTTATTCTGAATGCAGCATTTATAATCTGTGCTAGTTTCTTTAAACCTTTTTCTGTGAATTGTTTTAGGATTTCTCTAGTTATCAAATCAAATCCCGGGGCTTTTTTAGTATTGATGCCTTCTTTTATTTCTTTGCAATTTCGGTCGCCGTTACCGGGTGAATATATCACTCTTCTTCGCACAATCCTTTCGTTTCCTCATAATCTTTATCTTCATAAGGTTGGAAGACTTTTGCGAAATACTCAGCAAATAAATTCGCTCTCTCTTGGTTGGTTTTTGCACAGATACCTTCTCTGTTTTTAACAGGTGGAATGTGTGCTATTAGCCTATTTAAACCTTTTTACAATTTATTTTTTGTATGCATAATAGCTCTATGCATTACATATAAAAAAAATTAGCAAATTTATACGATTGAACCTACATGGTTTATAAATTCCATATATATATAATATTATTGTTTTTCCAATTTTTTATAATTATTCTGTCACGTTTTATAATTAAAAAATTAACTTACCGTAAGTATTATAATCAGCTTTGAATTATAATGTTGCAAAAACGCAACATTGGGTAGTCCAAGTACAGTATCATTGTTATATACGAAAATGTTAAAGAGGTTAAATTATATTTCAATATTGTTTTGTAGATTGAAAATATTCTACATATGGTAGAACTGCAATATTTTTACGGGCATTACGTTCATGATAAATCAGTAGGTTTTGATGTTGGTATTTGCTTTAAAGTAACACGAAATATCGTGATGATCCCAAAAGGCCTTTGACTCTAAGAGAACTTCAAGCAATTGTTGAAGAAATTGATCTGGATGAGGATGTAAACATCTGTTACATACCAGCCGAAGTCGATGATCTAACGGATGAAGATTTGGCAGGAACTTTTGAGATTATGCGTTCTGGTAGTTTTTGAAATGGAGGAGAATCATGTTGCTGAAGCTTCATCTAGCAAATCATTGAGAGTTGAAGATGTTACTTGGTGGAAAACGCCGGTTGATTACGAGATTTGTGCTACGTCAAATGAAAAGGCTAACATAAAGAAAATTGTTGAAGATATACATGGAAAGTCCGTACTTCATTTGTTTAGGCTAATGTTCGATGAAAATGTTATGCAGTGTATTAAAATATAAATTATGAAATATTTTAATAAAAAGAAATGTTTTGCTCGGTTGCACCTTAAGATTTCTTACCAAAAATGTTAACAGTACTTTACTAATTATTTTTTTTGCCTAAAATCCTATTTACGCGAAAAAGTGTCAAACATTTATTGCGAAAGAAAAGAAAAAGTCTAAAGAGTATCAGGTCGCAAAATAATGTGATTGATTGATGGCTTGTGTGGACGGTAGCACCATTCTGTTGAATATTAGAACATGTAACTTTCACAGATCGCCAATTTTCCCACAATTGAATAACAAAAATCTGTTGCATTGCGAACGACGCATTATTTAAATTACCAATTAATCAGATCAACCACATTTAATGTAGTATATGTCAGTACTTGGCAGCTTACATCCACACTATCTGTTGGCTCACCCTTAACATAGTCGCCTGGAACGCTGATGCAAAACCTTTATAAATAAAACCCTTTTATTGCAAAACAATTTTGTCATGAACTACAGAATAAATTTCATATGATAACTCTCGTCACTAAACCAGAGGAAAGTATTCTAAAGGCGGCCCACCTGAAAGAAAAGAATTATTAGATAAAACTAGCTACATGTGTATGTACTATAATATTCACCAATCTCCATTCAAGATATGGATTCAACACTATACAATTTATAATCAATCCGTACAAGAGCATCACAAGTGACGTAATATACATGTCTTTATTATCTGAATAGCTACGATCTAGATAATAGTACAAATACTGCATATGCTCTAAGCACGTTATGATTGAGAACCAAAATATCTTTAGTCCAACAAAATTATGAAAAGTCGCAAAACGTCTTCGCATTCTTTGATTTGAGCATGGCATTACATACACAAGTAATCCCAAAACAATCTACAAACCAAATATTATTTGGTAAGAAATAGAATTTGAAAAAATGTTTCTCACCTGCACCAAAAGCATAAGCATTGTGATGTATCCCATGTACATATGGATGGTATATTCGTGAGGTCCGTCTCTATTAAAAAGTGCTTCACAAAGGTTTAACATGTCAGCATGCATTAGATAGTAGCCATATACCACAAAACATGCAACCATAGCATAGGTTGCAATATGGCAGAACTTGAGAAGTTTTGTTTTTACTTTAGGCAGCAAACGGAAGAATACCATTCCTACAGTTATACTTAGATTTCGAATATATACGAATATCGATATTATGTATTACTCACCATGCGCATTTATTATTACCAACCCCAGTGTCATGCTGACCCAGTGCGTTTGCCAACTGTATTTTCTGTCACGTTCTATATATACGTAAATGTTGATATAGAAAAAATGATTGTTCCAGTCATGCATGCTCTTTATTATGAGAACAGCTAAGGCTTCAGATATGATAAACAGAATCCAGGCCAATGATAATGGAGTAATCACTGACATCTTTGCAAATTATTACGCAAAATAAAAATTGAAATTAAATTCTGGTTCCTATTGAAGACCCGATCGCTGAGTATTCAATTCAAACTTAAATTAACGAATGAATTTTTTTTATTATTATTATTAAGAAAAACTTTTACAGCTTGCTTTGTAAGAAAAATAATAAAGTAAATATTATTTAAATCTAAGTAGCGCGTAGTTTGATGATGCCAGTCTTTTCTATCTCGGTTCATCGACCAAAGAGCAAATTTTTCTTTCCCTTGAAGGATCCATGCCACTAAAACCCACATTCGCAGACCCAAACCTCGCAATTCATTTTTACTTGGCAAGTATTGGGTTCGTGCAGATTTTTGATTTCGAGATTTTGATGAATTTTGACATTACCATTATAGAGAAGTCTAAAAAAGTTGGTCTGCCGATGCCGTTTGTCTGTTCGTCCGCCCGTTTGTCCGTCTTTCTGTCTGTCGGTCTGTGCATGAAGGTACAGCCTAAACGGGTTGACGGATTTTCAAACTTCATATCTAGGGCCTTTGGGATAATCCCTTAAGGGGAAATTAAAATTTTTTGTTTCAGCTCTCATATTAGGGGTATTTTACTTAAGGCCAATTCAATCATTTCTGAAACACTATTTTGTGAAACATTTCATAATCATTTCTGAAATGTTTCGCTTGGCCTGGACACTTCTTGAAACATTTATGAAATGTTTATGAAATGTTTCACGTGCAAATGACTTAGTTTTTAAAAAATCGAAATCTAATGAGGTAGCAGCAAGAGAAGAGATTATAGGGAAGTCCATGAGCTCTTCTAAAATCTGTAACTCAAGAACTACTTGGCGGATTTCGATGAAACTTAAAATTTAAGCAAATCGTAGTATCAAAATGACCTGCTGTAAAACTTATTTGGATAACATGAAAACTGGGGGAGATACAGTGGGGTAACTCGATACCCCATTTTTTTAATTTTTCTTAGAAAATATATAAGATACAGGAATTTTTCAAATGTTTGGCAAGCTTTTTGTTTAACAAATTTTGGCAGAAAAAAATATTTCTTACATAAATGGAGCCCTTGCTAAATTCTCTTTAATTTGATATGCCACCTGATGGGGAACAAAATAATTTTTTGTTTGCCCTTTATACAAGGTGCCCAAAAAAGAGGTCCCAAAATCAAATTCATTGGGACTATCTTGTGCAAGCTTCCACATAATGTATACATAGCGAAAGTTTCAGCTCTCTATGTCTAACAGTTCAAAAGTTACAGGGCTGTGACAGACTGACGGACAGACAGACACCGTTTCAAACCCATAAGTGTTCCGTCTTTCCTTTTAAGGTCCGGAACACTAAAAATGGAGTATATCGTCATCCGCCACTTCGTGTGGCCACGCCTATTTCCAACACACAACACATATTAGCCAAACTCTGCCAGTACTGCAAATGTTATATTCATTAGCATTGGCCTTTCCAACAGTCCCATGTTTCATCCACACCATTGCGCCTGGCCGAGTTACACATGCAGTCAATTGTTGCATTGTCAAAAGCCAAGAGCCATTACCCTGTACTCGGCTTTATGAAACATTTATAAATTGTTTATGAAAAGTTTATTAAATTTTTCGGAAATGTTTCGCTCGGTCTAGGCGCAGGGTGAGTTCATAAACGTCAAACTAACTAAGAACTGCATTATTCGCGTTCATTTCCGATCGAACTAACCTAGGTCAACTGCAGTATCTACTGTTCATAAACGTCATTATATCGTCGGCGTCGGACATATTGAGCAGAAATAATTTGTTGGCTGCAGAAAACAAATGCAAGTATTGGAAATATCTAATTTATGTTTTTGTACAAAATAATTTAAATTATTGTCTTTAAAGGGAGGACGAAGGTTCAGTCTGGAATAAAAATCAAGTAAAACTTTTGATTGATAATAGAATCCATATGGAAAAGGAGGGCCTATTCGGAAACGCAAACTTTGCAATGCAAGAGCAACAAAGCAGTTGAAACGTCAAAAGCAAACGATTGCAAAGCATATTTTCGACGTTTACGAACGAATTATTTGCTTTTTTGCTTTAAAAAAGTTTTCATTTTGCGATGCATCACGATGCTTTAAAACTTTTGACGTTTTGGAACGGCTTGTGCAAACAATAAAAATGTCTAAGAAATTAGCGGCCGTGATATTTTCAAACGTTTTCAATGAATAATTTTTGCTCCATATAATGGCAGTATATTTAAGAATATTTTCGGCATAAAAAAAGAAATAATTTCATTTTTTTGCGGTATAAAAAAATTGCTGTCAAATTACACCGCATCACAATAACTTATCATGCGTTGGTTGCTTTTGTTTCCGCAGCGGTTTCTTTCATGATGCATTTTAGAACGCTATACATCACATCACTGCTATATATATTGACGATTTGGAACGCTTGACGTTGCAGTACTGCGGGATTACTGCGATTTGGAACTCAGCCGTAGTATTTGTCAGTACTTGGCAGCTTACATCCACACTATCTGTTGGCTCACCCTTAACATAGTCGCCTGGAACGCTGATGCAAAACCTTTATTAATAAAACCCTTTTATTACAAAATACTTTTGTCATGAACCACAGAATAAATTTCATATGATAACTCTCGTCACTAAACCAGAGGAAAGTATTCTAAAGGCGGCCCACCTGAAAGAAAAGAATTTTTAGATAAAACTAGCTAGTACTATAATATTCACCAATCTCCATTCAAGATATGGATTCAACACTATACAATTTATAATCAATCCGTACAGGAGCATCACAAGTGACGTAATATATATATTTTTATTTTCTGAATAGCTACGACCTTCATGATAGTACAAATACTGCATATGCTCTAAGCACGTTATGATTGTGAACCAAAATATCTTTAGTCCGACAAAATTATGAAAAGTCGCAAACCGTCTTCGCATTCTTTGATTTGAGCATGGCATTACATACACAAGTAATCCCAAAACAATCTACAAACAAAATATTATTTGGTAACAAATAGAATTCTCACCTTCACCAAAAGCATAAACATTGTGATGTATCCCGTGTTACAATGGATGTGATATTCGTGAGGTCCAAGTCTATTAACAACGGCTTCGCATTCGTCTAACATGTCAGTATGCATTAGATAGTAACCTACACAGGCTTTTTTTAATGAAAATAATGAACAAGGAAAATTAGATATTATTATTGACAAACAAACTTAATAAAATATTTGTAAGATATTTATAGTGAAATGGTAACAACTATATTTTGATGTTATCATAACAAACTACACCCCTGCACCTGTCCTGCAAAGTATTTTCCGCACTCGATCAACTAGTTCATCTGTTGATACTGCAATTGTAGTCAAATTCAAATCAGTCATCGACAAAAATTTCCTACTGAAATCGATTCATCGTCGATGGAAAACAAATAAAAACAAAACTCTTTGTTTCCGTTATGTCGGATTGCAATCTGACAGCCGAAAGTTATCGAAAGTTTAACATCAAGCAACCATATAATTTTAAGAAAAGCTCACCTAATAAAGCGACATGGAAAGGTCATGAGTGTATTTACCCGTGAGGAAAAGCCTATATACAATTCAGTGCAGCAGAAAAGGCGCTTTTAATTTTTTAATTAACACTCCGGAAAGCTTGAATTCACTAGCCGAAAATACGATGTCCACATGATGGTCAACTACAGTTCCTACAGCTGAATATGATGCCTATCTATAATTATTTTTGCATTACAAATTTTTATTATTATTTTTTTATTATTGCTTTTTGGTTTATCCTACTAATAATCACCATATAGAAGCTAAATTCCAATCATGTGCGATTCAAGGAATATCAATAAATATAAGAACGAAAAGCGGACAAATATCAGTTGCATCAATTTACTGTTCTCACAGCTATAAACTTAAGAAAAATGATTTTAAAAGCCTCTTTCGCATATTCTGCAATAGATTTATCACAGGAGGGGATTTTAATGCCAAAAACAAGTATTGGGGATCTAGATTAACAAATACGAGAGGAAGAGAACTATATGAAACAATAAGAGAAATTGGCGGGAAATATCACTCAACGGGAAAACCCACCTATTGGCCAACAGATAGGAAAAAAATCCCAGATCTTGTCGACTTTTTCGTTACAAAGAATATCTCGTCAAATGCTATAAAAGTAGAAGAGGGGCCAGATCTTGACTCAGATCATTCTACAATACTCTTAACACTTGGCGACAAAATCATTATCAAAGAAAATACCCCACGATTAGCTAATCAACTGACTGATTGGGACTACTTCAGAGAGAACTTGGAGGAAAGTATCCAACTTTCAGGGATAATTGACACAGAAGACCAATTAGATGAGGCTGTGCAGATATTTAAAACTAATATACAAAAAGCTGCATGGGCTGCAACACCTAAAACTAAACCAAGAATCCAACAAAACTCCTATCCAAAAGAAATACGTGAAATCATCGCAGAAAAGAGAAGAGTTTAAAAACGCTGGCAACAATCAAGGGCGCCAAGTAAACTTAAAAGATCAATAAGAGAATTTAAAAATGAGTCCCTTAAAACATACCTTACCAATCTTACGAATGATGCTAGTACCGAATATTCTCTCTGGAAGGCAACAAAGAAATTGAAGAGGCCAATAGCACACATTCCACCAGTTAAAAACAGAGAAGGTATCTGGGCAAAAAACAACCAAGAGAAAGCGAATTTATTTGCTGAGTATCTCGCAAAAGTCTTCCAACCTTATAAAGATAAAGATTATGAAGAAACGGAAGAATTGTGCGAAGAAGAGAGATATATTCAACCGGTAACGGCGACCGAAATTGCAAAGAAATAAAAGAAGGCATCAATACTAAAAAAGCCCCGGGATTTGATCTGATAACTGGAGAAATCCTAAAACAATTCCCACAAAAAGGTTTAAAGAAACTAGCACAGATTATAAATGCTGCATTCAGAATAAGGTATGTACCAAGCATGTGGAAAGTCGCGGAGGTAATTATGATACCAAAACCAGGCAAACCACCTAGTGAAGTTTCCTCCTATCGTCCAATATCGATACTGCCTATATTATCCAAGCTATTCAAAAAAATGTTGATTAAACGTCTGCATAAAATAATCGAAGAAAAATCGCTAATTCCAAACCATCAATTTGGTTTTAGAACAAAGCATTCCACGATAGATCAGGTGCATAGAATAACGGATGGAATTAAAAAAGCATTTGAAGAGGAAAGATATGCTCTGCTATATTCCTTGATATAGCACAAGCTTTCGATAAAGTCTGGCACAAAGGACTGATTCATAAATTGCAAAAGCATCTACCAAAGCAAGAAATTTTAGAATCTTATATATTGCAGCGATATTTTAGAATTAAACAAGGCGATGAGTACTCCACATTGAGAGAAATAGAAGCTGGTGTACCACAAGGCAGTGTGCTAGGCCCTGTATTATATCTTTTATTCACTAGCGATCTACCAGAAAGTCAAGAAATAACTATGGCAACATTTGCAGATGATACTGCTGTACTTGCTGTTGGTGAAACTGTAGAAATAGCGACGAAAAAGCTACAGAAGGCAGTGAACAATATTTCAAAATGGACCAAGAAATGGCAAATTAAATTAAATGACCTAAAGTCGGTCCACATCAATTTTACGATTAAAAACGTTCAGCACTTTCATAATAATGTAGTAGAATACGCAAACACTGCAAAATATCTAGGCATGACATATCATAGGCAAAGCTGGGCTGGAAATCCCATGTAAAGAAAAAAAAATAGACGAATTGGAAATGCGTTACAGTAAAATTGGGAGATACTCTTGTTTGTCCAACTACAATAAACTACTGCTTTATAAGCTAATTCTTAAACCAGTATGGACCTACGGGCTCCAGCTATGGGCATGCACATGCAAATCAAATTTAAAAGAAAAAATACAAACTTCAAAATAATAAAGTGCTACGGTACATAGTAAATGCACCATGGTACATAAGAAACTCTGATCTGCATAGAGATCTAGAAATTGACTTGATTGAAGATGAAGTCAAAAAAGTAGCTAATAGGCATAAACTAAGGCTTCTCAAAAACGTCAATTTAGAAATGACGCAACTACTTAATGCTGCTAATCTGACTAGGAGATTACGAAGAATAAAACCCTTTAAACTAGCTAGATAATAATAGTAAATTAAAAAAAAAATAAAAAAAAAAACAACATACATACATACATACATAATAATATATGTATGTCGCATGATCACAAGGAAAAGTGATTAATATTGTTAAAAGAAAAAGGTAACCGACAAAAAAAGCTTTCTTAAATTTTCAAAAGACAATTATTAGAAAAAAATTGCTAATTGGTTTAATAAACTAGGTGCGATAATAAAGTTAAGAGTTAGAACAAAATGTATGTTCCATCTGAGCCTAATCCCTTCGGGATAGGTACGTTTCAGCTATGCGCTGAGATGAAAAGATAAACTCAGTTATAAAAAAAAAAAAAAAAATCCTACAAATCAGCCAAATCTCTGAATTTTGTCAATTAAAGTGTGTCGCGTGTTATGATAAATGTGCTACGTAAACGGTCAGTTGGCCTTTGGGTTTGTCACATAAACGCATAAAGTCGGTATCCTAATATGGATGAATTTAGATTCCTGTTGAAGGGAATCATAAAATACGTCGTTTACAAAGGATCTTTTACAATTGGTATTCCGTGTTTCGAACTTTTATAAGACTCTATTATGGAACTTCGAAAAGTTGGATCTAATTAGAATCTGCTACGAAACTGTCAAACAGAAATCATTGAGTAGAGACAATACACTTTCTAATGGTTTTCCAGTTGCATACAACGGCGGTTAATTTAGAAAACCACCACAGGGAAAACGCGTCCACAAATGCACTGGAAAGTGGAAACTAGTTCAGCAGATATTAATAATCGAATATTAATCCTTAAAACATAGATCTAACTTTCAAAAATGATAAATTTCCAACCATGTTTAGAAATATTATTATACATATATTGTACATCACTTACAAGTCTTAAAAATTGACAAAAGACGAATAAACAGAAAAATTTTCACATAAATACTGCTCGAAAGGATTACATATAATTTAATTATATTGGATATGCATACATATGTACATATGTATTTACGGAATGCTCTATGCAAGATTTTACCTATAATGTCACCATAGAACAGTTCATTTTGTTAATAATGGGTATATTGAAATACTGTTCAAAGTTTAGAGTAATATTATTTTTAAAGAAAATGAGGAATATTTAGCTGTTAAGAAGCAGTAGTTCTCGTTGTTATTTCTTACCGATTGTTATGAAAATATAAATTTAGCTTGCTATCTGCAAATTTAATTATGTATTACTAAAGATAAAGGTAGTTTGAGCCGAAGTGGAGGTGATATCAAAGAGATATGTAAAGCCTTTGTTCAAATATTTTCATTTCACACAATAAATAATAATAGGTGTTCATAAAATTGTGTAACATCATATGTATAGATGTAGGTCATCTTTCCTAATGTTAGTAAAATTAATAATGAGTCAGTAAAAACTAAGGATTGAGGTGAACAATTTTGAAAAAAAAAATATATATGTATATTTTGACATAAGCTTTAGGGTTGCTACAAATACGAAAAACGGCGTTCACTCTTTGGTAAAAAGAAATACACTTTAACAAGTATACAAGACCAGATACCACAAAGAGTGAATAATAAATTTAAATTAGTGCTAGTGGTAAAACTTATTAAAAAAATTGTATTCATACAAGTAAAGCTCCAAAACGTGCATAGCAATAAAATTTATTCAATGACATTCATAGTTAGAGGTTCTCATAAAAAAACCAAATTGGATTTAGAATTATCAATTGTACTAAACTTGTATGTACATAGACTTATAATAAAGTTAATGTCTTTCATACTAAATCACAATTGTTTTAAGTAAGATTGCGATAATATAGTTTACAATTTTCACTGGCGTATTATTTCGTATTATGTGGGCTTCTCAACGGAAGAAAATATGACTTATTTTTTGGGCATTTGTGAGAATGTCCCAAAATTGTTCTTAATTTTTCCTACTCTAAATCGGCAAGCATACAACCAATTTCTAATATTCAAATAAGTTCTACCTATCAAACGTAGACAGCACGTCGTTTTCATATTAATTTTGAATTTGTTAGCTATAACAAATGAGTTGCGACTAGCGTTGCGACCCTTTTGTTTTGGCAGGGACCCTATTCAAGACCCATTCCGAAATTTTTCAGAGGTAACACTGGTTGCGACTGACACAAGAAAGTAGATGAGCTCGAGTGAAATGAAAAACAAAGTTACCGGTGAGTCGCGGGCAAATTTCGTGGCTCTTTGAATATTTCAGGAACTACATTAGGGTGTTTTCACACTTAAGTTGTTTTTTTATGTTTTTAAATATGCACGTCTGTAAATATGGACGTTACGCTTATTGAATCACGCAGTGCAGCTTTGAAAAATACGTGTTTTTTATACCCTATTCTAAGGGTATATTAAGTTTGATACATAGTTTGTAGCATAGAGAAATATTACAGATAGACTATAAAGTATTGATCAGCATCACTAGCCGAGGCGATTGAGCTATGTCCGTCCGTCCGTCTGTGTGTCACCAGTTTTTAGACCTTAAATTTTGAGGTAGATCGATGATCCTCGTAGAAGTAAGCAATACCAGTGTAAACATTTTTAGAATCCGCCCACTGACACGCCCACTTTACTTACTTACTTAAGCAAATAGGTAGATATTTTGGTACCCGATATATCTTCTATACATAGTATATAGCCACGCCTACGTTTTAGGAGCGTTTTGTCCAAAAACTGATTTTCGACAGTTTAATCAAAATAATAGCATCTTTTAGGAACAAAATACAGTATATGTTGAAAAATTGTTGAAATCTGCACACTACCACGCCCACTTATTGAGAAATTTCGTATTTTGAAGCAATTTTATAAGATATTTGAAAAAAGTTGCTTCAGCACCAATATACAGTGGAAGAAGAAGCTATGTGTATAGGAAAGGGATAGGGTATCAAACGATCCGCTCTAGACGGATTGTAGCATATTTTTATATTTTTAAATGGAAATCTGCTATGTTGAATCTGGTGGGAATAAGACAATTTTACAAATAATTTTTTTTTATATATAAAAAATTATATTTCATTCTTCACAAATATGATAACGGCATATCAATTTTTTCATTTGATCAATAGCATTTTCGAGACTGAATAGAAATATTGTTTTCTTCCGAAGATTTTGCAATAAACAATTTTGGATGAAATGAAATCGAGTTGTTAATTGTCAAACTGTGTGTAAAAAATACCTGGGAGGCTTAAAAGACGGTCACCTTTAACCCTAGTTTGGTCGCGTGATTTAATCTAAAAATTATGTCTCGCGATTTACAACCATACATCATTGTTTTGGGTCTGGAATGCATAGTTTATCTGTAGTAAATGGAAGAATATAGTTTTATTTAACTTTCTAGTCTAGTTCTAACCGTGTATTTTACCACAAGAGGGGTATGGATGCATACAGGCAGGACATAAATCGCCTACTGAATTCATTTATTGAAACTCACATGTATTCACAGATAGGAGCGGATTACAACAAAAACAATGTAAACAAATGGGTTTTGAGGGGCAAGAGAGGTAACAGTTTGATACCTCTTTCCTCAATGATTTCTGTCGCAGAGTATTCATTTCAAACTTAAAGTAACGAATGAATTTTTTGTAAGAAAAACAATAAAGTAAATATTATTTAAATCTAAGTAGCGCGTAGTTTGAAGATGAATAGCCAGTCTTTTCTATCTCGCTTGATCGATCCCAATCCCTTGAAGGACCCATACCACATTCTAAAGCTTTAAGTGCAGAAAAAATGCAGTTTTGTGTTATCATCTTCCATAGATACACCATCCCCTGATCCTTGATCGGTTTTGGAAGCAATCGTGAAAAAAAAAACCTACACTCCATTCCTGGCTCAGGCACTTGTAGAAGCCAGTCCTGAATACAGAAAAGAGAGCCTATCATCATCCCCCACCTCCTGTAGCCTGACCTATTTCCACCACACAACACATATTGGCCAGACTCTGTCAAAATGTTCTATTCAATCGTAGGCCTTTTTACCAATGTTTCATCCACACCAATGCGCCTAGCCGAGTTCCACATTCAACACAGTCAATTGTTGCATTGTCCAAAGGTCCCTCCATTTGAATGATGACCATCGCAAATTCGTTCCAGCAAAGAGCCCTATACACGGACAGACAGATACACAATCACTATCAGAATTGGATTCCTGTTCTTGTCCTGAGTTCAGAAATGCAAAAATTTTAAATTTAACACTATTTTTCTGCACATAAAGCTTGAGAAACAAAATTATTTTCCCATTTAAAATGGAAAACGTGAAACATTTCATAAACATTTCGGTAATGTTTCGCTTGGTCTGGACACTTCTTGAAACATTTATTAAATGTTTATGAAATGTTTAATTACTTACATATATATTTTTGTTTCTAAAGCTTTAAGTGTGTTGTGAACACAAATTGCATTCGTATCTCAACCGTCTTCGCGAGCAGATATGCTCTCTTCGTTCTAAACTATTACATTCATTCTCTTTATATTCTTTACGTTCTGTTACAATAAATATACAAATAAATAACCAAACGGATTGTCCTTATTTACCTCACTACAAGTGCAGAAAAAATGCAGTCTTGTGTTCAATATACAAAAAATGGAGTCTATCATCATCCGCCACCTCATGTGGCCACCCCTTTTTCCAACACACAACACATATTGGCCAAACTATGCCAGCAGAAAGTAGTGGAGCTCTATTAAAACACTCGACATCACCCACTTCAATATATTCAGGGAGCTCACGGTTTGTGTCGCATCTAATAACGCAATTTATTTGCGCCACTATCTCAAGCCCCTTATTCGCAGAGAAAACGGATTTAAATTTGTCTAAAACATTTTTTGCGATTGTTTCTTTTGCTGCTTCCAAGTCGCCTTTGACTTTGTGCAAAATCTACAAAACTTCTCCGATCGTGTTTCCTCAATGTTACATAATATGCGTGTTTTTTTGGTATCCTATATAGGCTTAAAAAAGTATTTGCAAATAAAACGCCTATCGGGACTAAGGAATTTCAATATCGCGGTTTGTAAGCAGTGTGTAATGACATTTAACTATTTATTTAGATAACACTTCAGCAATCCCAAAACCTTCTCCTTTGCCCATGTTTTGCGTTTGCTAATAAAAAACATAAAATCGTAAAAAAAATTTTTATTTTAGGTTTTACTTACATTTTCTCTTTAGAACACATCTTTACTTGATTGAATTTTTTTTATGAATGACTGTTGTCTGTTCAATAATTTTTGACATTTTCGATATCATTTTTCGATACAATCGAAATAAAACAATTTGGGAGCACAGTTTTAATTGCGGCTAAGGAAATAAGGCTTGATAGTTATCCAGATTTCGTTATTCTATATAGGTTGAGTTGTTAGTGTATTTAATATGAAAATTTTTGTATGCCCATATAGAATACCAATACAACATGCCTAAATTCGTATTCATTCGAAATTTTTATGTTGAGCTAAGTAGTCAATACTTACAAAAAAGGATGTGGATCCGATGTATACATTTATGAACATTGAGTAAATATACTTTTTGTTTGTATATTTGAGTCTACTATATGTATAACTTTTAAAAAGACGTAAAAAAACAAAAATATGAGAAAAGCCAAAAAAGACAATAACGGAAGAAAAGGCAAAATAAAATACATATATTTGGCACCAGCAGCACGTCAAATGTATTTGTTTAAAGTCTATAGTGCAATATGATTGCGGAGAAAATAAAGTGCTTGCACCTTTGTGCTGTTAGTTGGAAATGAATGAACTATAAAAAATAAAATTATATTTTTTTTTCAATTCTTCATAGAATTAAATGCCATATTTTTGTATTCATTAAATTTAGCTTACGTTTTGATTTTGACCAGAATCCATTAATTAATCCGAGAAATGGCCATATTTCTAAAACCAGTTATTAAGTAAAGTGCCTGCCGTTATACGCTTTTTTAGCCAAAAACGCGGTACGCCATTTCGTGGCATTTGTATAGCTTAGCTTAAATATGAAATTTAGTCAAAATCCTTAGAGCCGTTTTCGAGTAAACCGATTTTTTGGTAAGTTGGCTCTAAGTAAAGTACCGTTCTAAGCAATTCTGGCCAAAAACGTGGTACGCAATTTTATTAGACTTCACAAGACTAGCATAAGTACAAAATTTAATCAAAATCGTTAGAGCCGTTTTCAAGAAAATTGGCTAAAACCGCTTGAACATAGGAAAAGTACCGTTATTATCACTTTGAGCCAAAAATTTGGAGCGCCATCTTTTAGCATTGGCCTAGTTCTATACACACTAAAGATTTGAATAACATCGGTTGACCCGTTTCTTAACAAACCGACTTTTAACCAAATTGGCCTTAAGTGCCTATAGGAAAAATGTTGGCCAAAATGTTGTTAGTCATTTTAAAGCATGTATCTAAGCTCGATTCAGCATAAAGTTTAGACAAAATCGGCATAGCCGTTTTCTAGTAAATCAGTTTTTTACCAATTTGGCTATAAGTAAAGTAACGTTATTAACGCTTTTGGCCAAAAATGTGGTACACCATCTTATACAGCTTTGCCAAAATAGCCGAAATATGAAATTTAAAAAAAAATCGTAAGAACCGTTTTCCAGCAAATCCACTTTCTGTTAAATTGGCCTTAAGTAAAGTACCATTAATATTGGGGCTAGAACGAAAATTTCAATTTCGCGTCTAGGGATTATCTCACAGACCCTAGTTATAGAGTTTAATCAAAATCTGTTTACCCGTTTAGGCTGTAGCCTCGCTGGCAGACAGAATTTTCAGACCCACTTTTTTCGACTTCTCTATAAAGGTAATATCAGAATTTATCAAAATCCCGAGATCTAATATTTTCACGAATCCAAAACTTGCCCTATACTACGTATCGGTGCAAGTAAAAAGGCAAAGTGAGCAAAATTCTATCCCTGGTGGGCACCAAAAAAATTTGAAAGAGTGGACAGCACTTGGCTGCAAACATCAAAATACTCTAACTAAATTTCAAAACATCGAAGTACTATTCTATTGGTCCTATTCGTGCTACCCATACCAACGCCTCCACCTCCAAGAAGGTTTAAAGTTGAGGCCAGCTGAAGAATGGGTGGAATGTACGAGGACCTTATTCCAGCTGGAAGGTCAAGCACATCCAAAACATATAAAAATGCTTAATTTGAAAGCCTAAATTCTTTTAAGAATCTAAAAAAAAAGATGAGATTCAGCGAAATGCTTGTTGTTTTATGCAAATTAGAAAATATTCACACTTACATTGCATTTGGTAGCGCAAGGATATCTGATTTCTTTCTTCACACTTCTATTTTTATTTGTCCTCGTCATCACTGCTTGAACTCAAAAATAATTCCATCGAGGTAAATATTTTCCCGAAGGGAATCGCAAAAAAATGAATCAATTATATGAAAGTGACACCTCTTTAGCTGTCACAAGGAAATGATCACTAAAATGTGATTATCACAGTTACTATCACCTTACATGGAGCAAAAACAACAAATGTGACTATCATGTATCACAAATCATCTTAGCCGATTGTTTTAGTTTGATGTTGTTTATGCAAAGAAAAAAAAGAAAAAAAAATTTCTTCGACGTTTATCAATGCCGTTTACATGAAAATTGTACTAAGTTAGGCCTTCATGTTGACTGCAAATATTCTGCGTAGTGAATGCGTGCGAAAACGCATAGGAAAAGAAATACGATTGTACTTGCGCAGATTTTTGACGTTTATGAACTCACCCGCGCCAACCCATTTATTCCCATGGTTGCGTTAACGCAACACATCTTTTTTTCTTTTTAATCTGAGTTTATGTTTTCATCTGAGCGCAAAACTTACCTATCCCGATGGGATTAGGCTCAGATGGAACATAAATTTTGTTCTAACTTTTAACTTTATTATCGCACCTAGTTTTTTAAACCAATTAGCAATTTTTTCTGATAATTGTCTTTTGAAAATTTAAGAAAGCTTTTTTTGTCGGCTACCTTTTTCTTTTAACAATATTAATCATTTTTTCTTGTGATCATGCGACATACATATGTATGTATGTTGTTTTTTTTTTATTTTATTTTTTAATTTACTATTATTATCTAGCTAGTTCAAATGGTTTTATTCTTCGTAATCTCCTAATCAGATTAGCAGCATTAAGTAGTTGCGTCATTTCTAAATTGACGTGGTTGAGAAGCCTAACTTTATGCCTATTAGCTACTTTTTTGACTTCATCTTCAATCAAGTCAATTTCTAGATCTCTATGCAGATCAGAGTTTCTTATGTACCATGGTGCATTTACTATGTACCGTAGCACTTTATTATTTTGAAGTTTGTATTTTTTTTTTCAATTTGATTTTCGTGTGCATGCCCATAGCTGGAGCCCGTAGGTCCATACTGGTTTAAGAATTAGCTTATAAAGCAGTAGTTTATTGTAGTTGGACAAACAAGAGTATCTCCCAATTTTACTGTAACGCATTTCCAATTCGTCTATTTTTTTTTCTTTACATGGGATTTCCAGCCCAGCTTTGCCTATGATATGTCATGCCTAGATATTTTGCAGTGTTTGCGTATTCTACTACATTATTATGAAAGTGCTGAACGTTTTTAATCGTAAAATTGATGTGGACCGACTTTAGGTCATTTAATTTAATTTGCCATTTCTTGGTCCATTTTGAAATATTGTTCACTGCCTTCTGTAGCTTTTTCGTCGCTATTTCTACAGTTTCACCAACAGCAAGTACAGCAGTATCATCTGCAAATGTTGCCATAGTTATTTCTTGACTTTCTGGTAGATCGCTAGTGAATAAAAGATATAATACAGGGCCTAGCACACTGCCTTGTGGTACACCAGCTTCTATTTCTCTCAATGTGGAGTACTCATCGCCTTGTTTAATTCTAAAATATCGCTGCAATATATAAGATTCTAAAATTTCTTGCTTTGGTAGATGCTTTTGCAATTTATGAATCAGTCCTTTGTGCCAGACTTTATCGAAAGCTTGTGCTATATCAAGGAATATAGCAGAGCATATCTTTTCCTCTTCAAATGCTTTTTTAATTCCATCCGTTATTCTATGCAACCGATCTATCGTGAAATGCTTTGTTATAAAACCAAATTGAAGGTTTGGAATTATTTTATGCAGACGTTTAATCAACATTTTTTCGAATAGCTTGGATAATATAGGCAGTATCGATATTGGACGATAGGAGGTAACTTCACTAGGTGGTTTGCCTGGTTTTGGTATCATAATTACCTCCGCGACTTTCCACATGCTTGGTACATACCTTATTCTGAATGCAGCATTTATAATCTGTGCTAGTTTCTTTAAACCTTTTTCTGGGAATTGTTTTAGGATTTCTCCAGTTATCAGATCAAATCCCGGGGCTTTTTTAGTATTGATGCCTTCTTTTATTTCTTTGCAATTTCGGTCGCCGTTATCGGGTGAATATATCACTCTTCTTCGCACAATATTTTCGTTTGCTCATAATCTTTATCTTCATAAGGTTGGAAGACTTTTGCGAGATACTCAGCAAATAAATTCGCTCTCTCTTGGTTGCTTTCTGCACAGATACCTTCTCTGTTTTTAACAGGTGGAATGTGTGCTATTAGCCTATTTAAACCTTTTTATAATTTATTTTTTGTATGCATAATAGCTCTATGCATTACATATAAAAAAAATTAGCAAATTTATACGATTGAACCTACATGGTTTATAAATTCCATATATATATAATATTATTGTTTTTCCAATTTTTTATAATCCGACTGAGGATATAGTGCAAATGGCAGTAATTTGGAAAAAAAAAATTAAAAAATTAACTTACCGTAAGTATTATAATCAGCTTTGAATTATAATGTTGCAAAAACGCAACATTGGGTAGTCCAAGTACAGTATCATTGTTATATACGAAAATGTTGAAGAGGTTAAATTATATTTAAATATTGTTTTGAAGATTGAAAATATTCTACATATGGTAGAATTGCAATATTTATTTTACGGACATTACGTTCATGATAAATCAGTAGGTTTTGATGTTGGTATTTGCTTTAAAGTAACACGAAATATCGTGATGATCCCAAAAGGCCTTTGACTCTAAGAGAACTTCAAGCAATTGTTGAAGAAATTGATCTGGATGAGGATGTAAACATCTGTTACATACCAGCCGAAGTCGATGATCTAACGGATGAAGATTTGGCAGGAACTTTTGAGATTATGCGTTCTGCTAATGTTTTTGAAATGGAGGAGAATCATGAGGTTGCTGAAGCTTCATCTAGCAAATCATTAAGTGAAATGAGGAGGCTAACATAAAGAAAATTGCTGAAGAGCTACATCGAAAGTCCGTACTTGATTTTATTAGGCTAATGTTCGAGTCTGCTCAGCCAAATGTGATTATACAACGATATAATGGTAAAGAAAAGAGAGATGTCTCTATACCACAACCACATATGGACGCCATGTACAATAAATATATGGGGGGCGTTCACCTGCACGACAATGCAGAAGCCAACTATAGTCTGTCCAACATAAATTGTCAGTACAGGGAAGATAGGGATGTTTGTCTCTCATTCGCACTCGTTTGTTTTCCGTAAGGTGCTACTCTAACAAAAGCTCTTACAGGGTTGCCGCAGTATCATTTCAAACTAGGGAAAATGTGAAAGAATATTATGTAGGGTTACCGTCCTATTTTTTTAGATTGAAATTTTCATTTAATTTTTTTGTCGCGTCAACAATTTCTTTTTTATTTTCCGGCACCTAAGTCTTTGGATGATTTGGACGCCATTTATTACTATTGAGCACAAAATTCAGGACTTAAAAATACAAATTGCACAAAACTTCTTCAAAAAACAATTTGAAAACAGATCTTAAAAAACTACCCGTCGTAACACCCAGGGATAGGAAAAAAAACTGTATCTATTTTATGGCAACGAAATAAGAACTCAAAGACTATCCCCCCTGTATTATGTTTTAATACGAGAACGGAACTAAATGTCGTACATCCTATAATAAACCCAGTCTTGAAAAATCTCGACAATTAAAAATCACTTCCTGCAATAAAGCAATAAAAGTTATGTACAGATGAGCGCAAGGATATAAGATGACCAAATTGACCTGCTTCTGTAATATTTTATTGCTTAAAATATTCTAACAATGTTGGTCAAAAATATTTTTGGCCGAGTTTATGTATATACACTGGCGGCATTATCAAAGATTTTTTTTTTTTTTTGATTCATGAGAGGCGAATCGGCAAAGGTCCAATTTTTTATCCATTGAAATGCAAAAATTGTCAATTAATTTTCCTATAATGGAAACAAGTTATGTAGAACAATGCTGAAGAAATTTAAATTATTCACTCACTGCATTGCTTGCAAGTACAAAATAAACGTCCTATTTTACCAATTGCGTATTTTATGTAGGTATTTTTCAACGTACTGAAAATTGAACCCAAAAAGAGAAAAAAATGTATGCGTACCTACAAAGTGCAAAACAGTAAAACATTTTAGAATAGAAAACATATTACAATTTTGTAACTGCATTTTAACGTATTTTCAACACATTAAAAGAAATAATATATCAGATCAAAACATGATGGTAACACTCATCAAAAAATAACTTTTTTCAAAGCTCTAAAACCAAAAGCTCCTTAATAGAAACCCAAGGAAAAAAAACTGAACGAGTTACAAAACGGATACTGGTAACTCTGAATGCACATGAAAATAAATAGGGGTTGAAATGCAGCAGCCAATCAGCGCACACCAAATGGATATTCACAGGCGGGTATACACATTTTATGCGGGGTTCCTCTCAATTTAGTATGGTGCAAAAATATGACACGCTACTGATCTCTCCCATAAGACGTGTACTGACAATTTATGTTGGACAGACTATAGTTAGGAGTCTTTTAAGTGTCAACATGTGCAAAATACAATCTGTTCCAGGACGCGGTTCATCTTCATCTCTACCATCCACTTCGCGACTAAATAACGTTGGCCACATAATTGAGAGGAAAATTGGAGAAGACGGTGCAGAGTTTGTAAAAGTACAACTGTATTTATGCTTAACAAATATGCAATTCCGTTACATTCCCATTGCTTTAAAACTTACCACCCATAATTTTTTTTTTTATGCGTAATACCCCAATGTTGCGTTAACGCAACACCCAAAAAGTGGGAGTAGCTTATTGAGAAAACACACATTTTAAACAAAATATTTATAAATCCTCAATAAAATGGTTATGAATTCAAATATTGGCGTTTTTTTTTAACATTTAAAATATTGGTCCTAAATGGGTTAACGATATTGATTTTGATTACATTTTATATTCGATTTGAGTAGAAAAATTCCAATACGATGACATATAAAGGTGCGTCCAGACCGAGTGAAACATTTCTGAAACAGTTTTGGGGAACATTTCATAAACATTTCTGAAACATTTCATAAACATTTAATAAATGTTTCACAAAGCGTCCAGAACGAATGAAGCATTTATGAAACATTTATGAAACAAATAAATGTTTCAGAAAAGTTTATGAAATATTTAATAAATGTTTAAGAAATGTTTCGTTCGGTCTAGATGCACCTTAAGATTTCTTACCAAAATTGTTAACAGTACTTTATTTTTTTTTTTTTGTTGCCAAAATCCTATTTACGCGAAAAAGTGTCAAACATTTATTGCGAAAGAAAAGAAAAAGTCTAAAGAGTATCAGGTCGCAAAATAATGTGATTGATTGATGGCTTGTGTGGACGGTAGCACCATTCTGTTGAATATTATAACATGTAACTTTCACAGATCGCCAATTTTCCCACAATTGAATAACAAAAATCTGTTGCATTGCGAACGACGCATTATTTAAATTACCAATTAATCAGATCAACCACATTTAATGTAGTATATGTCAGTACTTGGCAGCTTACATCCACACTATCTGTTGGCTCACCCTTAACATAGTCGCCTGGAACGCTGATGCAACACCTTTATTAATAAAACCCTTTTATTGCAAAACACTTTTGTCATGAACTACAGAATAAATTTCATATGATAACTCTCGTCACTAAACCAGAGGAAAGTATTCTAAAGGCGGCCCACCTGAAAGAAAAGAATTATTAGATAAAACTAGCTACATGTGTATGTACTATAATATTCACCAATCTCCATTCAAGATATGGATTCAACACTATACAATTTATAATCAATCCGTACAAGAGCATCACAAGTGACGTAATATACATGTCTTTATTATCTGAATAGCTATTACCTAGATAATAGTACAAATACTGCATATGCTCTAAGCACGTTATGATTGAGAACCAAAATATCTTTAGTCCGACAAAATTATGAAAAGACGCAAACCGTCTTCGCATTCTTTGATTTGAGCATGGCATTACATACACAAGTAATCCCAAAACAATCTACAAACGAAATATTATTTGGTAAGAAATAGAATTTGAAAAAATGTTTCTCACCTGCACCAAAAGCATAAGCATTGTGATGTATCCCATGTACATATGGATGGTATATTCGTGAGGTCCGTCTCTATTAAAAAGTGCTTCACAAAGGTTTAACATGTCAGCATGCATTAGATAGTAGCCATATACCACAAAACATGCAACCATAGCATAGGTTGCAATATGGCAGAACTTGAGAAGTTTTGTTTTTACTTTAGGCAGCAAACGGAAGAATACCATTCCTACAGTTATACTTAGATTTCGAATATATACGAATATCGATATTATGTATTACTCACCATGCGCATTTATTATTACCAACCCCAGTGTCATGCTGACCCAGTGCGTTTGCCAACTGTATTTTCTGTCACGTTCTATATATACGTATATGTTGAGATAGAATTCATGATTGTTCCAGTCATGCATGCTCTTTATTATGAGAACAGCTAAGGCTTCAGATATTATAAACAGAATCCAGGCCAATGATAATGGAGTAATCGCTGACATCTTTGCAAATTATTACGCAAAATAAAAATTGAAATTAAATTCTGGTTCCTATTGAAGACCCGATCGCTGAGTATTCAATTCAAACTTAAATTAACGAATGAATTTTTTTTATTATTATTATTAAGAAAAACTTTTACAGCTTGCTTTGTAAGAAAAATAATAAAGTAAATATTATTTAAATCTAAGTAGCGCGTAGTTTGATGATGCCAGTCTTTTCTATCTCGGTTCATCGACCAAAGAGCAAATTTTTCTTTCCCTTGAAGGATCCATGCCACTAAAACCCACATTCGCAGACCCAAACCTCGCAATTCATTTTTACTTGGCAAGTATTGGGTTCGTGCAGATTTTTGATTTCGAGATTTTGATGAATTTTGACATTACCATTATAGAGAAGTCTAAAAAAGTTGGTCTGCCGATGCCGTTTGTCTGTTCGTCCGCCCGTTTGTCCGTCTTTCTGTCTGTCGGTCTGTGCATGAAGGTACAGCCTAAACGGGTTGACGGATTTTCAAACTTCATATCTAGGGCCTTTGGGATAATCCCTTAAGGGGAAATTAAAATTTTTTGTTTCAGCTCTCATATTAGGGGTATTTTACTTAAGGCCAATTCAATCATTTCTGAAACACTATTTTGTGAAACATTTCATAATCATTTCTGAAATGTTTCGCTTGGCCTGGACACTTCTTGAAACATTTATGAAATGTTTATGAAATGTTTCACGTTTTGCATTTTAAATGTAAATATTTTTCATTACATATATAATTTTGTTTCTAAAGCTTTAAGTGCAGAAAAAATGCAGTCTTGTGTTATCGTCCTCGACAAATACACCAGCTCCGGATCCTTTATCGTTTTTGGAACCATCCGTAAAAAAAAAGAACTACACTCCATTCCTGGCTCAGACACTGGTAGCCAATTCTATATACAAAAAATTGAGCAAGTGCGAGGAGGACCTCGTGCAATAGTGCCCCGGACATTTTATATCATCTGGAAATAATGGAATGCATTTTATTCATATCCTGCATATGTATGTACACCTAATACTGGATTTAATATGAACAATGTAGTGTCTAATGAACTCTATCAAATGGTAAAACTAAAAGTACGTAGGTATGTCTAAGTAGTACTGTGCTGAGATTCTAGTCCATTTTAGCTTCCTCTTCTTTCTTCTTTAATCCTTTGATCCCTCGGGGGGCATAGGGCGTCAACAACGCCTGCGCGCCATCTTGTTCGTAGTTCTGCAACGCGTTTGAGCTCTCTCCAGCTCATTCCCAAAGAGCTCGATTCCTTCTCGACTGTTCTGCGCCACGTTTGCCTAGGGCATCCCGCTAGGCTTGCAGCCGGCGCGTGTTAATGGTGTCCACTTTCCAAGTACTGCACCCATAAAGCAGTACCGATTCATTTTAACTTGCACTTTCGATATAAAACATGTATTGAATTCGTGCAAAAATTGCAACTCGAGATATTAATCGTTCTGAAATTACGTTGATAGAGAGGCTCGCTATAGTGTGTCTGTCGATTCTGTCTGGCAGTATATATGACGAGTGAATCAATTTACTTCAAACTTCATATTAGTGATCTATTGCAATACCCCTCAAGCGGACATTGAAGTTTTTGTTCTAGCCCTATTCTTAGAAATCCTTCACGTAGCCTCATTTTCACAAACACGGAGTTTTCTCCAAAATGGTTTCAGCGATTTTAATAAAATTTCATATTTCAGTTAGTTTAGGCGTGCCTACCAAACTTTTGGATAAAAATGTATGTAACAGTACTTTGCTTGTTAAATGGTCTAAGTAAAGTAAAACACTGGCAATACTTGACATGCGAAGGAATCATTTAGAGTTTTAAAAATCTTAGATAAAAAACCAAAATTAAAAATAATTATAGTTAGTTTCTTAAACTTATTTAGTTTTCAATTGCATCATAGAGCTAACATATACGATCCATTCGTGCAAATGACTTAGTTTTTAAAAAATCGAAATCTAATGAGGTAGCAGCAAGAGAAGAGATTATAGGGAAGTCCATGAGCTCTTCTAAAATCTGTAACTCAAGAACTAATTGGCGGATTTCGATGAAACTTAAAATTTAAGCAAATCGTAGTATCAAAATGACCTGCTGTAAAACTTATTTGGATAACATGAAAACTGGGGGAGATACAGTGGGGTAACTCGATACCCCATTTTTTTAATTTTTCTTAGAAAATATATAAGATACAGGAATTTTTCAAATGTTTGGCAAGCTTTTTGTTCAACAAATTTTGGCAGAAAAAAATATTTCTTACATAAATGGAGCCCTTGCTCATTTCTCTTTAATTTGATATGCCACCTGATGGGGAACAAAATAATTTTTTGTTTGCCCTTTATACAAGGTGCCCAAAAAAGAGGTCCCAAAATCAAATTCATTGGGACTATCTTGTGCAAGCTTCCACATAATGTATACATAGCGAAAGTTTCAGCTCTCTATGTCTAACAGTTCAAAAGTTACAGGGCTGTGACAGACTGACGGACAGACAGACACCGTTTCAAACCCATAAGTGTTCCGTCTTTCCTTTTAAGGTCCGGAACACTAAAAATGGAGTCTATCGTCATCCGCCACTTCGTGTGGCCACGCCTATTTCCAACACACAACACATATTAGCCAAACTCTGCCAGTACTGCAAATGTTATATTCATTAGCATTGGCCTTTCCAACAGTCCCATGTTTCATCCACACCATTGCGCCTGGCCGAGTTACACATGCAGTCAATTGTTGCATTGTCAAAAGCCAAGAGCCATTACCCTGTACTCGGCTTTATGAAACATTTATAAATTGTTTATGAAAAGTTTATTAAATTTTTCGGAAATGTTTCGCTCGGTCTAGGCGCAGGGTGAGTTCATAAACGTCAAACTAACTAAGAACTGCATTATTCGCGTTCATTTCCGATCGAACTAACCTAGGTCAACTGCAGTATCTACTGTTCATAAACGTCATTATATCGTCGGCGTCGGACATATTGAGCAGAAATAATTTGTTGGCTGCAGAAAACAAATGCAAGTATTGGAAATATCTAATTTATGTTTTTGTACAAAATAATTTAAATTATTGTCTTTAAAGGGAGGACGAAGGTTCAGTCTGGAATAAAAACCAGTGAAAAATGCTACAATCCGCCTGGAGCGAACCGTATGATACCCTATCCCTATCTTATTTGGTCGTGTCAGTGGGCGGTGGAAAATGTATTCACAAAATTTTCTATTTTGCCCTACAAACTAATATTTTTACTCGAAAATTAATTTTTGAAGTAAACGCCCCTAAAAAGTGGGCGTGGCCATATACAATGTGTAGATGATTTGTAGATTAAGTGGATATCTACATATTTGCCCAAGTAAGTTTTTTCGAGTTTCATATGAAAATAGTGAAAAAAAGTGATTTTTTTGAAAAATGGGCGTGTCAGTGGGCGGATTTTAAGGATTCTTACACTTGTATTGCTTACTTTTCCAAGGACCTCGTATACAAAATTTCATCAACCTAGCTCAAAATTTAGGGCCCAAAAACTGGTGACACACGGACGGACAGACGGACGGACGGACGGACGGACATGGCTCAATCGACTCGGCTACTGATGCTGATCATTTATATATATACTTTATGTGGTCTATCTTCAATATTTCTCTATGTTACAAACTATGTATCAAACTTAATATACCCTTAGGATAGGGTATAAAAATCCTACAAATCAGCCAAATCTCTGAATTTTGCCAATTAAAGTGTGTCGCGTGTTATGATAAATGTGCTACGTAAACGGTCAGTTGGCCTTTGGGTTTGTCACATAAACGCACAAAGTCGGTATCCTAATATGGATGAATTTAGATTCCTGTTGAAGGGAATCATAAAATACGTCGTTTACAAAGGATCTTTTACAATTGGTAAAAGAATCTGCTACGAAACTGTCAAACAGAAATCATTGAGTAGAGACAATACACTTTCTAATGGTTTTCCAGTTGCATACAATGGCGGTTAATTTAGAAAACCACCACAGGGAAAACGCGTCCACAAATGCACTGGAAAGTGGAAACTAGTTCAGCAGATATTAATAATCGAATATTAATCCTTAAAACATAAATCTAACCTTCAAAAATGATAAATTTCCAACCATGTTTAGAAATATTATTATACATATATTGTACATCACTTCCAAGTCTTAAAAATTGACAAAAGACGAATAAACAGAAAAATTTTCACATAAATACTGCTCGAAAGGATTACATATAATTTAATTATATTGGATATGCATACATATGTACATATGTATTTACGGAATGCTCTATGCAAGATTTTACCTATAATGTCACCATAGAACAGTTCATTTTGTTAATAATGGGTATATTGAAATACTGTTCAAAGTTTAGAGTAATATTATTTTTAAAGAAAATGAGGAATATTTAGCTGTTAAGAAGCAGTAGTTCTCGTTGTTATTTCTTACCGATTGTTATGAAAATATAAATTTAGCTTGCTATCTGCAAATTTAATTATGTATTACTAAAGATAAAGGTAGTTTGAGCCGAAGTGGAGGTGATATCAAAGAGATATGTAAAGCCTTTGTTCAAATATTTTCATTTCACACAATAAATAATAATAGGTGTTCATAAAATTGTGTAACATCATATGTATAGATGTAGGTCATCTTTCCTAATGTTAGTAAAATTAATAATGAGTCAGTAAAAACTAAGGATTGAGGTGAACAATTTTGAAAAAAAAAATATATATGTATATTTTGACATAAGCTTTAGGGTTGCTACAAATACGAAAAACGGCGTTCACTCTTTGGTAAAAAGAAATACACTTTAACAAGTATACAAGACCAGATACCACAAAGAGTGAATAATAAATTTAAATTAGTGCTAGTGGTAAAACTTATTAAAAAAATTGTATTCATACAAGTAAAGCTCCAAAACGTGCATAGCAATAAAATTTATTCAATGACATTCATAGTTAGAGGTTCTCATAAAAAAACCAAATTGGATTTAGAATTATCAATTGTACTAAACTTGTATGTACATAGACTTATAATAAAGTTAATGTCTTTCATACTAAATCACAATTGTTTTAAGTAAGATTGCGATAATATAGTTTACAATTTTCACTGGCGTATTATTTCGTATTATGTGGGCTTCTCAACGGAAGAAAATATGACTTATTTTTTGGGCATTTGTGAGAATGTCCCAAAATTGTTCTTAATTTTTCCTACTCTAAATCGGCAAGCATACAACCAATTTCTAATATTCAAATAAGTTCTACCTATCAAACGTAGACAGCACGTCGTTTTCATATTAATTTTGAATTTGTTAGCTATAACAAATGAGTTGCGACTAGCGTTGCGACCCTTTTGTTTTGGCAGGGAACCTATTCAAGACCCATTCCGAAATTTTTCAGAGGTAACACTGGTTGCGACTGACACAAGAAAGTAGATGAGCTCGAGTGAAATGAAAAACAAAGTTACCGGTGAGTCGCGGGCAAATTTCGTGGCTCTTTGAATATTTCAGGAACTACATTAGGGTGTTTTCACACTTAAGTTGTTTTTTTATGTTTTTAAATATGCACGTCTGTAAATATGGACGTTACGCTTATTGAATCACGCAGTGCAGCTTTGAAAAATACGTGTTTTTTATACCCTATTCTAAGGGTATATTAAGTTTGATACATAGTTTGTAGCATAGAGAAATATTACAGATAGACTATAAAGTATTGATCAGCATCACTAGCCGAGGCGATTGAGCTATGTCCGTCCGTCCGTCTGTGTGTCACCAGTTTTTAGACCTTAAATTTTGAGGTAGATCGATGATCCTCGTAGAAGTAAGCAATACCAGTGTAAACATTTTTAGAATCCGCCCACTGACACGCCCACTTTACTTACTTACTTAAGCAAATAGGTAGATATTTTGGTACCCGATATATCTTCTATACATAGTATATAGCCACGCCTACGTTTTAGGAGCGTTTTGTCCAAAAACTGATTTTCGACAGTTTAATCAAAATAATAGCATCTTTTAGGAACAAAATACAGTATATGTTGAAAAATTGTTGAAATCTGCACACTATCACGCCCACTTATTGAGAAATTTCGTATTTTGAAGCAATTTTATAAGATATTTGAAAAAAGTTGCTTCAGCACCAATATACAGTGGAAGAAGAAGCTATGTGTATAGGAAAGGGATAGGGTATCAAAAGATCCGCTCTAGACGGATTGTAGCATTTTTTTATATTTTTAAATGGAAATCTGCTATGTTGAATCTGGTGGGAATAAGACAATTTTACAAATAATTTTTTTTTATATATAAAAAATTAAATTTCATTCTTTACAGATATGATAACGGCATATCAATTTTTTCATTTGATCAATAGCATTTTCGAGACTGAATAGAAATATTGTTTTCTTCCGAAGATTTTGCAATAAACAATTTTGGATGAAATGAAATCGAGTTGTTAATTGTCAAACTGTGTGTAAAAAATACCTGGGAGGCTTAAAAGACGGTCACCTTTAACCCTAGTTTGGTCGCGTGATTTAATCTAAAAATTATGTCTCGCGATTTTCAACCATACATCATTGTTTTGGGTCTGGAATGCATAGTTTATCTGTAGTAAATGGAAGAATATAGTTTTATTTAACTTTCTAGTCTAGTTCTAACCGTGTATTTTACCACAAGAGGGGTATGGATGCATACAGGCAGGACATAAATCGCCTACTGAATTCATTTATTGGAACTCACATGTATTCACAGATAGGAGCGGATTACAACAAAAACAATGTAAACAAATGGGTTTTGAGGGGCAAGAGAGGTAACAGTTTGATACCTCTTTCCTCAATGATTTCTGTCGCAGAGTATTCATTTCAAACTTAAAGTAACGAATGAATTTTTTTTAAGAAAAACAATAAAGTAAATATTATTTAAATCTAAGTAGCGCGTAGTTTGATGATGAATAGCCAGTCTTTTCTATCTCACTTGATCGACCAAAGAGCAAATTTTTCAATCCCTTGAAGGACCCATACCACATTCTAAAGCTTTAAGTGCAGAAAAAATGCAGTTTTGTGTTATCATCTTCCATAGATACACCATCCCCTGATCCTTGATCGGTTTTGGAAGCAATCGTGAAAAAAAAAACCTACACTCCATTCCTGGCTCAGGCACTTGTAGAAGCCAGTCCTGAATACAGAAAAGAGAGCCTATCATCATCCCCCACCTCCTGTAGCCTGACCTATTTCCACCACACAACACATATTGGCCAGACTCTGTCAAAATGTTCTATTCAATCGTAGGCCTTTTTACCAATGTTTCATCCACACCAATGCGCCTAGCCGAGTTCCACATTCAACACAGTCAATTGTTGCATTGTCCAAAGGTCCCTCCATTTAAATGATGACCATCGCAAATTCGTTCCAGCAAAGAGCCCTATACACGGACAGACAGATACACAATCACTATCAGAATTGGATTCCTGTTCTTGTCCTGAGTTCAGAAATGCAAAAATTTTAAATTTAACACTATTTTTCTGCACATAAAGCTTGAGAAACAAAATTATTTTCCCATTTAAAATGGAAAACGTGAAACATTTCATAAACATTTCGGTAATGTTTCGCTTGGTCTGGACACTTCTTGAAACATTTATTAAATGTTTATGAAATGTTTAATTACTTACATATATAATTTTGTTTCTAAAGCTTTAAGTGTGTTGTGAACACTAATTGCATTCGTATCTCAACCGTCTTCGCGAGCAGATATGCTCTCTTCGTTCTAACCTATTACATTCATTCTCTTTATATTCTTTACGTTCTGTTACAATAAATATACAAATAAATAACCAAACGGATTGTCCTTATTTACCTCACTACAAGTGCAGAAAAAATGCAGTCTTGTGTTCAATATACAAAAAATGGAGTCTATCATCATCCGCCACCTCATGTGGCCACCCCTTTTTCCAACACACAACACATATTGGCCAAACTATGCCAGCAGAAAGTAGTGGAGCTCTATTAAAACACTCGACATCACCCACTTCAATATATTCAGGGAGCTCACGGTTTGTGTCGCATCTAATAACGCAATTTATTTGCGCCACTATCTCAAGCCCCTTATTCGCAGAGAAAACGGATTTGAATTTGTCTAAGACATCTTTTGCGATTGTTTCTTTTGCTGCTTCCAAGTAGCCTTTGACTTTGTGCAAAATCTACAAAACTTCTCCGATCGTGTTTCCTCCATGTTTATGTTTCATAATATGCGTGTTTTTTTGGTATCCTATATAGGCTTAAAAAAAAAATTGCAAATAAAACGCCTATCATCATTTTGAATGAGTGTTGTCTGTTCAATTTTTTGACATTTTCGATATCATTTTTCGATACAATCGAAATAAAACAATTTGGGAGCACAGTTTTAATTGCGGCTAAGGAAATAAGGCTTGATAGTTATCCAGATTTCGTTATTCTATATAGGTTGAGTTGTTAGTGTACTTAACATGAAAATTTTTTTTTATGCCCATATAGAATACCAATACAACACGCCTTAATTCGTATTCATTCGAAATTTTTGTGTTGAGCTAAGTAGTCAATACATACAAAAAAGGATCCGATGTATACATTTATGAACATTGAGTAAATATACTTTTTGTTTGTATATTTGAGTCTACTATATGTATAACTTTTAAAAAGACGTAAAAAAACAAAAATATGAGAAAAGCCAAAAAAGACAATAACGGAAGAAAAGGCAAAATAAAATACATATATTTGGCACCAGCAGCACGTCAAATGTATTTGTTTAAAGTCTATAGTGCAATATGATTGCGGAGAAAATAAAGTGCTTGCACCTTTGTGCTGTTAGTTGGAAATGAATGAACTATAAAAAATAAAATTATATTTTTTTTTTCAATTCTTCATAGAATTAAATGCCATATTTTTGTATTCATTAAATTTAGCTTACGTTTTGATTTTGACCAGAATCCATTAATTAATCCGAGAAATGGCCATATTTCTAAAACCAGTTATTAAGTAAAGTGCCTGCCGTTATACGCTTTTTTAGCCAAAAACGCGGTACGCCATTTCGTGGCATTTGTATAGCTTAGCTTAAATATGAAATTTAGTCAAAATCCTTAGAGCCGTTTTCGAGTAAACCGATTTTTTGGTAAGTTGGCTCTAAGTAAAGTACCGTTCTAAGCAATTCTGGCCAAAAACGTGGTACGCAATTTTATTAGACTTCACAAGACTAGCATAAGTACAAAATTTAATCAAAATCGTTAGAGCCGTTTTCAAGAAAATTGGCTAAAACCGCTTGAACATAGGAAAAGTACCGTTATTATCACTTTGAGCCAAAAATTTGGAGCGCCATCTTTTAGCATTGGCCTAGTTCTATACACACTAAAGATTTGAATAACATCGGTTGACCCGTTTCTTAACAAACCGACTTTTAACCAAATTGGCCTTAAGTGCCTATAGGAAAAATGTTGGCCAAAATGTTGTTAGTCATTTTAAAGTATGTATCTAAGCTCGATTCAGCATAAAGTTTAGACAAAATCGGCATAGCCGTTTTCTAGCAAATCAGTTTTATACCAATTTGGCTATAAGTAAAGTAACGTTATTAACGCTTTTGGCCAAAAATGTGGTACACCATCTAATACAGCTTTGCCAAAATAGCCGAAATATGATATTTAAAAAAAAATCGTAAGAACCGTTTTCCAGCAAATCCACTTTCTGTTAAATTGGCCTTAAGTAAAGTACCGTTAATATTAAGGCTAGAACGAAAATTTCAATTTCGCGTCTAGGGATTATCCCACAGACCCTAGTTATAAAGTTTGATCAAAATCTGTTTACCCGTTTAGGCTGTAGCCTCGCTGACAGACAGACAGAATTTTCAGACCCACTTTTTTCGACTTCTCTATAAAGGTAATATCAGAATTGCCCTATACTACGTATCGGTGCAAGTAAAAAGGCAAAGTGAGCAAAATCCTACCCCTGGTGAGCACCAAAAAAATTTGAAGGAGCAGACAGCACTTGACTGCAAACATCAAAATACTCTAACTAAATTTCAAAACATCGAAGTACTATTCTATTGGTCCTATTCGTGCTACCCATACCAACGCCTCCACCTCCAAGAAGGTTTAAAGTTGAGGCCAGCTGAAGAATGGGTGGAATGTACGAGGACCTTATTCCAGCTCGAAGGTCAAGCACATCCAAAACATATAAAAATGCTTAATTTGAAAGCCTAAATTCTTTTAAGAATCTAAAAAAAAGATGAGATTCAGCGAAATGCTTGTTGTTTTATGCAAATTAGAAAATATTCACACTTACATTGCATTTGGTAGCGCAAGGATATCTGATTTCTTTCTTCACACTTCTATTTTTATTTGTCCTCGTCATCACTGCTTGAACTCAAAAATAATTCCATCGAGGTAAATATTTTCTATGGTCTCTAAACCCGAATGGAATCGCAAAAAAATGAATCAATTATATGAAAGTGACACCTCTTTAGCTGTCACAAGGAAATGATCACTAAAATGTGATTATCACAGTTACTATCACCTTACATGGAGCAAAAACAACAAATGTGACTATCATGTATCACAAATCATCTTAGCCGATTGTTTTAATTTGATTTTGTTTATGCAAAGAAAAAAAAGAAAAAAAAATTTCTTCGACGTTTATCAACGCCGTTTACATGAAAATTGTACTAAGTTAGGCCTTCATGTTGACTGCAAATATTCTGCGTAGTGGTTCGAAAACGCATAAAAAAAGAAATACGATTGTATGAACGGGTGTATGAACTCACCCGCACCAACCCATTTATCTTTTCATCCCAGCGCAAAACTTACCTATCTCGATGGAACATAAATTTTGTTCTAACTCTTAACGTTATTATCGCACCTAGTTTATTAAACCAATTAGCAATTTTTTTCTGATAATTTGTGTCTGCGTATGTGGGTTGTAGTGGCATAGGTCCTTCAAGGGATTGAAAAATTTGCTCTTTGGTCGATCGAGCGAGATAGAAAAGACTGGCTATTAATCATCAAACTACGCGCTACTTAGTTTATATAAATAATATTTACTTTATTATTTTTCTTACAAAGCAAGCTGCAAAAGTTTTTCTTAATAATAATAATAAAAAAAAATTCATTCGTTAATTTAAGTTTGAATTGAATACTCAGCGATCGGGTCTTCAATAGGAACCAGAATTTAATTTCAATTTTTATTTTGCGTAATAATTTGCAAAGATGTCAGTGATTACTCCATTATCATTGGCCTGGATTCTGTTTATCATATCTGAAGCCTTAGCTTTTCTCATAATGAAGAGCATGAATGATTGGAACACTCATGAATTCTATCCCAACACATACGTATATTTAGACCGTAGCAGAAAATACAATTGGCAAACGCACTGGGTCAGCATGACACTGGGGTCCGTAATAATAAATGCTCATGGTGAGTAATACATAATATCGATATTCGTATATATTCGAAATCTATAACTGCAGGAATGGTATTCTTCCGTTTGCTGCCTAAAGTAAAAACAAAACTTCTCAAGTTCTGCCATATTGCAACCTATGCTATGGTTGCATGTTTCGTGATATATGGCTACTATATAATGCATGAAGAAATGTTAAACTTTTGTGAAGCCGCTGACAATAGAAACGGACCTCACCAATATCACCTCCACATTTACATGGGATACATCACAATGCTTATGCTTTTGGTGCAGGTGAGAAACATTTTTTCAAATTCTATTTCTTACCAAATAATATTTTGTTTGTAGATTGTTTTCGGATTACTTGTGTATGTTATGCCATGCTCAAATCAAAGAATGCGAAAACGGTTTGCGTCTTTTCATAATTTTGTCGGACTAAAGATATTTTGGTTCTCAATCATAACGTGCTTAGAGCATATACAGTATTTCTACTATTATGACGCTCGTAGCTATTCAGATAATAAAGACCTGTATATTACGTCACTTGTGATGCTCCTGTACGGATTGATTATAAATTGTATAGTGTTGAATCCATATCTTGAATGGAGATTGGTGAATATTATAGTACATACACATGTAGCTAGTTTTATCTAAAAATTCTTTTCTTTCAGGTGGGCCGCCTTTAGAATACTTTCCTCTGGTTTAGTGACGAGAGTTATCATATGAAACTTATTCTGTGGTTCATGACAAAAGTATTTTGTAATAAAAGGGTTTTATTAATAAAGGTTTTGCATCAGCGTTCCAGGCGACTATGTTAAGGGTGAGCCAACAGATAGTGTGGATGTAAGCTGTCAAGTACTGACATATATTACATTAAATGTGGTTGATATGACTAATGTGAAGGACAATTATTGGTAATTTAAATAATGCGTCGTTCGCAATGCAACAGATTTTTGTTATTCAATTGTGGGAAAATTGGCGATCTGTGAAAGTTACATGTTCTAATATTCATTCATAAACAGAATGGTGCTACTGTCCACACAAGCCATCAATCAATCACATTATTTTGCGACCTGATATCACTGATATCTTGGCAAATTATTACGCAAAATAAAAATTGAAATTAAATTCAGGGCTGGAATCGGCTAAGGTGATAGTTGATAGTTGACAATCAAAATCATCGCTTTACGTCCACGTAAGGTGATTATCAAATCGACAATCGCTTTTTTGATGTCATTTCATGTGATAGCTATTTAGGTGTCGCTTTCATACATTTGTGTCATAAAAAATAAATTAGAATAAAAAATGTTGCGTCAAATTTTGAAAATTTTGAATCTTCTTTGGGGTGGTCGCTATCAAAGACAATTGGCTGTAACAATTTGTCGAAATAGGGTAGCTGAAATAACTGCTGTAGTCATTTATAAAATGCAGTCAATACTTAAGAAAGAAACAAATTGTTCGTTGTACCAGCCAACGGTTGGACAGATTTGCTTTTGTATACGACAATATGTATCGTGTGTTTCCACACAACCGACCGTTGTACCAATATCGTCCGGTCGCATGTTCTTTAGTGAACAACCGATGTCGCATGCGACAAATTGTATGAAAATACATATAGTATGGCTAGTGATGGGCCAATACCGGATAAATACCATCTGAGAGTAAATACCCATACCGAGGGTATGTACGTATGAGCTGCATACAACAGTTGGGCCGAAATCGGCACAACCTCAATCGGTACAACAACCGTATCGAGTATTTTCTACTTTACATTTTTCATATAGAAAAAAAAATTTAGATTTTAATTGTATCAGCTGCTCGGAATGACAGCGTTGGCGAGGAAGTGGCGTTTAAAACTCTAAGTGCTGCCAATAAAAAATGTTTTTTTATTGATCGCTTTACGCAGAGCAAAGAATAGTTGATAATCAAAAACGACAGTCAAAAAAGCGACAATCAACTATCACCTTAGCCGATTCCAGCCCTGGTTCCTAATTGTCGATTTGATAATCACCTTACGTGGACGTAAAACGATAATTTTGATTGTCAACTATCAACTATCACCTTAGCCGATTCCAGCCCTGATCGCAGAGTATTCAATTCAAACTTAAAGTAACGAATGAATTTTTTTTTATTATTATTAAGAAAAACTTTTGCAGCTTACTTTGTAAGAAAAATAATAAAGTAATGATGATGAATAGCCAGTCTTTTCTATTTCGCTTGATCGACAAAAGAGCAAATTTTTTTTTTCCCCTGAAGGACCCCTGCCACTAGGTTAAGCTGGGCATCCACGGTCACTCATGAATGTCACTCCCGGAGTGATGTTTTTTTTTCCGTTCACTATCCACTATCACTCATGAATGTTACTCCTCAGTTTTGCTTCAGCTGCCGAGATAGCAGCTTCTCAAGATAATTAATAATAATTAATAATTCTTGAACTGTGTTTAAAATGAGTGAAGCCTTGGCATTACTTAAAGGGCTCCCGACCCTTGTAGAGTCCCTGCCTGAGACATCGTTGCCTTCCATCCTCTGCGGTCCCGAGCACGCTGCTTCCAGTTGTGAAGACCAAGTTTTCTGGTATCCGCGACAGCTTGGTCTTTGTACCGGAGGTTCGGTCTTCTTCGCCGTCTCTTGGCTGGAACATTGTTGTCCACTCACTCGATGTGGCCGAGCCAATGTAGTCTGCGTATCTTGGCTTTTTGGACTACATCCACATCCTGGTACAGCTCATAGAGTTCGCGGTTGCACCTTCTCTAGTTCTAGCAGCGGTTTGTTAGGGTTATTCTTCGTCGGATCTCTACAAAGGTGTCATTTGTAGGATTAATATTTGTTCCGAGGTACTACCTCGAAGTTATATCTATCAACAGCGACGTTCTGCCCAATGTTTTGGACAGATAAATTTTTGTTTGTTGATAACATATACTTTGTCTTGAAGAAATCACATGACAGCGCATCTCCTTGCCTGAATCCGGTGCACGTTTGGAAGAGCTCCGAAGAGTTGTTTCCAAATTGCACAGAGCATCGCGTGTTTTCCAGCGTTACGCGACACATCTGGATAAGTTTTGTCGGTATCCCGAATTGGGCCATCGCCTGGTAGAGCTCAAGACGATGAATGCTGTCATTTTGTGCAGCCTTCAAAAACTTAAAATTTCCTAAAAAAAAATTCAATGCGTGGATCGTAATTTTTCTTATATCGCGCCAAGATGCTCCAATCGACGAAAGGTAATGTTATCCGAAAGAAAATTCCATGGGGATTCTAAATCTGCAATCAGTTTTGCGATGCGATGGATACTTTTTGAGAAAATGATATTTTTGTGCAGCCTTCAAAAACTTAAAATTTCATAAAAAAAATTCAACGCGTGGATCGTACTTTTTCTTATATCGCGCCAAGATGCTCCAATCGACAAAAGGTAATGTTATCCGAAAGAAAATACCATGAGGATTCCAAATCTGCAATTCGTTTTGCGATGCGACGGCTTAAAAGTCGATGAAAAGATGGTGGGTTTCGCCTTGAAATTCGTTGGTTTTTTCCAGGATTTGTCTGAGTGTGAAAATTTGGTCTATTGTCGATCTGCCGGGCCGGAAGCCACACTGGTACGTGCCGATTAGTGTGTTGCAGAAAGGTTTTAGACGTTCACACAATACGTTGGATAGGATCTTATATGCGACATTTGACCTCGGTAGTTCTTACAAGACATAGGATCGCCTTTTTTGAAGATGGGGCATATAGAGCTGATACTCCAGTCGTCGGGCATGCGGTCCTCCACCCATACTTGGTTGATGACTTGATGCATGCACCCTACCAAGACATCACCTCCGTATTTAAAGAGTTCAGCTGGAAGCCGCTCGCGAGACTCCTCGATATCCTTGAGGTGGGAAACTGCGTGGTCACTTTTCTTTTTACGCAGGATTCTCTTTTCATCCCTTCTTCTGGTCCGATACTCCTCTCTTGCTGCTCTTGTTTTGCGCTGCAGCGCTTTCTTGTGTGCATCTTCTGTCACCCTCTTCCGCTGTACGCACTCAACATCATACCAAAAGGTCCTCCTTGGTGGTGGTTGGTAGCCAAGGGTGGTCACGGCTGCCTCTTTGATGATGTTGCGGTATTCGGTCCACTGATTGTTAGCGTTTGTGTTGGATGAATGCACCGCAGAGAGTTTCTCGGCCAGGTGCACTCTGTAGGCGTCCAACGTTAAGCTTGTTTTTCTTGACGGCTCGCAGCTTCTTCTCGTTGGACAGTCGAGCTCTGAATTTAGATGCAACAAGGTAGTGGTCAGAGTCAACGTTTGCCTCTCGAAAGGTACGCACATTCAAGATGTTGGATGCGTGCCTTGCGTTGATTAGCACGTGGTCGATCTGGTTGCGTGTTCGACTGTCAAAGGAAAGCCAGGTTGCTGTGTGGATTTTTAGCCTAGGAAACCTAGTACTACTTATCACCGTATTACGAGCTGCTGCAAAGTCGATTAGTCGGAAACCGTTGTCTGTTGTCGAATCGTGGAGGCTATGTTTACCGACTATCCCGCCAAAGATGTTTTCCTTACCGATTTTGGCATTGAAGTCCCCGAGTACGATTTTTACATCGTACTCCGGACAGGTCGTAAAATTCCTCCTTGACAGGGTCTTCAGCTTCTTCGGTAGGGGGGTGTGCACATATTAGGCTGATGTTTTGAAATGTGGCTCTGATGCGAATTACAGCCAGACGGTCGCTTATCGGCTTAAAATCAATGACTCTTGATCAGAGCCGATTTCCCACGACGAATCCGCATCCTAGCATGTGCAGTCTTTTGTGGCAGCTGTAATAAATGTCGCAGCTACGTCTTTTCTGCATACCTGATCCTATCTATCTTATCTCCTGGATCGCAGTAATATCTGCCTTGTACTGCGAGAGGACAGATTCAAGTTTTTGAGCTGCACCCGGAGTGTACAGATTTTGTACATTCCAGGTGCATACTCGTAGGTCATAGTCCGTGGACGTTCCTGGTCGATTTGCCAAATGAGGGGGATCGTTATTGTTATCCGAGGCGGATGTCTCTCTCATAACTATGGTACTTTTTACGTGGTAGGGAAGTTACCCCGACGACACAACCCCCAACCTGGATTGCCAGTTCCATGGGTTTTTGGCCCCTAGGACCCAGGGCCGGTCTGAGAGACCGACATCAGTAGCTCACTTCGGGGGTGCGAGCGCTGCCATTCACCCATTTAGGGTTCATCCGTCACCATCTCTATTCCATAACCCTGATGAAGTCATGGAAATCGTTACAGACCTGAGCTTCAAATATGTCGAAGTAGCTCATGTAAGGTGTTCGCCAAACCGTCGATGGATTCCGCCGTTGATTCCATCTAGAGAATTCATCCGCCTTCTATCCCCCTTCTGAGGGGTCTTGTTAGACTTCTGAGACGTGATACTCGTTCAGGTCAACAAGAGATGCCTCGTCCGGTCCTATATGTGTGCTAAAGTTCACCCAGATGTGCTCGCACCGTAGACGGATTTGGCATACGCTCATCGTTAGTTCACTACTATGTAGCTATCCATAGGGCACCACGAGGAGGTGATGATGCGACATTTTACCCTCCGAAGTCTTGGCATTAATAGTTATTAATAAGAAAATAATTCTGGCATTTCCTTATAAAACGAAATAAATTCACGCCAAAATTCTTTATCATCGCTCACTGCCATTTTTCCGATTTGTCCGTGCACGTCGACAGTCAAATGTAGAATGAAAACGAAAGAATGACACTCATCGCCATCTACTATCACGCATGAACGCGGAATTCAAAAAATGCGCACTCTGACACACAATGCCATCTACCGGCATTCATGAGTGCGCTCACTCCAGAAGTGACATTCATGAGTGACCATGGATGCCCAGCTATATATATATTGTTATATAATAAAATGCTCCTATCATTACCCCTAGTGGTGTCGTCCTCAATTCCACCTCCGCATGTAGGAAATAAGAATAAGATCTTTGCGACACTTAATGTTTGCATAGATCAAACATTAAGTGTGCGTTTGCTCTCACATCTATCGCTCTCTCGAGTTGCTTCTACTTAGGAAGATCTTGGAAAGTTCGATTGGTGCAACTTAGTTAATCTATGAGTCAGTCGTCTTTTGGTACCCAATAAAGCTAGTACTACATTATTACATATAAGCTATTAATAAAGATTTTTGTATAAACTACATAAAACGTGTCTTGAATTATAATTATACTTAATTGGCGCAGTCGGCAAAGCCAAGTTTGGCCAAGACTAATACAAAAATAAGAAAATAAAGAATAAAATTCAAAGTAAAATCAATTAAAGACTAGTAGTGAAAACAATACGTAATTACCTACACATAAAAAAAAAAAAAAAAACTTTATTAACGTGCACATGTACAGTGCAAAAACCCTAAATAACTAAATGAAACTAACTTAAGAAAATTAAGAAAGACAATAAAAAACAGAAATTTAATCATTGATTGCATAAAAACCCTAAACGAGACGAAAAAAAAAATAAGCAATACAATCCACCAACAAGCGGAACGATAGAAACACGTGAGTAAAAGCTTTCAACGAGTAACTGGACGTCTGGCGTGGGTCCAAGATCCGAGTTTGGAAACAGGAATAACGGTGCGTACAATAATGGAGGTCCTTGATCCTGCTGATAGATTTAAGCTTATTTTAGAATTAATAAATAAATTACCTATTTTTGATGGTGCAACAGAATGCACATTAGAGTTTTTAGATAGAGTAGACTCCTTGGCAACCACTTTTAATGAATTCGATGTCAATACAAAGATTCTTTTAACGGGTTATATTAAAGACAAGATTATTGGCAAGGCGCGTGTAACATTGCAAAATCATGGAAGACTTTTTTTTTGGCCTGAAATAAGAGAAGTGTTAAAAAATAACTTCGGCGAAACCGAGCCAGTCCACGTGTTAGTCGATCGCATTCGCGCCGAACATGTGACTTCAACAATAGAAAACTTCTATGACAAAATTAATCTCTTATTGAGCAGAATAAATAATTCCCTTTTACTTGATGGTAATATAGTAGATCAAAATCTAGTAGAGTCCAACTGCAGAATTGCCTTTGAGGTTTTTAAAAACAAGCTACCTGAGCCTACGAAGTCAATCATTTTAAGTCGCAACCCAAATTCTTTACATAGTGCGTACAAAATTATAACCGAGATAAACCACCAAAACATAGGACCTAACGGAATTCAAAATTCAATATTTAGCAATAGAGGTAGTAGTTCTTTTCTAGGAAATACCCAATGGAGGCAAAACAATAATTATACGAGAAGACGTTACGATAATTCGCGAAACGATAATTACCAACCAGGCCAATCAAATGATACAAGAACTCAACCAAATCAAAGAAACTCTATTCAAACAAATTACTCCCAATCTTACCAAAACAGGCAGCGACAAAATCACTCTATGTCAAGCGGACAAACTCGACGAACGAACGGAAACAGAAGAAACAATAACGAACTAATGGACTTAGGATTCAACGCAGAACAAAACGAAGAAAATCCTCACTGTTCACAATGTTGTAAAAATTTTCAGGACGATCAACTAAAAAACTTCCCTATATAGTCATAGAAAATCATGTAAGACCCCTTAGGTTTATTATCGATTGCGGGGCAGAATTTAGTATAATTAATAAAAACATGTGCCATCCAAAATGGCGAATACTGTCACAAAATTATACACTTAAAGTCCTCGATCGTAGTGTTAAGACAACTTCCTGTTATAGAATCCCCTTATTTCGCGAGTTCCAAAAACCAAATTTCATGGTAGATTTTATAGAATATCAATTCCACAATAAATTTGACGGGTTAATAGGAAATAATATTCTTTCCCAACTCAACCCAATTATTGATTATAAAAATAGATCACTCATCATAGATAATGTCTCTATGCCAATTTACTTTAACTATGAAGAAGAAATGTATGCTAAAAATTCTTTTCATGGTGAAACTCCTGATATATTTTTTATCGAAAATTTCGAAACTGAGATTCCCAGTCACGTTTTTGCAAAGCATCTAAGTAAATCAGATCTATCTAAGCTAAAATCTTTATTGTATGCGTTTAAATCATTATTCTATAAAGAAGGCGATAGTTTAACTTTCACCAATGAAATACGACACTCAATCAATACAAAAGATGATACGCCAATTTATACCAAGTTTTATAGATACCCTGAGATCCATTGCAGCGAAGTTGATAGGCAAATAGATGAGATGCTTGAACAAAAAATTATCAGACCAAGTAATAGCCCTTATAGTTCGCCCATTTGGGTTGTCCCTAAAAAGGACGATAAAAGCGGAAAAAAACTATGGCGAATCGTAATCGATTATAGAAAGCTAAACGCTCAAACTATAGAGGACCGCTTTCCTATGCCCAATATGGACGATCTATTTGATAAACTTGGGAAGTGCAATTTCTTTACAACAATCGATCTCGTTAAAGGCTTTCATCAGATTGAAGTTAATCCGCGTGATATAGCGAAGACTGCGTTTTCGACAAAAAACGGCCACTATGAGTTCCTGAGAATGCCGTTTGGGTTAAAGAATGCCCATTCCAGAGACTCATGAATAATGTCCTGAAAGATTTTATTAACAAAATTTGTGTTGTCTATTTGGACGACATACTTGTATTTTCTACGAGTTTGGACGAGCATCTGGATTCCTTGAAAAAAATTTTTCAAAAGCTCAAAGAATGTAACTTGAAAATACAAGTAAATAAGTGCAATTTCGCTGCCCTTAGTACAAATTATTTGGGACACGTTATAATTAACAATGGGATCAAACCTGATCCTAATAAAGTTAAAGCTATAACCAAAATGAAGATCCCAACTGATAAAAAAGACATAAAAATATTTCTCGGAATTACCGGATACTACCGGAAATTTATAAAAGATTATGCCAAAGTAGCCCATCCACTCATAAAATATTTGAAAAAAAATGAAAGGGTTAATGTTTCAGATCCACTTTACATTAAAGCTTTTGACACATTAAAAATGTTACTTATTAGCGAACCAATCTTGACTAGCCCAGACTTCACAAAAACCTTTGTTCTAACAACTGACGCATCGAACTATGCTTTAGGGGCCGTTTTAAGTCAAAGCAATCATGCAGTATGCTTCGCATCACGAACTCTTAGTAACCACGAGTTAAATTATTCAGTTATAGAGAAAGAACTGCTTGCAGTCGTGTGGTCCATTAAATATTTCCGTACTTACTTGTATGGAAGGAAGTTTATAGTGCGTACTGACCACAAACCTCTTGTTTGGCTAAGCAACATTAAAGAACCAAACATGAAGTTACAACGCTGGAAAATACTTCTAAACGAATACGACTTCTCTGTAGAATACCTTAAAGGCAAGGAAAATTGCGTAGCAGATGGGCTTAGTAGGTATCTTAACGGAAGCGAAGACGAAGACGTTGGCCTATTAGACATTTTTAACAGCGAAATAACTTCATCTGATCCTAATAAGAGGGAGGGTACATCTGAACCTGCGGGTCCCACAGCTAAAGATGACGATTTGTTGTCTACAGGTGCTACCATTCATAGTGCGAAAGAAGATCAAACGCTTCATATATAAGTACATATCAGAAAAGCCTATAAATTTATATAAAAATCAAATTTACTTGTCCTATGGTCCAAAAGAATATATATCAATCAAAATAGTTCATAAAAAAATACAAAACAGGGTTCAGCTCAAAGAAGGTAGTAGCGATTTGCTAAAAATAATAAAAGGATTGATGTTAAATAAGGGACTTATCTGCATTTTCTGTGAAAATACTGATCTATTTATTCAATTCCAAAACCTCTACGTCAAATATTTTTCAGGGAACAAAAACCTAAGGATACTTAAATCAAATATAAAACTCAAAGATATTACCGATAAAAATGAATTATTAACTATAATAAGAAACGAGCACCATAGCAAGAACCATAGAGGGATAACTGAAATGTTTTCGGAGCTAAAAGCTCTATACTTTTATCCAAATCTTCTAACGTAAATTCACAAATTTGTGAATAATTGTGATATCTGCAACGTTGCAAAACATGATAGAAGGCCACCCAAAATTAATATGGAAGTTACTGAAAGTCCTTTACAATTTAATGACAATAGATAAATTTTCTAAGTATGCAACAATTCATCATTTAGAAAATAGAAATTGGATAGCGATATTAGATGTTATTAAAGAACGAATAAGATATTTAGGAAAACCAAAAAAAATTGTGTCTGATGGTGAAACATGTATACTTCATTGTGCTGTAGAGCAGTTCCTAAAAGAACATAAAATAGAGTTTCACAAAACCACAGGGTCCTTAAAAACTGGCAATTCCGATGTTGAAAGACTCCACGGCACTCTGAACGAACATCTTAGACTAAAAAACGCAGAAAACGATACTTCCAACTTGGACGACAAAATCTTCGACATAATAACAATTTACAACAATACGATACACTCGACAACAAAACTAAGACCAATTGATTTTATAACAAAAAACTTGAGTAAGGAAGACATAGGCAATTTGAGTAAAAGATATCACTGTGATAAGGAAATAAGAATAAACAAAATAAATACACAAAAAAATACTGGAAATGTACAGCTCTGCACACATTTGGTTAAAAATCGGACTGTAGGAAAAACTAAACCTAAATATAAATGTCTAAATAACCAGGAAATCAATAAAAACTATGTTATAGATAAATCTAAGAAAAGAAATATTAGTTATTACAAAAACCAATTAAAAAGAAAATATAAATACCAAATTACCGACGTAGACAATGAAAATTAACCGTAAGACGAACAACGACATCTTTTAGGATTGGATTTTCTCCTTCATCCTTTTCCAATCCATTCGTAGTTAAAATATTTATATTTTTTCGCTTTTCTATAGTTATTTGAAATTTTTCTTGCTTCCCCTTTCGAATTTGCAATGAGGTTACTCATTTTAATTTTTTTTATTGACGGCTTTCAAAATTCAATTCAATTCAAAATTACCTAACTACTTTTAAGCTACGATGAATTTTTTGACGTCTTTGAGGATGAGTGCATTCAGTATTATTAGTGTCGGTTCAGAAAAAACGGTAGCGTTTATTATGTAAGCTACCAACACATGCGCATATTCACAATGGAAATTCATTTATTAAAATAACTTTAAGCGTTAAAGGAATCTCTTCATGGTTGCCAATAATATTTAATATAATAATAATGTGTATAATAGAAAATACTTTAAGGAATTAATATAAATGAAAAAAAAAATATTATGGAAATAAGGTCAATGAAGAATATAACGAAAATGTACAAAAAAAAAAAAAAAAAGATACAACAGGAAAATGTAAATATTTATATGGTAATAAGCATTAAAAAAAAAACAAATTATTATTAGTATATTACAAGTATTTGAAAAGTATTATTAATTGATGAAAATATGAAAAAATAAAATTTTTCAATTTACGACTTAACTTTAGTATACATAAGTTAAATGCATTAAAAATTTTTTGTTATATTAGAATATAATCCTAAATACATTTGTAATGAATTAAAAGTATTATTATATATGAAAACAAAAGATGAAAGCAATATGTACATAAATAATAATTAAGCATTAATATTATTAATTATCACCAATTTTTAACTTATTATTATTAAACAAAAAAAAAAAAAAATAATATATATATATATGTATATATAAGTTTGTAACTTTTTGGGGACCAAAAAGACTTAGTGGGGGAGGTGTTATATAATAAAATGCTCCTATCATTACCCCTAGTGGTGTCGTCCTCAATTCCACCTCCGCATGTAGGAAATAAGAATAAGATCTTTGCGACACTTAATGTTTGCATAGATCAAACATTAAGTGTGCGTTTGCTCTCACATCTATCGCTCTCTCGAGTTGCTTCTACTTAGGAAGATCTTGGAAAGTTCGATTGGTGCAACTTAGTTAATCTATGAGTCAGTCGTCTTTTGGTACCCAATAAAGCTAGTACTACATTATTACATATAAGCTATTAATAAAGATTTTTGTATAAACTACATAAAACGTGTCTTGAATTATAATTATACTTAATTATATATATGGAAAATATACGAATATCGTAATTTAAAAGCAAAGCTCACTAAGTACTAATAATATACTACTTAATATAATGAGCTTTAAATGTATTTTTGAGAACACAGACAGCCAATAAGAGCTGTATTCAACAAATCAATATCTAACAGGCTTTGTGCATCACAGTCGAAATGCAATCTCTAGACAGATCCACTGACCCATATCACACACATCAATCGCCAAACGAGACTCCAATGTAATGATTCCCACGAGTAAATAAGTTGCGCGAAAGTGCGACCCTCTTAGTAAGTGTGATGAATGCTAATCGATCCGTTTGCACCATGATTCGCGCATTTCTTCATCTTCGACTTCCTTTCTGGAAATCACCTCAACCGCTTTAGGGGAACTATGGCAACGCAGGACTCTCTTCACTGTGCCAACACAATTGAGGCCTTTACCAACAATAAATAAGCATTCATCAGCATAATCATCATCAGCATCAGTGGCGGCATCGCCATCGCCATAGCCATCTCTCACATTCACAATTCCCCGGGCCAAAATAGGAATGCCATTGCTAAATTTTTTCTATTTTTTACGAGTCGATCTTAGCTTGGTTGGTTTCACGGCTTTAATTTTCTTTCCATCTCAACTCTTGTGCTTTTGGTGCAACTAGCCGTTGGGGTTTTTTCGCACCTTTTCTTTACACAAAAAAAAATGAGATTTTCCGCATCAAACATCGTTAGAATAGTTCTTTATTGAACCTTTGGACTTTCTTGCGGGCAGATTGAACTTCTGCGCATTAATTACATCCAACTAACATTGTAGCGGCTAGTAAAGTAAATCAAGTGGAAACTTATCGACGACGGCATCTAATCGTAGTAGATAAGGTTCAAGCGATAAAGCTTCATCAATTTAAGATTTCATTCGATTGAAGCGAACAAATAAAGCCGCCGCTTCGGGTGTTCGTTAGCGCCGAGGAAATCAATTTAAACACAGTGGAGTCAGTACGTGGTCGAAAACTGAAATAGAACTCTTTTCAGCGAAGGTGAATTCAATTCAAGCAAACGGTGATCTATAAACATGAACTATTGACCGACTTTGGCCTTAGGCAGGCTCAGTAAGTTCTTTAGCCTAGATAGTCCTTCTCTACTTTCTAAATTCTCCTGTCCTTATCAGAAATCATTTGGATTAGATTCAGCTAAGACTAGTTTACTACCAGGCAGAAGCATTAGTGAAATTTCCTCTATCTAGTATGAATTGGCGGGTGCATTATTGTTTCTCAAGCGGGCCTCGAAAAAGCACACATTGGGCAAATTAAGAACGCACCATCTATCAATTACATCATTGTTGTATTGAGGTGTTTCACTCCTGTGCCTCAGAGTTCCAGTTTGCCTTCTGTGATCATGTATTGAGTAGGTAAAGAGTATGAGCCAACAAATGGTGTGGAAGTTGACTGTCAATGACTGTAATTTACTGAAGTCAATGTGGTTGATCGTTTTGACAGATGTCAAGTACAATCTCATGGAAGCGTTCACCACGCAATAAAGCTCTGCTTTGTTTTAGCAAAAAGCCTGTATTCAATTCCACACACCCTTTAGGAGCCTTTGTATATGCGTCATATAAGTCAGTACTATTGGTTCCCGAAAAGTCTAGTCATCGCAATGTGTCAGCTCTGAAATTCCCTGAAATATAGCAGCAATTTATACTCAGTAAAGGGTGAGATTATATTAATAACATACAAGCGGCAGATCTGACCGCAAGCGATTTACGATTTGACAGCTGCCTCATTCATTAATTCATTGGGTGAGTTCTAGGGCCTCTACAACGCCTACGCGCCATCGTGTATGATTTCTGGAAATGTGCCTCAGCTCTCCCCAACTCGTTCCCAGTTGCCGTGCTTCCTGCCATCCTGGGAAAGCGTAGGTTCCTGCCGGGTCGAGAGCTCGTCAATTTTTTCATTTCAAATTCACCAAGCTTACTAACTCAACAGATTGCCTTAAGTGAACTTTTGATCTGAATCCAGTCCTTTGTCAATTTTCAAAGACAGGCAAAAAAACAGTACAATATTATTTAGATTTTAAACGTGCGAACTGGACTTGATTCATATATTCATAATGCAGTTGATACAAGTGTCCCTAAAGGAGCTAGAAATTTCTTTATTATGAAGATTCCACAACAACCGGAATTCATTCGAATAAGAAATTCCCCAAACATGGCATCTATCTGTTATATATACTTAAATGTTTCCTAACATTCCCCAACAATCACCTTAACGTTTGTGGCTTAAATGTCTTTGGAATGGGCGAAATTTTTTATCAGGAAAAATATCTATATCAATACAAGTAACACAAAACGAATTGCTAAAAATTATGTTAGATTTATCTAGATACCACTCTACATCTAATTTGCATATCCAAGCTAATGTTGAATTGATCTCTGGCAGAATACTTAAGCTGACGGATAAGTTTCTGCTAAATTGTGTTACCATAGAGAAACCCATTATAAACGCATTAAATGTCTGAGCATGTTTCTTTTGCGTATTTTGCGTGTAACTTTTCATCAAAAAATCGCTAATTTTTAAAAATGAATAATTGAAACTATTAGTAAATTTAGCATAATCCCTTCAGTACAAATACATATATCCCAGATGTAGCCAAGACCAGACTGCCAGACGCGGCGGAAATAAATTCATAAATATTAATAAAACTGTATTTGATATTCATTTAATTTTATTTAATCCAAAATAACATGGGATTCATTAAGCTTTTTCATAAAATCAATTGATCGATTTAGATTTCTTTCAAAGCACTGTATTTCACGTCTTCGTGTAAAAAATTTCGCCTATCCCATTCAATATATTTTACCGAAGGGGATATTATGAGTATTCTATCAAATAAAACATTGGTATTTTTGCTTTCATCCTGCAGATCTCTTTAACATGTGTAGGGCAATTTTGTCAAACGTCACAGGCATTTGGTCATTAAGAAGGGTCTCTAGTTAAAAAAGATAAATCGGCATTTCAAAGACATATTGAAAAAGCTGCAGATATTATTCCACCAAATCAATTCGATGCTATTGTTGTTTGTTACCGTTGACGTTTGACAAAATTGCCCTATCGGTACTCCGATATTTTTTTTATAAAACTTGGAAGGTTGGGCCGTTTGTATAGACTACAATGCCATCTTGTGAGAACCACAGCTCGGATATATCAATGTTGTTGATCTCTGGCCACAAAAAGTCTGTTAACATCAATCTATACTGTCTGCCTCCGTATTTCGTAGCAACAGGTCCACTGGTGAATCATCGAGAAGTGGAACCAATCTCTTCATCACTTTGGCGAATCAAAGATAGTTGCACTTGATATTTCAAAGGCATTTGACAGAATTTGGCATCAGGCTCTTTTGTCGAAAATGCGTGCATATGGCATCGATGAATCTCTTCTTCATTGGATTAGAAATTAATTTTCGGGGCGTTCAATACAAGTTGTATTGGATGGCTTCAAGTTTGATATCCATCACATAAATGCTGGTGTTCCCCAGGGTTCGGTTCTGTCTCCGACTCTCTTTCTTATTTTTATAAATGACCTCTTTTCAGCTACCTCTAATCCAATCCATTCATTCGCTGATGATAGTACCCTCAGTTTTACATATTCGTTCCCCAACTCACGTCCCTGCTCTTCGGCCGTACAAGAGGAACGGCAACGTTTATTAAACTCATTAAATTCCGATCTTGACAGCATAATCAAATGGGGTTTAACCAACAGAGTGGAATTTAATGAATCCAAAACACTATACTGTCTACTGTCACTCAAGCGTAACCAGGACTCCCAACCATTATCCATGAATGGTACTTGCTTCGCGGAAACCGAAAGACTTACAATTCTCCGTATGTGTATCAAAAACCATCTCCGATGGAACGATCACATATTCGAAGTCGCCAAAAATGCTGTAAAGTGTCTAGGATTCCTTAAGCGATGCAAGGAATATTTCACCCCGTCTGATTTGGCCTGAATTTTTCCTCATTTATCCGCCCAAAGCTGGATTACAACGCACATATCTTGTCTAGAGAACCCAAGACCGTTTTTCAAATTCTTGATAGGGTCCAAAATCGAGCGCTAAAATTAATAGGCGATAGAGACATCGTGAGCTCCATAGTCTCACTCGAACATCGCAGACACATATGTCTCCTGCCTTTCTCTTTTTTATCGCTTTTTTTATAAAAAATGATCCAGTGAAATAGCCAATTGCATTCCGCCCCTTAAAAATTTCACCCGCAATACACGTCATGCTACGAATGCACATCAGTTTACCCTTAAGCACAACTTCGGTCGAACTGTCAAATATAGGGATTCTTTTATAAGCCGCACTACACGAATGTGGAACAATCTGGATCTGTATTTCATCGTCACTTCGGAGTCCAATCATTTAAGGCCAACATTCTTCTTCTTTCCCCTTTTCCCCACTTTGATAACCCCTTTGGCACGCGTAAATTATAAAATAAAAAAAATGAATAAGGCCGCCATACCATAAACGATTAGTTTATTTAAACTGCAGTTAATTGTCATCGAAGCCTATGTTATGTAACTAATTCAAAATAAGTTTCATGAATTAACTCTCGTCACTAAACCAAAGGAAGTATTCTATAGGTGGCCCACCTGAAAGGATTATTAGTTATTAGACAAACTAGCAACTTATATTAGTAAGTATGCTCATATTCACCAATTTCCATTCGAGATATGGATTCAATACTATGGAATTTATAACCAACCCGTATAATAGAATCGAAAGGCATGTAACCTCATACACTTCACTTTTTTTGTACAATAAGTCTCTTGCATAGTACAGGTACTGCACCCCCTGTATACTATCTATAATTGAGAACCAAAACACCTTCAGTCCCACAAAATTATGAAAAGATGCAAAGCGCCTTCGCATCCTTTGACTAGAGCAAGGCATAACATACACAAGTACGCCGAGAACAACCTAAAAACAAAATATTATTTGGTAACAAATAGAATTTGAAAAAATGCTTCTCACCTGCACCAGAAACATAAGCAATGTGATGTATCCCGTATAGATATGGAGGTGATATAAGTGAGGTCCATATCTATAATTAGTCGTATCGCATAAGTTTAACATGTCAGTATGCATATAATAGTAGCCACATGCAACGAGAATTGAAACCATGGAATAGTTTACAATGTGGCAAAACTTGACGAGTTTCGTCTTTACTTTAGGCATCAAACGGAACAATACCATTCCTGCGTTTATACATAGATTTTAGCTCCTTAACTCTTAGATACGAACATTGATATATGTATTACTTACCATGCGCATTTAATATTACCGATCCCAGTGTCAGGCTGACCCAGTGCGTTTCCCAATTATATCTTCTGTCCTTTGATACATTAATACGGTTGTTAGGAAAGTACGCAAAAGTGCTCCACTCATGCATGCTCAGTATTATTATAAAAGCTAAGACTTCAGAGATAACAAACAGAATCCAGGCGACTAATAGTGGTGTGATCATTATAATTTCTCCAAATTATTACGCACAATAAAAATAGAATTTAAAATTTTAGTTTCACTTCACGACTTACGCACAGCAGGTCAGGTCACAGAATATCTAAATTTTCAGTAGCGAATGATTATTATTTTTTGATTATTAAATTATACTCTTGCAGCTTACTTCGTAAAAAAAAAAATGCCTCGTGCTATAGTGTTTCGGCCATTTGGTTATCTTCCTTCTAGTTCTGCATTGTCACTATAATAAATAGAAGACAATATTAAACATACACCAAATCCTAAATTCAAACAAAATGCGAATTGTGACTGCACTACACATCTGCAAATGCAAACACACGATGCTTTCACGGTACATTGCGCATATGAATGCATTTTGAATCTTGACATTTTGGAATGTTACACGATGGCTACAAGTTTTTTTTAAGTTACCATACATTTGAACATTATGTAATTAAGTTGTCAAGGGAATATTTGAAAACTGGATCCCCAAACAAAATTTCGGCATAAACCCAGCTCTAAATAGACCTCCTTTTTTGTCTGCGAGCTGAACTCTTATTAAAACTGCAATGTCGTTGAAATTAGAACAAAAATTAGGCTTTCCTACATTGCTTTCTGTTAGAACATTTCAATAATTTGAATTAAGTTACTGGAAGTGCAAAAAATAGATACAGTCCCAAGATAGAGCACGATCGATGACGAAGTTAACCCTAACCTGATGTAAGTTCAGATGATGTTCAGATGTAAGAGTCCATCGAATTCCTCTATTTTCTGTTGATAAGGCCGCATTCAGCATATCGCTAATCAGCCATAAAAGCAATATTGGTGCAAGTATACAGCCTTGCCGAACCCCACTTTGGACTTCGAATACTTCAGACAGCCTTCCACTGTGCGAGATGTGACATGTGGACCCATCATATGTAGCCTTAATAATTGCTTTTAATTTATCCGAAATACCTCTCCCAATATGTCCAACTTATATTGCATGAACTCATGCTCTAGTTGAAGGAATCTGGCGTTCTGAGGCCCTTCACTCTGAGAGTCAAGTAGCGTCTTCACATTTTAGAAACCAATCTTTGCCCGGGTACGATAGCCAAAGGTCGTCAACGTGTTATTAGTCCTTATCAGAGACATTGTGTTGGTTTTAGTAGCAGGCTGGTTTAGGTAACGCGGATTGCTGGCCCAGGTCTAGTCTAGGCATAAGATCCTAGACAATCTCGCACTTGCAATTTTTTTTTATTGATAAATGGGTTCATTACGCGATTCATGGTGCTTTCACCCGTCGCTGTGCGGCATCAATTTTTTGTAGTCCCAATAAATAAATAAATAAATAAATAAATTGATCATGTCCCCAATGCTAATCTCCGCTTATTTTATTAGGTTATCAAAAAGGGTTTACGTAATGTACGTTGATTGCTCCTGCCTAGAGCTGGACAGTCGCAAAGAAAGTGTAGAATTGTTTCTTTCTCGCTAGCAACATTGCAGCTGCGACAATGTGTATTAAATGTAGTGCCACATCTGGCTAGATATAACAGAGTCTGGTACACCCTGCCATCTACTATTGGCATTTAACAAATAGAAACCATCAAAGGCAGATCCCCACCTCGCTAATTGATCAACTCGCGCATTTCCCTAAATGAGGCCTAAGTGTGAGTCAGATGGAGTAAATTTGTTTACTCGTATAGCTGCACTACTCTCTCAATGATCAAGAAAAGTCACCAGTCACCAGGGAAGTTATAAGATTCTCTGAGTGACTCAAAGAAAACTGCAGTGCTGGTTCCTATGTCAATTCTGGACCAATCAGTATAAAGTCCTGTACCCTACTTAGTGCGTTGGATTCCCACTATAATGAGACTAAAGTATTTTTTCTGGAATTCTATCTAAGGTATAGCATAGTGACAAATCCAACAGTGACCCCAAGCAGGGGAGTTGCAGGGGGCGGCATGCCCCCCATACGCATTCTACTGATTAAGTGGATTGTTTATGCACTTTAGGACTTTTTTCATTTTGTAATGCTAGGAATCGTTTCATTATAAAATAACTCAAAATTTTAGGATTTACGAGTATTTCATTTTTGGGTTAGAAGATATTTATTCCTGAGTTAGAACTAATTTCATTTTAAAAATTTATTGCATTTGTTTTTACAATTTTTTTTTTTCATTAGGAACTATTCCATTAGGAGTTAATACGTTGGAGCGATTGCATAGACCAATTGATCTATAGCTGATATGGTCCCAAATAATACTGCAGTACTCCAAATGCAGTGTCACTAAGGATATAAAAATGCTATTTAGAGTGTACGTATCTGTAAAATCCTTAGTGCTTCGTTTTTGGAAACCGAACCTTACAAACAATATAGTCAATGTGTTCATTATATAATAGTAAGAATATAACGGTGAATTGTTTTACATCTGGCGTAATAGTAGTAACTTCTGATGTACCATAAGGTAGCCACCTGGAACCGCTTCTTATAATTATATTGCTGTTTGTTGAAGTAGTCTTAGAGATGCAAAAACAAACAAACTTTTAATTTTTATTTATAGGACCAGAACTCTACTGCTTTGCAGAACCTTACATAATTTCCTGGACATAGTGTCAGTAGAGTTTGAAAACCCTGCTGCCGAACACATTCATAAAAATTGCGTTGCGTCTATAAGGCCAGTGGCAACCATAAATAAAGTAAGGTTAATCGATTGTCTTTCCACCACTTATTACTTTTACTTATTTTTGTTTTTTCTTTATATGACAAGGGCTATCTCTTAAGGCCACTAAGAAAAAAATGTGACTTTTTAGAAGCATATCTCTGAATGTACTTAACACTCAACAGCCCCACTGTGTCTGGAGAATATATACACATATATACGCGTGCCGGCAATTACGAACTGGGTGGTATTTAATGGAAGGCTTACTCGACGATTATTTGCCCCATCAGGATGGCAATCTGCCGTTAAGCCGAACATTGGAATAAAGAGAACGTTTCTTGTGGCCTCCTGCTGCACCTGGAACTAGGTGAGTGAGTAGAGTTGCACATTAAGTATGTGTGTTACTGTTGTTTCTTTACTTAAAGAACTGGCATATTTCGCTCCATTTGATCCTGTTATCCAGTTGCGATTCAACGAAGTCAATTAATTCATTTATTGCACTGCACTTAACATTTTCCTTCTCAGTTACTCTTTTGGCAAATATTCATAGTTCTAGTTAAGATAAGTATTTACCTACTTAAGCAAATATTTTAATTTGGTGAAATCTGTGATAATTGTGCTTTCAATTATGCTAAAAAAATTTTAAACTATTTCAGATATATAATTAGTTTAGTTTTGAACTCCAAACATGGAGTAATGGAGTCCATCAATCAAAGGTACTTTGTAGGTGAGTGAAAAGTGAAAGGGAGACAGTGGTATTGAAGAACTGAAACCATTTTTAGTAAATAAAAGAAAATATTTTAGAGAACAGAGAACAGCGATTTAACTAAATGTTCTTTTACACTTAGAGTGCGTAGAAGCAATAAGGTTAGGTAAAGTCGTAGTGGCCACACTATAGGTTGTTTACCCATAGAATGTGAGTGTTTTCCTTTCTAATACTGTTAAATTAGCTGGAGGTTAAGATAAAGTATTGGAGGCGTTCGCTGAATCGCCAAGACTTTCAAAGAACCATATACAAATGCTACAATCCAACTGGAGCGGATCGTGTGATACGTGGATTGGTTTTATTTATGTGGGACTTATGTTGGGAGGGAATGTGGTTAATGAAAGAACATAGGGAGTATGAGTTGCACAACTCGTGTACTGATCGGGACACCGTTTTGTTCACCTGGCGAATTCCAGTCTTAATCTCGCTGTAGCTGAACAGTGGCAGAGGAAATGTTTAACATCTTCTTCCTCCTCTTCACAGTTAGCACAGCTATTTGTCGAGATTGATGTGACCTGTAGTAAGTCCCATCATCAGTCTCAACTGTGTTCTGCTTGAGTTTATCGATTGTTTTGTTATGTTATTACTCGGTTCTTTTTTTAAAAATCTGTCACTTTACATGTATTTAGATTCGCCCAATATTCATTGAGTGCACTCCTTTACTGGTGGTGATTTCGATAAAGGTTTTGTAATGGCGCTTATTGCTGTTCGAGCAAATATTGATTTGCCTATATCTACTGGTTATTCGGCCAATGTCTCGATTGCTGTTCCAGATGGATGGCAAACTGGATTGTAGAAAACACAACATAGAAAATTAGGAGCTTTTTGACATTTTCGTGTAACCAGTGCACTTTAAAAACCCCAAAAACCCAAACAAACGAAACAACAAAACCAAACGTCAATGACATGTTACTGATTTCGATAGTGGAAGCTATCGATTCTGTGGCATTAGAAGCCGCCATGATGGACGAGGAGATCTCTAAGGATATGGAGGAGCATTTGCTTGCCGATCCCAAGGAGACAGTCCAAAGTGATAATGCGAAAGAGGAACGAATGAAAAACAATCGCCACGCCGAAGGTATGCGGAAAATTAGATTTTACAAAAAAGCTGTACATCTGAAGCGCATACAGGAGAAGAAGGGCACTTCCTCACTCTCCAGCACGGAGAAAGAAAAGCTCGCGTGGGCCGAATACGTAATTTTAAAAGATGCCTCGACGAGACCGGAGGCAAGAAACAAAAAGTGCAAGGACGAAGCAGCTTATAGCAAGGGTGTTGTCGCTAAGGCGAACCCAAGTAAAAAGGCTGGCAAATCCAATGTACGGCGCACTAAACTACTGGGTGCCGATAAGGCGGCTCCCGCCGGTATCAAGATGCATGGCGCAAGTGAGAGGCGGAAAGCCACCCCGAAGATCAAAGCAAGCAACATTCAGACCTAAACAATCGACAAGATAATTGTCCATCAGAAAAACCTATGAGCAAACAAATCGTTTGCACCTTATAAAGCACCCGCCATGGACGAGCAGGATGTCTCGCGGTGACGGGATCGATGAGATCAACACCAACTGCAGCACTGCGGCAGCTTGGCAGCTAGGACCGCACTGAGACTACAGGCAGTTGGTCTATGGACGGCGAAGCCATTTGGTCGTGCATCGATCTTGAACCGATCATATCATACCACTTACAAACCGGATCCAAAATGGATATAAGTACTGATGTCGATGTCTACTGCAAGTCCCGAAATATAAATCGATCTTCAGGCTAAAGGACAGCTGTAGTGTCTTCTAGGATGAGGTTGCTGCAATAAAAGAAGCTGCGGATATGATTATTAAGGAAAATATTTCAGGAAAAATAATCAGTATCTACGTCGACAGTCAAGCATGGTGTTGCAAAGCGCTGCTGTCAGCATCGGTACGATCCACGCTCGTAAAAACGTGCATTGAAAGACTGAACGATATCTCAGAGGCCAACAAAGTTACCCTCTGTTGGATGATTAGCCACATGGAGCTCCCCGGAAATTATAAGGCGGATGAACTGGCGAGGGAAGGGTCACATCTAAACATCAAAGCAACCAACTTCCTGAGGCCAGCACACCGCTTAGGACACTGCATAGGGACATAGACAGTGAGTCCTACGAGGAGGCTAACAAACGATGGTGTCAATTAGACACATGCGCTACAGCCAAATCGTTATGGCCCGTCTACGATAAAAAGAGATCTTCTAATTTCATAAAACTAAGTCGCAGTGATATACGAACGGTCGTAAGTATAAGCCATGTCTATTCCTCTATCCGTCTGTCTCTTACCAATTTTTGGGCCTAAATTTTTGACATACCTACATATATTGAAATGTTTTCGTATCAATGGGTAGATTTTGAAAATGTTTACACTTGTATTTCTTACTTTTCTAAGGACCTCGTATACAAATTTTCATCAATTTAGCTTAAAATTTAAAGCCCAAAACTGGTGACACATGGATGGACAGAACGACGGACATGGCTTAATCGACTTGACTAGTGATGCGGATCATTTATACATAATACATACAAATATGTATAGGTATACTTTATAGGGTCTATATTCAATATTGTTCTATGTTACAAACTATGTGTCAAACTTAATATAGGCACCCTCCCTATGCCCTTGAAGCCTGGGTATAAAAATATGAAACAATAGAAAAGAATAAAACATAGAATAAATACTTTAGACGATAATGGCTTACATTTAGATTTAAGGTACAAGTTACATAATGGTAATAGCTGGGTATTTTAATTAAAGACATTAATACATATGAACGTATGTACATATATCTGAAATTATTACTTGATGTTTACATTTGAGGAGAAAAATATACAATACAATAGTTAAAGAGGATTTAACATTTAAATCAAACAGTCATCATGCGGAACATAAAAATTGAATTGCAGGACATTTTGCGGTCCAATTTTTCAGCTGGACACTTGCGGGACATAACACATCTATGCATCATCAAACTACGCGCTACTTAGATTTAAATAATATTTATTTTATTATTTTTCTTTCAAAGCAAGCTGCAAAAGTTTTTCTTAATAATAATAATAAAAAAAAATTCATTCGTTACTTTAAGTTTGAATTGAATACTCTACTATCAGGTCGTGAATAGAAACCAGAATTTAATTTCAATTTTTATTTTGCGTAATAATTTGCAAAGATGTCAGTGATTACTCCATTATCATTGGCCTGGATTCTGTTTATCATATCTGAAGCCTTAGCTGTTCTCATAATGAAGAGCATGCATGATTGGAACAATCATGCCAACTATGCCAACATTTACATATATACAGAACGTAACAGAAAATACAATTGGCAAACGCACTGGGTCAGCATGACACTGGGGTTGGTAATAATAAATGCGCATGGTGAGTATTACATTATACCTATCGATATTCGTAAACATATATTCGAAATCTATAAATGCAGGAATGGTATTCTTCCGTTTGCTGCCTAAAGTAAAAACAAAACTTCTCAAGTTCTGCCATATTGCAACCTATGCTATGGTTGCATGTTTCGTGGTATATGGCTACTATCTAATGCATAAAGAAATGTTAGACATTTGCGGAGCCGTACCCAATAGATATGGATTTCACGAATATCACCTCCATATTTACATGGGATACATCACAATGTTAATGCTTTTGGTGCAGGTGAGAAACATTTTTCAAATTCTATTTCTTACCAAATAATATTTTGTTTGTAGATTGTTTCTGGATTACTTGTGTATGTAATGCCATGCTCCAATCAAAGAATGCGAAAACGGTTTGCGTCTTTTCATAATTTTGTCGGACTAAAGATATTTTGGTTCACAATCATAACGTGCATAGAGCATATACAGTATTTGTACTATTTGCGAGATTATGCCTATACACAAAATAAAGACTTTTTTATTACGTCACTTGCGATGCTCCTGTACGGATTGGTTATAAACTGTATAGTGTTGAATCCATATCTTGAATGGAGATTGGTGAATATTATAGTACATACACATGTAGCTAGTTTTATCTAATAATTCTTTTCTTTCAGGTGGGCCGCCTTTAGAATACTTTCCTCTGGTTTAGTGACGAGAGTTATCATATGAAATTTATTCTGTAGTTCATGACAAAATTGTTTTGCAATAAAAGGGTTTTATTAATAAAGGTTTTGCATCAGCGTTCCAGGCGACTATGTTAAGGGTGAGCCAACAGATAGTGTGGATGTAAGCTGTCAAGTACTGACATATATTACATTAAATATGGTTGATCTGACTAATGTGAAGGACAATTATTGGTAATTTAAATAATGCGTCGTTCGCAATGCAACAGATTTTTGTTATTCAATTGTGGGAAAATTGGCGATCTGTGAAAGTTACATGTTCTAATATTCAACAGAATGGTGCTACTGTCCACACAAGCCATCAATCAATCACATTATTTTGCGACCTGGGGCCCAACTATGTAACTCGATTCTACTTTTGATTCTATTCTAAAGTGTTTTCCGATTCTAGTTTCAATTGGCACTATGTATGAAAGTAGAATCGAATGTTAGTAATGCCAACTTTTTCGCACCAAATTTTCGAATTTCGTTCGAGTATCGAATTGTACTGACATAAGGAAACGTCATACAGAGAAGCAAAACAATCATTAATTGAGGAAGCAATAACAAGGGTAAAATAATAAGCATATTTGTGGCTAAATAAAACTTTTTGAACAATCATTGAAGTAAAAGAGAAGATGGACAGTGTCGCAATTTGGTTTTGGGCTAATGAAAATGAGGAACACAAGGAACAAATTGATAGAAGGCGTATACGAGATGAATCCAATATTAGCTCTTTTGACAAATTCGTCCATGAAAAGTTTGAAGTTTTCCTGGCCTCTGGGGATTTTAAATATCCTTTCGATATATCAGGATGGTTTTCATATATTAAACCATTGTCTCGAATTGAGATACTTTTGTGTTTGTGGTTTTAGATGATTCCCTAAGCAGAAAGTATATTTTGAATAAAATTATTATAAAATGATATATTTCATCAAATTTGTTCTTTATTTAATACATACCATTACATTACACTACACATTACAAATTTCCAATATTTTAAGTAAATTATACTTACATTTCGCTTAGTTTTTGGGATGAATACGACCTGCTCGTAAACTAATTAGCATTAGAATAAAAAATTGCGAATGCGGATGACTTTGACAGGAACTTTCGAGATATGTGGTACCAATTTTCCGAAAAAGAAATGGCAATTCTAGATATGTTCGATTTTAGTTTTGTCAGAGGTTGCTATAGAAATACAGAGTTGCTATTTTGCGAATTCGATAATTTTTATTGTAGAATCGCGTTACATAGTTGGGCCCCTGATATCACTGATATCTTTGCAAATTATTACGCAAAATAAAAATTGAAATCAAATTCTGGTTCCTAATTGTCGATTTGATAATCACCTTACGTGGACGTAAAACGATAATTTTGATTGTCAACTTTCAACTATCACCTTAGCCGATTCCAGCCCTGATCGCAGAGTATTCAATTCAAACTTAAAGTAACGAATGAATTTTTTTTTATTATTATTAAGAAAAACTTTTGCAGCTTACTTTGTAAGAAAAATAATAAAGTAATGATGATGAATAGCCAGTCTTTTCTATTTCGCTTGATCGACAAAAGAGCAAATTTTTTTTTTCCCCTGAAGGACCCCTGCCACTAGGTTAAGCTGGGCATCCACGGTCACTCATGAATGTCACTCCCGGAGTGATGTTTTTTTTTCCGTTCACTATCCACTATCACTCATGAATGTTACTCCTCAGTTTTGCTTCAGCTGCCGAGATAGCAGCTTCTCAAGATAATTAATAATAATTAATAATTCTTGAACTGCGTTTAAAATGAGTGAAGCCTTGGCATTACTTAAAGGGCTCCCGACCCTTGTAGAGTCCCTGCCTGAGACATCGTTGCCTTCCATCCTCTGCGGTCCCGAGCACGCTGCTTCCAGTTGTGAAGACCAAGTTTTCTGGTATCCGCGACAGCTTGGTCTTTGTACCGGAGGTTCGGTCTCCTTCGCCGTCTCTTGGCTGGAACATTGTTGTCCACTCACTCGATGTGGCCGAGCCAATGTAGTCTTTGGCTTTTTGGACTACATCCACATCCTGGTATAGCTCATAGAGTTCGCGGTTGCACCTTCTCTAGTTCTAGCAGCGGTTTGCTAGGGTTATTCTTCGGATCTCTACAAAGGTGTCATTTGTAGGATTAATATTTGTTCCGAGGTACAACCTCGAAGTTATATCTATCAACAGCGACGTTCTGCCCAATGTTTTGGACAGATAAATTTTTGTTTGTTGATAACATATACTTTGTCTTGAAGAAATCACAGGACAGCGCATCTCCTTGCCTGAATCCGGTGCACGTTTGGAAGAGCTCCGAAGAGTTGTTTCCAAATTGCACAGAGAATCGCGTGTTTTCCAGCGTTACGCGACACATCTGGATAAGTTTTGTCGGTATCCCGAATTGGGCCATCGCCTGGTAGAGTGCCGATTAGTGTGTTGCAGAAATGTTTTAGACGTTCACACAATACGTTGGATAGGATCTTATATGCGGCATTTGACCTCGGTAGTTCTTACAAGACATAGGATCGCCTTTTTTGAAGATGGGGCATATAGAGCTGATACTCCAGTCGTAATAAAAGGGCGACTATGTTAAGGGTGAGCCAACACATAGTGTGTTTCGCAATAAATGTTTGACACTTTTTCGCGTAAATAGGATTTTAGCAAAAAAAAAAAATTATAAGTAAAGTACTGGTGTTAACAATTTTGGTAAGAAATCTTATATGTCATCTGATTGGAATTTTTCAACTTGAATCGAATATAAAATTAAATCAAAATCAATATCGTTAAGGTGCGGGTGAGTTCATAAACGTCAAAAATCTTCAGGCCTATTCGGTAATGCAAACTTCGGAAACGCAAACTTCGGAAATGCATAAACGATAAAGCAATCAATTGTAAAACGCAGTAGCGCAAATATTTTTTTGCAAATATATGCACAATTAAGCAATAGGTAAAAGTTAAGAACAAAAAAAAAATAGTTAATTTAATATTAACTATATAATTAACCATGCAATAAAGTGTTAAGAGTTACATTCAAAATGTTTATTGTTATTTTTTAAAGCATAAAAGCAAATAGTTTGTTCGTAAACGTCGAAAATATAGTAACATAAAACTTCCACACTCCCAACTAATTCTTAAAATATCTTTTTTCTGTCGCACAAAAAACGCAGACGCAACCGTCAGCATTTTTTGTGAGAACAATTAAAGCGCGGAATTCACAACGCTCACCTTTCCTTTATTTTTAGTGTTCCGGACCTTAAAAGGTAAGACGGAACACTTATGGGTTTGATACGGTGTCTGTCTGTCCGTCAATCTGTTTCAGCTCTGTAACTTTTGAAACGTTAGACATAGAGAGCTGAAACTTTCGCTATGTATACATTATGTGGAAGCCTGCATAAGATGGTGGCAATGAATTTCATTTTGGGAGCCCTTTTTTGGGCACCTTGTATGAAGGTCAAAAAAAAATTATTTCCTTCCCCATTATGTGGCATATCAAATTAAAGAAAATTTTGAAAGGGCTTCATATATGTAAGAAATATTTTTTTTCCGCCAAAATTTGTTGAGCAAAAAAGCTTGCCAAACATTTGAAAAATGTGGTCCCCCCCATAGCGGTCAGACCATAAATGGTAAAAATATGAAAAAAATTGGAGATACGTAGTATTTTGTGTAGATTGTAAAAACCTTCCTGTATTTTGTATATTTTCTGAAAAAAATTTAAAAAATGGGGTATCTAGTTACCCCACTGTATCTCCCCCAGTTTTTATGTTATCCAAATAATTTTTATAGTAGATCATTTTGATACTACCATTAGCTCAAGTTTCAAGTTTCATTCAAATCCGCTAAGTAGTTCCCGAGTTACAGATTTTAGAAGAGCGCATGGACTTCCCTATAAGCTCTTCTCTTGCTGCTACTGCATTCCATTTCAATTTTTCAAAAACTAAGTCATTTGCACAAATGGATCTTATATGTTAGCTCTATGCTGCTTTTGAAAACTAAATAAGTTTAAAAAACTAATTTTTTTTTTTCATAAATATTTTTTTCTTAAATTTTTAAAACTCTAAATGCTATATTCCTTCGCATGTCAAGTATTGCCAGTGTTTTGCTTTACTTAAACCATTTAACAAGCAAAGTACATTTTATACAAAAGCTTGGTATGCCAAGTTTTATATTGAAAGTGTAAGTTAAAATGGATTGAAATCTCAGCTCAGTATTACTAGGACATACCTACGTACAAGACATTACATTATTTATATCATAACCAGTATTAGGTCCGGAACACTATTGCACGAGGCCCTCCTCGCACTTGCCCAATTTTTTTTTTAATTCTCACGAAAAATCGCAGACGTGATACTCAGCATTTTTCGTGAGATCAATTTCGACGTTGCACCTTCCTTCTATTCCTCTTTTCAAAATTTAGTTTAGTTATGTTGCGACCATTGATTGACGTTGATAAAATAAATAAAGTAAACAAAAATCTATGCGTTATTTTCATATTTTATTTAAACAATAATAATTGGCGCAGTCGGTAAACGGAGTTTTTGAGTTTTATTAAATTTTTTTACAAATTAAAAATTGAAGCAAAGTGCACCTATTTACTTATAAATACAACTTGTATTTTGGAGAATAAAATGGTTTGTTTGTATTCGCGTCAAACTTGAAAAAAAAAGCAAGAAGAAAACGCGTTGATTAAAATTGATTATAACAAATAAGTATTTATAACTGATTCAAATTGAAAGCCTATGAATTGAAATTATACAATAGTAGTGTAAGTATTCAAAATCTTAAGAAATATCAATAAAGTCTAAAAGTTAAGAAAGAAAAAAAACAAAAATGAATTCTGAAGATAGAGAAACTGTTCAATACATAGCGAAACATATTCGCTATATTACACCTTTTAATGGAGATAAATATTGTCTTTTTGGGTTTCTTAACAGAATCGAATCACTAATTCCAATTATTGAACCCTTAAGCAATGAACTTAAGATCATTATTCTTGGGTTCATTACAGATACAATAATCGGTAAAGTGAAAGAATCATTAATACAAAGTGGTACAGTAGACACCCATTTTGAAAAAGAATCATGGAGAAAAAATGTCACCAACAGAACTCATCGACGAATTAAGATTGTGTAGATGTGATCCACTGTAGAAGTTTTTTTTACAATAAGATAAATTCATTATTAGGAAGGATAAATAACGCAAAAATATTGAATAGTGAAACAAATGAATTAGAAGCAAATCAAAGGCTATCTCTTAAATATTTTACTGAGGACCTTTCCCCTCTTGCAAAAAATTGAATTGGTTGTCAAAAACCAGAAACTTTAGACAAGGCTTATGATTTGTTAGCAAAATTTGGTTATTTATCCTTCACAAACAATAGTAAATCATTCTCTAAGGAAAATAACTCCTTTACATCTTTGCTCCAGTAAGTTTTTTCGAGTTTCATATGAAAATAGTGAAAAAAGGTGATTTTTTTTTTAAAGTGGGCGTGTCAGTGGGCGGATTTTAAAAATGTTTACACTTGTATTGCTTACTTTTACAAAGACCTCGTATACAAAATTTCATCAACCTAGCTCAAAATTTAAGGCCCAAAAACTGGTGACATACGGACAGACGGACGGACGGACGGACATGGCTTAATTGACTCGGCTATTGATGCTGATAATTTATATATAAGTATACTTTGTTGGGTCTATCTTTAATACTTCTCTATGTTACAAACTATGTGTCAAACTTAATATACCCTTAGGATAGGGTATAATAATCGACAGAGAAGTTCTGGCAATAGTAATCAGTCCAGAAATTCTTTTAATAATAGGGATAATCAGCAGGGAAACTCCAGAAACAGGGATCAGCTTAGACAGAACTTTTCTAGAAATATTCCATTCCCCGACCCAATGGATATTTCTACGAATCAAAATGGACTAAATGGTCCTAGAGATAATTCCAAAATAATCGAACACATAACCGCACTAATAAAATAAATGGATTTCAGCCAAATTTTCGGACAATGTCAGAAAACAATTACCTTATATAGTGATTCAAAATAACGTACGTAATATGCGGTTTATAATAGACAGTGGGGCCGAAAATAGTATTATAAACCCATATATTTGTAGGAAAAAATGAAGAATTTCACCTCCAGACAGATTCCTTAAAGTTCTTAATCGAGAGGTTGAAATAAAAGATCGTTTCAGATTTCCTTTATTTAAAGAATTCAATGAAAAAGATGATTATAAGATAGAGTTTTTAGAATATAAGTTTCTCAAAAATGTTTATGGCCTTATAGGTAATAACATTCTCGTAGATTTAGAAGCCGTAATTGATTACAAACAAAGGTTACTCAAAAGGCTTAACTCTGTAATCCCAATATACCTTAACCGAGAAGAAGAAATTTATAACCAAAATTGTTTTATAGATGAAGATATCGCAATTTTTAACAATGAAGTAAATTTTGATAACACCAAATTTTGATAACACACCACACAATTTCGCTAAGCTCTTAAATAAATAAGACATTGATAAATTGAAATTTCTTCTGAATTCCTATAATGATGTATTTTATAAGGAAGGAGATAACCTTTCTTTCACCAACGAAATAAAACACGAAATCAAAACCAAAACAGACATCCCAATATATAGTAAGCTGTATAGGTCGACGAGAAGTTGATCGACAAATCCAAGAAATGTTAGAACAGAAGATTATAAAGCCCAGCAATAGTCCCTATAATTCCCCTATTTGGGTTGTGCCCAAAAAACTTGATAATTCTGGGAACCAAAAATGGAGAATCGTCATTGACTAGGTATAGAAAACTAAATGAGCAAAATGTAGATGACAATTCCCAATTCCAAATATGGATGAATTGTTCGATAAACTAGGGAAATTTAATTATTTTTCTACTATAGACCTTGCAAAGGGTTTTCATCAGATAGAGGTATTACCTAAAGATCAACCAAAAACCGCATTTTCTACGGCAAATGGGCACTATGAATTTTTACGAATGCTATTTGGCCTAAAAAATTCGCCTTACACTTTTCGACGGTTGATGAACGCTGTCTTAAGCGAATACATTAATGAGATATGCGGGGTATATTTGAACGATGTTCTAATTTTTTCAACGAGATTCGATGAACATTTATTGAATTGAAGTGTCCCGACTTTGAAAAACCATTTGTTTTAACTACAGACGCATCAAACTATGCGATTGGAGCGGTTTTTAGCCAAAATAACCACTCAATATGTTATGCTTCACGTACTTTAAACAAATATGAGACACGGTATTCCACTATCGAAAAGGAATTACTGGCTATAGTTTGGTCCGTTAAATATTTTAGAACCTACTTGTATGGTAGAAAATTCACTTTGTGCACAGACCATAAGCCCTAAGTATGCCTTAATAGTATCAAAGAACCGAATATGAAGTAGCAAGTAGGTTCATAAGTCAAGAAAGGGACAATGATTTTGAGTCAATTGGTGATATTTTATATCATTTAGATACTCCTTGCGACGAAGCAAGATCAACTGATCCTACTATTCATAGTGCAAAAGAAGATGAAACAAATTATATTTTTATTACAGAAAAACCAGTGAATTTATACAAAAATCAAATCTAATCAAAATTTGTAATGAAGATAGTGCATAAAAAACTCCAAAATTTGATTACTGTTGATGAAAATAGTAATTTAATCGAAGTTCTTAAAAGAGTATTGAAAGATAAAGGTATCATGTGTATTCATTGCACAGATAATAGTATTTTCTGACAACTTCAGGATTTTTATGTTTAATATTTTTCCAATAACAAAAGTTTAAAACTACTTAAGTCTAATATAAAATTAGATATCACAGATAAAGAAGAGATCTTAGCCCTGATCAAAGAAGAACACTTGCGAAATAATCACCGAGGTATCAATGAAGTATTTCAAGAGTTAAAGGAAAAGTACTATTACTCAAACTTATTTAAGCTAATAACTGCGTACATAAATAACTGTGAAGTATGTACTATAGCAAAACATGATCGGCATCCCATAAAACTCCCATATAAAATAACAGAAACACCAAGTAATTTCAATGACATTATTCACATAGATATTTGGTTTCCTTATCGAAATATCATATATCTGACCACAATAGATAAATTTAGTAAATACGCCACAATACACAAATTAAACGACAGAACATGGATTTCGATACTAAGTGCTATAAAAGACCGAATTAGATTCTTAGGGAAAATGAAAAAAATTGTTTTCGATAATGAAACATGTATCTCCATAACGCTGTGAAAATATCCCTCACAGAAAATTCAATTCACTCACATAGTACCACAGCTTACAACAAAACAGGAAGTTCTGATGTCGAACGTCTTCATGGAACTCTGAATGAACATCTAAGGATATTAGAAGCAGACAAGTCTACGGATGAACTGGACGATAAAATGTTTAAAATAGTTACAGCTTACAACAATACTATTCATAGTAAAACTAAGCTTGGCCCACTTGATTTCATCCAAAATAATTTTACCCGCGACGACATAGAATTACTAGCTAATAAATTCAAGCAAGACAAAATAATAAGAACAAAACATTTAAATGAAAAACGAGATAAAAGCTTCGAACATTGTGAGGATATCGTGTGCGATAGAAATTTTAGGAAAAACAATCCAAAGTATAAAAGACTAACAAATTATAGACATGAGGATAGTTATGTGATAGATACTTATACAAATCGTAATACTAAGTATTGTCAGAATCAAAAGAAGCGAAAGTGAACATCAAAATAATAAATAAATAATATTACTTCTCCTACAGATGCTTCTTATATTGTTACTCATCCCACAAGCATTGGGAATATCACTAGAAATAGTACCCATAAATAGTGAATATGGCTTTACTTTATTTAAAATATTCTTATAAAAAGGTTTTACATATAATAGACTTAAATGAGTACAGAAAAATTATAAGCACATTAGAAATTAACCTGCAGATGTTAAATTTAACTGACAATGTTGATCATGACTTATTAAGTAGAGAATTAACACTTGCTAAAAGTAGTCCTAATACTATTATACCACATATTCACAAGGACATCAATTTCATAAAAAAACAATTAGGAAAAATTGTACACATTATCTTAATGAGCAGACTTAACGTACTTCCACACGACATAATGACAGAACAAGAAAAAAATAAACATAACATATCACTAACGATCCTTCCTTTTATTAAGATAAATGTCTTGCACATAAACGACTTACAGACTGAACATTCGTCCTCCCTTTAAAGACAATAATTTAAATTATTTTGTACAAAAACATAAATTAGATATTTCCAATACTTACTTGCATTTTTTTTCTGCAGCCAAAAAATTATTTCTGCTCAATATGCTCGACGCCGACGATATAATGACGTTTATGAACAGTAGATAGGTTAGTTCGATCGTCTGAGTCTGAGCCGTTTTCGTTTCCTTTTTTTTTATAAAATTGGCCCTAAGTAAAATACCCTAAACAAAAAATTTAAATTTCCCCTTAAGGGATTATCCCAAAGACCCTAGATATGAAGTTTGATCAAAATCCGTCAACCTGTTTAGGCTGTACCTTCATGCACAGACCGACAGACAGACAGACGGACAGACAAACTGCATCGGCAGACCAACTTTTTTAGACTTCTCTATAATGGTAATGTCAAAATTCATCAAAATTTTGAGATCCAAAATCTGCACGAACCCAATACTTGCCAAGTAAAAATAAATTGCGAGGTTTGGGTCTGCGTATGTGGGTTGTAGTGGCATGGGTCCTTCAAGGGATTGAAAAATTTGCTCTTTGGTCGATCAAGCGAGATAGAAAAGACTGGCTGCTAATCTTCAAACTACGCGCTACTTAGATTTAAATAATAGGCGTGTTTTTTTTGGTATCCTATATAGGCTTAAAAAAGTATTTGCGAATAAAACGCCTATCGGGGCTAACGAATTTAAATATCGCAGTTTGGAAGCACTTTGTACTGACATTTCATTATTTTAATTTCAGCAATCCCAACACCTCCTCCTTTGCCCATGTTTTCTGTTTTCTAATAACAATAAAATCGTAAATAAATTTTGTATTTTAGGTTTTACTTACATTTTCTCTTCAGAACACATTTTTTCTTGATTAAATGTTTTTTTTTTTTAAGAATGACTGCTGTCTGTTCAATCATTTTTGACATTTTCGATATCATTTTTCGACACAATCGAAATAAAACAATTTGGGAGCACAGTTTTTATTGCGACTAAGAAAATAAGGCTCGATAATTATCGAGATTTCGTTATTCTATATAGGTTGAGTTGTTAGTGTATTTAATATGGAAAATACGAAAAAAACACGTCTAATATTTACTTTATTATTTTTCTTACAAAGCAAGCTGCAACATTTTTTTTTAATAATAAAAAATTCATTCGTTACTTTAAGTTTGAATTGAATACTCTACTATCAGGTCTTGAATAGAAACCAGAATTTAATTTCAATTTTTATTTTGCGTAATAATTTGCAAAGATGTCAGTGATTATTCCATTATCATTGGCCTGGATTCTGGGGCGGAATCCTCTAAGCTGATAGTTGATTGTTGACGATCACAATCATCACTTTTGCTCTCTCTAAGTTGACAATCACCGTGATTATCACATTTTTGCTATCGTTTTTGTGTGATAGCTATTTAGGTGTCACTTTCATCTGTGTTTTACATTTATTAGTGTAATTTGTGAAAAAAAAGTCAAATATTTTGGACCTTCCAAATCCAATGCAAGTAGGTACCAACCAATATATGCATATATATTTATTTATTTACATTTTTAAAAAATGTTGGATTGGCAAAGGAAGCTTTTATGTAAATCCTGCGGCTGTTAGACATATCAAATGGAACACGGGGCTCACCTGAGACTCAATTTCACATAGTTCATTCTAAGGCCAGAAGCATTGTTGAACGCTGTATTGGGCAGTTAAAAAGTGGGTATGCTATAAACAGCTTCTAAAATCATTCTATGATTCCTTTTTAAGGTCAATGGCGTACTTATAATACATACAAAGAAAATGTAGATATGCACCGTCAAGGGTGGCTGAAATTGTTAGCGTTTGTGCTGCCCTACACAATCAAATTGAACAAATCCGGGATATGATTAGAGATGATCTAGCTACAAACTAATTTTTCCACACTTCATTCAATATAAATAATATGTTTATTACACATGTACATTTTTTTGTTTGTTTAATAAATCACACAGACAGATAGCACTGACAAGAAAATGACCTTCCGAAAAACTGTGCTACCAAGTTTTAAATAAATTTTTGTGATCGTTTTACGGAGAGCTAACAGAGTGTGATTATCAACACTGACTATCAAAAATGCGACTATCAACTATCAGCTTAGAGGATTCCGCCCCAGAGTTAGATTATACTGACAATACGAAAGATACAAGTCTAACTTTCGATGCAACTGTAACGCATGTTCTGACAACGGTCATGCCAAATATTAATAAACCAGAGCACAAGAAAAGGCATGTCAACAGCAACGATTCGAATTGACACTGAGTAGAATCTAGCAGAAGTCTGAAAAAATAGCAGAAGAGATGGTATTACTCTGATGGAAGGACTGTAGTAGCCACCACGTGAAATATATCAAGGCAAACTTGGCCAGGCTGGATCAGAGGCGCTCTTAGGAAACAATTTCGCTAAAGTTTGCATACCTTGTGAGTATTCTCACAGGTCTTTTTTTTTGTTAATCATTATTCATAATATGCTCGTAGGCATCCCATGCAAAGAAGTAACTATTCCTTACCTATGTCGAACTTGTCAGATGCATCATATCCCTCACTACAAAGTCAGCTGGATCACTCAGTCCTCATTTAGTGTATTGTCTTGTTGTATATGTCCCCACTATATGTTTGACTGACCTGTAGTATCAGAATGGTTTCGTGGAATCTTTATGTGTCCGTACCCGTATCCGTAACCTGAACTAACTCACACTCAAATCAAGGAAGAAGCTATGCATCTCTTTGACTTCAATGCTGTTGCAGTTGGGAAACTTTAAAACCGTGACAAAACATCCATATGGAAAAACTATTTCCCCCTCAAGCGAAAACAATTGAAGCCAAGTGTATTAATGAAGTTAATACATCCTCATTTGGCTCGTAAGACGGCTTCACTATAAAAAAAAACTGTTCCAATTTTTTAGCAAACATTATCGAAACGTGTGACCATTTTTGATCCGAAACCAATTACATTATCGCCATAAATCAAAAGGCACACTGTCATATGCGGGTGCAATTTTTTACAAACTCTCTTCCGCCAAAAGGGGTTTACAGTTATCCATCTCGAGCATCGTCGTGGACCATCCATCATGCTCTGGCATATCAAATCAAATTTAATTAAATCATTTCCATCCACCGCACGATGCGGCTGGACGATGTCTGACCAACAGCTTCTAGAATGACGCGGTAACACCTACAAGAATGTGATTTACAGTTAAGCTCGCCCCAAAACCATTCAAAGAACATCACCCAAGGTGGACTCTTTCGCACGCCTGTTATACAAACCCAAATTTGAATAACAACTCGAGAGCAGGTAGCACCGTACATTTATTGCATAACTCAGCACTGACCGTTGGTGTACAATTGTATCTGCCTTCTCATCCATCCATCCATCCATCCATCCATCCATCTTTCTATCGGTTGGTCTATTCAGCCATCAATGGCTGTGAGAAGTGTTTATTTTGTAAATTGTCCATGGAAACGGTTAGAGGGGCTTGAGTAGACCCTGATGACTGTAACAGCGGTAGTGTTGGTGGTGGTGGCATTAACATTCACCTATGGTTCACTGGCAACATCGTCGTAGTCGACGTGGACCACCATCACCTTAGATGCACTCAGAGTTCAATCAGTCGTTTCTGAATGCATACCATTTCGCCTTCATTTAAACAAGATGTATTGACCATTCGAAGAGAACAGGCCGCCTGATCTGCATTGGACAAGATACTTCAACGAGTGGTGGCGTCTTCGTCTATCATCAGTTGAAATTGTTGCTAAGTATTGGTGGATTGAGGGTTCTTATGGTTTGTTAGTGCTATTTTGGATGACGGCAGGCGAGAGGAAAAATCCATTTTCCATGCCATTTTGCAGTGATGACTGTGAACTTAGGGACCTAGGGTATTATAATATTGGCATTCACCGATGGTCTCGTAAAAATATACATCATAGTGCCGGTAATGATGTTATTACGTAATATTAGTTTGTAATATTGCAGCGCTATTTGACGAACTGAATGGTGGTCCTAGGGTTGCCATGCCGATTTAGCATACGAATTTAAAAGAAGCTGTCAGAGAAATGGCTAAGAAAACCGTTCTAAGTTCATAGTCGTATGTAATTTTATGGAAACCGTGGCTGTAGATGTTCTTCGGAGTTTGTGTTTCTCTGAGTACTACTTGTAATGCTTCTCTTAGTACCTGCGAATGTTCCAAACTGCTGATCTGTAAAACACTACGGATGTGATTACTTTAGCTAATAGTCTACGGCTCTATCTATTAATCTCGTGGGTTTCTTAAGGTTACCACCTTGGACCATTAATGGGATTGAATTCTTCATGAAAATTTCAAGGGGTAGCATTGTCTGTCCTGTTCTAATAACGAGTGATTCATTTAGAGGTACTTTTTTCTATACGAATTTTTAACAGATTTTAATATTTTTTTTTGTATTGTTTGACTTTTCACTACTCTAAACTTTTTTCTTTGAAGGTATATAGTATGTAAAGTTTAGGTTCTACATGGTTAAACCGGTTAGGAATGAGGAATTGGAAGCCAACATTCCTCAGAATTTAATGTTAGACCTTGTTAAACGCATTTATAATAAATAAATGTCAAGAATGGTTCTTTTGTTTGATAATAAAGATAATAACTCGAAAAAGTTGAATTCAAAAGTATCTCTATATAAATCAACCTTTAGAAGTACCCTTTGAAACAAAGTCTGCCCTATCGTCTGTTTTACAAGGAAGATGCCTCCCTTAGCGAGTAATTCTTCAATAATCTTAGCAAAATATCGAACATGCCACCTAATCCGATTCTTAATTTCATATTTAATACAGAATGCTTTGATGGATGCCCCTTAGATACAATTGAATCAAACCATGTTGTTTCTTCTTTCTACAGTCGCCTTTAAAGCAAGCGCTTCCACACTGGATTAGCGCAATATTTCAATGCCAATCCAAATGTTAGGGTAACACTGGAGCCAATGTTTCAATCTTCGTTTACTCACGCCCTCATGTAATCAAAAACGGTTCAATTCATGGACCAGCTTGTGTTGCCCAACAGTCCACTTCTTCGTATCCACCTCGAGGTGATACTTACAGACTCAACAAAATGTTCAATTTGGATTCTATGCATTCGCAAATGGAAAATGGAAAATGGACACGTTAACATGCCCAAGTCTTCCTCGATGAGAAGATGAAGCTCGTAACGCGCAAAAAATGTTGATGATGGTGTAAGAATATAAGGCACGCTCCACTGTTCACGGAGCCATTCATCGTCAATCGTCGTCGTCGTCGGGGTGGGTTTTTTTGTGATCTGACACTGGATGGTGGCACTCAAGAGTGCACAGTGTTTATGTGCTATTTTGCAACATGATTCGGCTAAAACTGTTCATGCTCATGTAATACCATGAATGTGCGCTCGGCAATGAAGAACAAGTTTATCCGACGTGATAACACTTCTGCTGGTTTCAACATTATACATCATCTATCGACATACAAGATGACATACTACATGGCATAACTTTGGTTCATGGCTCTTCTCTGTCTCCCCCCTGTTGTCTGCATCCACTGCTCCCTGAATACCATGTAAATTAATAGACATAGAGTCCGTGCGATCTTCGATGCTATGGTCATTTTGCATTTTCACTGCTTCTTATGCAGCAGGAAGAGTAATCAATTTTTTCATGGCTGACATATTTCATTCTTGTGCAATGTTAGTTGGGCAGTCGCAGAAGACTGGCACAACCCTCATGTCGTGGACAATGATAATGAATTATGTTTAGCCAATTGATTCCGTTTATTTGATTAAGGGTTTCTCACCAATACTGTCGATATTTTAAACGGGACAATGTTTAGAAAATAAAATGAATTGCTGATGCAGATAGAAACACAGAGATGATGGTTCTCATGTGAGGTGGTCGTCTTGCTGCTTAACTTAACTCGATGTGGGTTCTTGACAGGAAGAAGTAGACACTTTTATTGATTTATCGAATGTAAAGGTATTGATTTATTTGAAATGAAGGTGGTGCTTTGAATAGGAAAAAGTTGGGTGATAAATAGTTTCTTGAGTCACCTAAGAAACAAGCAAACTACTAGAGAAGCTGCATTAACCACTGTCATGAATCATCCCTAAAACAGCTTTAATTCCTTTCAAAATCTGACTTACCGACTGCTCTTTCACTTAACCACACCCAAACTCTTGTAAGAATATAAGACATCCACTGTTTGCTGTCGATCTTAGGAACAACTACTAGGTAACTTCTTTCTTGGTTTCCGCAACTGAAATATTCACTATTTTCACATATGAAATCTGTCAGGCATGTAGTACAATTAGCAGCAGTTCCTCTGCTAGGCAACAAAAGGTCATTTTAATATCAACTATATCTAATAATAATCACCACCCATCATTATGCCATCAATTACTGATATCAATCAGCGAGGAAATTAATCATTACAATCCCCTAGTCGAACACTCCCCCCCCCCCCCCCCCCCCCAATTCAAAACAGGAAAATGTGGAACTAATCTGTCAGTTGCAGTGCTTTCAATCGTACAATATCCTTTCAATCCAAGGCAATTAGCCAAAATAAACAAAATACATTCCACGGAATTAACCCGCGTACGCTCGGTACGCTGCCCGACTACCACTGCAACTTAAATTTTTTTTTACTTTTATTCCTGAAATCAATTCGCTGCTAGTGGCGATATCATCTTCGATTTTTGTTTCAAGCCATTGCCTCAGGAGAATGCTGCTCCATAAGTCAGCCGAAAGATAATTCAAGCCCAGCAGCACACATATGTATTTTACATGGTAAATTACAAAAGATTGGCAATTTAAATGTGTGGCCTAGACGTGAAGTTGGCTATTTCCAAACCGTTGTCAATAGTAAAACTGTTCCCATACTACTACTGAGACCCGTCGATCTTCATCCCAGTAGTTTTAAGACATTATTTTATTTTAGGGCACTGACATGTACCGGGCACACTATGTATGGTCATCCATTTTAAATATGGTCAACGGACAAAGTTGAGCCTTGTCACATGACTGGCTGGATCAACTTCACTCATGGGACTACGAATGCAAGTTGTTAAGCAATCGAAAGCAAAATGTGAACCACAAAATGTTGAAAAGCGATTGCTGGCGGTGGTGGGGAATTATTTCGAATATCATTAGGCGAATTCTTGTGCTCCAGTGTCTTGGACAAAGAGTATATACAATCTAGTTAAGGTCAATCTACTGGGTCCCAGCCGTTTTAAGAATTGTCTTTGAAACCTCCTAAGCAGGCTTTGATTCTAGAGACAAAGAAATAGAGATGAACAAATCATCACATCACCAAACCTCGCACAAATAACTTCTGGATCTTGTTCTCTTCGATCGAAATAAACCATTATGACCCACAAGTTGGAGGAGGTCGATGGTCAGGGCTATCTTGGCTGACATCGGGGTCACAATAAGCTATTCGCGTTAAAGAATTAAATGCCAGCTAATCTGTTCTGTAATCAGGATTGCTGTTTGGAGATTGGAAACCAAATCTCAATCAGGTCAACCGAACCAGTAGTAATCCAGCTTTCGAACACCCACCTTTCGACTCACAACTGGAAGCTTGCTTGGTAACCACTATAGGGAACAGCGAGTGAATACAAGATCGAGAACGAAATAAAAAGTTAAAACCTTCAGAAAAAAAAACCGTGCTTGTCTGTCCGTCAGACTAAAAGAATCTTTTTCCTAAGTTTCCACTGTAGCCGTTATGCAATTGAACCTACGAAAGTGTTAGGTAGGAGCAAATACCTGCACCTATAGCTGATAATTTGCATGTATCATGTGCAGTGTGCAAATGACTCTATTATATCCCAAATTCAATTAATAGAACCTGTTCACCATTAAGGTACCACGAGGTCATAATTTAGCTTTGCTGCGCTCTCTCAACCCGATATTCAACTCGGGACTCTGCATGGCCTCAACCATGAGCCTTCTAAATATAATAAATGATAATTATGTTTTTGTTTTGATTAATGCCATCATTAAGTTGCCACGTCGAATGCATGTTTCACGAGAGAATGTAATTGAAATAAATTCTCCGCATAGATGCGAGCACAGGAACACTACACGCGCCCTCTCTGCGCCACAACGCAAAGAAACTCTTCCGAACTCTTCCGTATGGACGATGTCGATGTCGATGACGGGTATAATGGTCTGGGTTCGATTTCATGGTAGTTTAGGAGCCGAATTACTCACTTACTGGCCACACTACCACAGAGTCTTTGGTTAGCTACAGTATGCTATTACAACACAATTGATATATGTTTCCGCCACGCCATCAGAGTGCACACTATTCATAGTCTGATTCCTGATTCGTAGCATCCCCGAGCGTATGCAGCTCGTGATGAATGCGAGTGTGCTGCCCAATGCAGAATTTATAATGACTATCATTTAATTATGACTCTGATGATGTGTGGCTGCAGGACATAGAGTGACCTAGTGTGTAGTTTGGATGAGTAAATAATTGTATTTCCTTGTTAGCCCTTTCGGGTGATTTGTATGCTAGCGATGATACACCCTTGCCATGGATTTATTGATTTAGTTGGCAGCAGGTCTATCCTTTAAGTGGCTTAAGTTAATTACGATGGAAACTTCAATACAATAAACATAAACTTGTTATGTTTGGTTACAGTTAAATCATTAAACGGACGAATGGTTATTCAAAGAACATGGTAACAAATTTCCGTTTTATGAAGAGTTTTACGTAAAATCTTTTTAATGTCCGATGTGGCATCTAATAAAGTGATAAAGTAAAATTAATATTAGCCTACAAGCATCCAATAGTGAGCCAGGGTCAATAAGTGTGGTGCGTACTATCTATTCCAGTTTTAGCCATACCCGAATGGCAAAGGATCTTTGAAAAGCTTTCTCATGAGATAAATACTTTTGCAGATAGTTTTGAATGAGATATACACCTATTATATATGATGCTGGTAAATTCCCAACCATTATTCTTTCAAGTACGGATCATTTGAAGCATATTTGCCAGACATCTTAATTAGCTCATAATTTGCTATTAATTTATAAATAACCGACGTATTTGATGAAGAAAGGATACTAATTCACCAAATGACTAAAGATATTATAGGTATTAATCGACAATATAACGGTAAATGCATTCCACATTTGCAAAATTAGCACAAAAAGTCATTGTAAAAGGACATTTTTGACGGGGATAATTTTGAGTGTTTTTTATTTTTGTTCTGTTTTTTTGTTTGAAGAGAACATTTTGGTACACTGCCGAACCGATTGTACGATTTTCCATAGTCTGTAGGTACATATATGCAAAGTGGATATAATTCTCTCGCGCGGGGTTTGAAATAAATGTTTAATAATGAATTTGAGAATCATCCTTTGGCCAAACTGTATCTCCAACGAACAATTTTATATGAGAACGGGACAGTGGGCCGGACGACGGACGACGGACACAAAGACAATTTCATTTCAAAATACATCATGAGGTAGAATCCACGCTCCCAACTCTAGCTCTATCTGATGATATCATCAACATGTATCCTATGACATCTAACACCTTCCAATGCCCATGAATCTTAAGAATACAAGAAAATTACAGTACTACCCAAGACGCATATGTAATTTTCCAAGAATGCGCTACGCTAACGACAGTGCTTCCCTTCTCATATCCAAAAACTATTTGTCTTAACCTGAGATACTTTTTTTTTTGTCCATACTAATCTCGATGATAATACACCGTTTTTCTACACGAATAGAGTGCACCACCTACCATCGAACGATTATCGTTTGCATACTAAACATTATAAATCAAATCCTTGCAACTAAATAACCCACCCCAGCTCGACCGGATAATTTATAGACTTGAATCTTACAATAAAAAAAAAAAAAAAAAAACAGAGCAATTTAAACAGTCCTTCATGAAAGCAGCTACAAACTCGGGCAATAAAAGAGTCTATAACTCATCAGAGTTCTTAGCTCCTCGTGCCGGGAAGCCAACATTTGAACTCCCAGCCGACACATCTCTACAGACCTGACCACCTTACCGCGGCGACGCGACGTTAGCAAACGCTAACTACACCACTATCTGATTATCATATATGGTCAACGATGCGTATGATCGCGTCGATTGTTCTGGTCATGCACAAACTAAGCCACACGATATGCGAAGGTTCTCATTATCCGGCAAACAGAGCCTCATGAAATTACCTCCCGGCGGATTCCTTCCCCCGAGGATTTTTCCTACGGCCCCCGTCGTCATCATCGTCGTTTGCGACGTCCGCGTCGTGGTGCTACCAAAAAAGGGAATGAAAATTTCACGCGTCTTAAATCGTCCTCCAGTTTGCATATGTGCCCCGCCGCCGTTGCCGTTGCCGCTCACGATGTGGCGGTGAAGCACTAAAACGGTATCATGGACACTCGACTGAGTACACAGGTGCGCTCAATTGCATACGTGCTACGGCTGAGCAGCGTATGCATTCGGCACTGACAACCGGGCCTGACAGGCAATAGGAAGACAACGTGCAGAGCGGCGGTACGGTCTATCGGCAGTCGCAGCCTTGTTATTACAAATGATCTATAGCTATCAAGATGAATGCGGTAGCATCGCCACCTTTTGGTCAAGAATTCTGCCAAGGTACGGTTTTGTGTGTAGGTTCCTTTGTTTTGGAAAAAAAAGACGTGCTATGTGTATACACATCAGCACTTCCTTAATATTATGATTTATATAACGTAATTCCATTGGGAGTAATAGTATGCTACTGTAGCTACTGGAGCCACACCGCCACGATGCATGCAGAATGGGGTTGACTTAATTGCGCGCACCGACATAGTTCAGAGCTGCAAAGTTTCTTTTTTTTTTTGTAACCATCGATGATTTAATGCGTATCCACAAGCAAACATACATACATATATTTACAGATGTAGAGATACGAGTATTAGGGCAGGTGATTCTCTCTGCAAGCGTCTGATCTTTGTTCCCTTAATTGGTCAAGGATATACCTACAAAGAGATAAGAGAGTTCTGAGATTTCAAAATATTTTCAGGGTCATCCAAGTCCAGATCGTAAGATTCAGAGAAAAAATCTATCAAAACATATCAGTGTAACACATGACAGTGCCATCAGCAAATCAACGTCTATTGGTTCACAACCCAGAGAAAAATTTGCTGTGGTGAAAGCCATCTTGATCGTATGGATGACGAAGATTTCTTTTTATACCCTATCCTAAGATTATATTAAGTTCGATATATAGTTTGTAACATAGAGAAATATTTCAGAAAGACCCAATATATATAAATGATCAGTATCACTAGCTGAGTCGATTGAGCTGTTTTGCAAACGAGGTCCATGGAAAAGGAAAAAAATACAAGTGTAAAAAAAATTCAACATTCGCCCACTGACACGCCCACTTTTAAAAAAAAAATCATTTTTTTTTAGTAAATATTTTTATAAGATACTCGAAAAAAATTTATTTAAGCAAATAGGTAAACATTTTTTACTCTACAAATCTTCCATACATTATATTTAAATTATTGTGGGGATATATTCAATCATTCAAAGGTACTGTTCTTAAACATAGCTCGTACAATATCTTATGTATTTCGATTCGAACAAAAATTACTGTGAATTACAATGCAACCGGATTCAAAAATCGTAAACAACTCGCTTTAAATAATTCCGACACCGACAAAAAACATAATGCGACCTGCTTTCGAATTTTACTAAGTCAATTCTTTTTTATCCCTACTTCTTTCTAGTGAGTGCCGTGGCGCAAGGATTTCCAAGTTCGAATCCAGTAAAATACCATACAAGTTTTTCATGGCCCCACCTCTTGCGAGCATCTGACAATCATTCAAGAGTATTTACTGTCATGAGGAAGCTTCTCAAAAACCCTCTGTCCTTCAGATACGGCATAAAACTGTAGGGCCCTTCTGTACATGCAGAAATGTATACCACGCACAATATGTAAAGTTGTGAAAAGCTAGACACTGGCGCTCCATGGACTGCTTATGGCATAAAGGCGTACAGTGCCGAAAGTCATAATCATAGCTCGTATAATAAACTATTTATTCCAACACGAACAAAAATTACTGCGAATTACAATGAAACTGAAATAAGAAATCCCAAGCGATTCGGCACAAAGAATTTAGACACCAACAACAGCGACACCATGTGTTAAATGAGACCGGCTATAAAGTTTTACTACATATGCTCTTTCCTATATATGCTCGCATGTGCCCTGAACATCGGAATGATCTTGATGAAATAAATTACTCAATCTACTCTAAATGATCGACACTGTTAGTTTATGACTTCCTATTCAACAAAATTTTCAAGGGATATATAATAATAGCTCAGATTTTTTTTTAAGCTAATCAACATCGTCAGCAAACACTCCTTGATATTCAAAGCTATTACAACCACTTAACTAAAATAACCAACACTACTCCGGTTCAGTTTTTTTGAAATTTCAAATTAAGGATTATAAAGGAAGGATTATGCCCATGGCTCTATTATGTCTGATTTTTATCTACATAGCGTCCACTTTGATGACGTTACTATCCATAAAATCCTTGATTAAGACATAAAACTATGGAGAACTTTATGAACCTGAGGCAATATCACTCACTGCGGTGTTGTTACATAACAATTACCGACGCTTAGAAGTTCTTTACGTAGAGCTCTTAAAAGTTGAAGGAGGTACTGCGATAGGATAACACTCGTGGCTAATTTGAATTCAACTTGATCGTATAGGTGATTAGAATTTTAACATGCTTTCATTTTAGTAACATTAAGTTAATGGCAAAAGTAATGATCCAATTTAAAGCTAAGGGTAGCGTTGCACTATCTTATCGGGCAAAGTATGCCGAGGAGATCCACACCAGTGATGATCGTGTTTGTTTAGGTGGTCTGTGAAAAATCTGGAATAGTCAAGTTTTGATACAGGTCGTTTACTTCTACTAAGATAGTTCTATGGACGTGGTATTTTTGTTCTTATATTCATATAGGATTCTGAATCACGTGAACTCATTAGGTGGTTTCCCTTCACTCTTTAGCTTATCTGGCCTACGAAGTCCCGGAGATACCATTACGTGCATACATTTTTGACAGACAGACAGAGACACGGGCAGAGATGAGCCAGATGATCCCGATAATCCAGGACTAGAGGAAGGATTAGTCGCCTTCCTAACTGCTGACTCTAGCATATGTGACAGACTGTTCGGCTTCTTTGATATCTAAATTAACAAAGCAATGGTTACTTTAGCTTAGGAGATTGCCTTCCTTTCACCCTGGATTAGCCCAACAAGATGAGGTGGACCAACCTTAGGTCTTAGGAAAGCGAACAATAAGTTTATATCAAGTTAGGATAGGTTTTTTGGATAGTTAGATTAACAAGATCATATAAAGGGATTTCAAATGTCTTCTTCTGATCAATAGGGCAGGTACAAAGAGGATGAATGATACTCTTCTCTTCCTCTTTGTCTCTGCAGCTCCTGCAAAAGTCGTTCGATAGAATGGCCAATCGGATAGTGATGCTTTAATCGATTCTGTGGAGACTTTTCTGGTCCGGCTTGGGCCAAAGCTGCCTTTAAATATGTGAATTCATTTTCTCAGATTGCAATTATTAATGGGGTCCTTGCTAGGTACCTTGCTAGGGGCATACATCGATTGTTTTTACCCGCAAGTATGTATATCAAACGTGGTCCCTAATTAAGTTTTTATTCATCGGCTTTACAGTTTCCCCGATTATCTTTGTGGCTTGGCACAATTGAATTGTTCCGATAACTCCATAAGAGTTTTGCGGCAATCGATGGCCATCTTTGATGAAAAGAGTGACGACACCAGGAACTTAATTGCTGTTTAGTTATCAGTGAAGACGAATACTTTCAATATACTTAAACTATTTCGGATCCTCTTTAGTTGCTAAAATTCTCGCATGGAATACGCTGCAGTGATCTGGGAGACGAAAGCAGTTTCCTACGTTTAGCTCTGTGGTAAAAACTCCACCACTAAAGCCACTAACGCTTGTTTTCAAATCATCTGTGAAGAAGTGGATTGAAGCAACGTCTACCTCTTCTGATTTATTTCCCAATGTTCTCGGGAAGGGATAGAGGTGCAGACGCTTAAAAGGGGAATAATCGAAAGGATCAGACATGCAACTGATCAAGGCGCAATTTGCTTAATGACAATATCTTGTGGCAGTAGATTCTGTGGGAATACAATCATGGATTCATATCTCATATATGTACTTGACATCTGTCAAAAAGTACAGCTTCCAAGCCTGAAAGAAGAAATTCTCTTACGTCAAATCATCGGCGTCACTTCCTGACTTGGTCACTGAACTCATCCATTGAAAGCAAAAACAATACGCACACTCTAAAATGGCAGCACAACTCTCTCGGGTAGGGCATAATTGCTCACTTTTCACAAAAAAACAGTCAAGCTTTACACATCTTACCGAACAGATTATACCATTCCTGTCAGCGTAATCCCTTCGTCAAAAAATGGTGAAAAAAAGGAAAAGATAAATGCTCAATCAACGTGATTATGGTTACTTAATTGAAAATGGAGTCAGATGGAGTCATTCCTGACCTTGTATCCCTTCTTCCGCTATGCGATAGTAGCCGATCATCTTGTAACATCGCAGATGACAAGCCCGATGGAGCACCCATTTATAGCGACAAATGAACATTGTATTGGCTTGTTAACACATGTTGACGACAATCCTATTCCATGCACAAGGGACTGGTCCCAGTTTTTGTTTTTTTATTCCCAGGAAGAAATTCCAAAGTCACTCTATATTCTATGAGAGACCACTGTCGTCCAGGCGGCGGTGGCGGCGGCAACGTGCAACGCCTTGAATGGCAAATTGAAACGGAAATTTTTCAATTAGTTTTCAGTTTGCATTCAGACAGTTCTGTTGGTCACACGGCGCGTTATTAAGGACCGGCTCACGCGTTGCATTTTGCGAGCAGACGCATTACATGTATCGGGCGCTCATTAGATGCGTCAAAAAATGGGCAGAACACATTCACCGGATAAGGCCGAACCACTGTCTGACTGTAGTCCACCGTCTGATGGTGGAGAGGATGAACTTGGAAGTATTAAGTTAGCTTGGAATCTCCGCTGGAATTCGGCTCAAATAGAGAAATTTATTAATTAACAACAATTATTTTTATTAACGAACTCGACCCCGCCATAACCGGTGGGGAATATGGTATTCCCCATGTATCGAGGATCGTCTACGTTTGTGGCTTGTGCGCAGATGTGCGGCAGCTGTTGCTGTTGCGTTCTCGATTGCTCTGCTTGTTATTCAAAGTAATTAAGCAGTCTTCGATTGATTAACTGCTTTATAACACTCTTGATCAATAGGGTAGGTTGCGCCTCTTGAGTATGTTGAGCAGCGACGTAGTGACGCATTGCAATTATCCACACTTGGATTGCCATTTGTGGCTGATACATATTATATCTTGCTTGTGCGGACAAAAGTGGAAGTTTCGTTGCGTTATGGCAAATGGAATAATTTATGCGGTGGCACCTCACTGTTTACCATTGACTCAACCTTCTTATTTGGTAGTGGACCACAATAGGTGGATACAAGTGTTGACAGCTTAGTAGACATACTGGGTCTATTGTTTCGAACTCGTGCTGCAATGTGTTGCATGTTAATTGTGGTATCTCGTAACAGATGACATGATGGATAGCCTAATGGAATGATGAGAAGAGGAACACTGTTAAGAGTAAGTTACTTAAGAGGGTATTCGCCTTGTTTTCATGGACATTTTGATTCAAATTGTATAAGGGGGAGTTATTTATCGATTTGGGATCTTTTTTTAGCCTCGATCCATTGGAACACACGGAGTCGGCGTAACAGAGAAGCAAATTACAGGTTTCTCGTCCTTCCATTTGTGGGCTAGTGAATAGAATAAAAAAAACTAGTCGACATTGTAGATTTGCTTCATGGAGTGATTGGATGTGGTACCTACCCTCTATCAAATATTCTTTAACCACAAAAGAATTTCTCCAAAAGTGCAGGAAAATCTTATCAAAATTTTAGATTTTATTCCCGAAACAATAGGATTGTTTTCTTTAAATAAAAATTAAGCTTTATTTGGATGAAAATTCTATTACAATTTTCTTATCCGCAGCTTAGTTTCTCACCGAACTGTCACAGACCTTTTGACAGTCCGCTTTTTTATCTGCCGCTTGTTTCCAGGCAACTTTCAAAAAATGCCATTCATTTAGTCAAAGCACTGGCAGGTTTTGGGTGGGTTGTTCTGACGCTTCCTGACCCTTTTTATACCCAATCCTAAGGGTATATTAAGTTTGATACATAGTTTGTAACATAGAGAAAAATTACAGATAGACCCAATAAAGTATATATATAAATGATCAGCATCACTAGCCGAGTCGATTGAGCTTTGGGCCTTAAATTTTGAGCTAGATCGATGAAATTTTGTATTCAAGGTCCTCGCAGAAGTAAGCAATACAAGTGTAAAAATTGTTAAAGTCCGCCTACTGACACGTCCACTTTTCAAAAAATTCACTTTTTTCAGTATATTTATATGAAACTCGGAAAATCTTACCAAAGCAGATAGGTAGATACCCGACATATCTTCCATACATAGACTGATTTTCGACAGTTTAATCAAAATAATAGCACCTTTTAGAAACAAAATACAGTATGTGTTGAAACATTTTTGAAATCTGACTACTACCACGCCCACTTATTGGGAAAATTCATATTTTGGGGTAACTTTATGAGATATTTGAAAAAACTTGCTTAAGCACCAATATTCGGTGGAAGAAGAAGCTATGTGTATAGGAAAGGGATAGGATATTTTGTGATATGTTTTGTGTAACTTGGATCAATTTGACTAAAAGACGATTTTTTTGAAAACGTATTAAATAATTTCATTAATTAAAAATCGCAAACACTATAAAATGACTTCAAAAATTGCTAGGCAAAAGTACATTTAATGCTACTTTTTCAAGGATTAAGCGGTCTAAGCCAATTTGCGCGAAATCGGTTCCAAAGATTTTCTTCAAATTTCATTTCTAAACTAGTATGACATTTTTGGCCAAAAATGTAAATAATAGTACTTTGCTTAAAGTCAACCTAACAAAATGTAATTTTTCTCGTAAACGGCTCAAACTATTGCATTCCACATTTTTGTTTTACTCAAAAATTTATAATGTATGTACATTTGTAGATCGTCAGTTTTATGGATCTCAACTGCACATAAGACGCATAGATAGAAGTGCAAGTTTGTACGACCCAGTCGTGCAATTTGTTTTTATTGTTTTATCAACAACAATTTAAATTGGAATCGAACTTCATTTACTTATATACCTATGTAAGTTTATATGTAAGTTTTCGTACTAAATATACATATATTTCAGATTATTGCGTTCCACGCTGGTTCATTAACGAACAGGTATGTTCGATCGATTTATTTGACGTTTCGCTTCCCCAATCTGAACAGTATAAACGATTTTTAATGTATTCTGACGTTTCCGGCAAAATCAAGTGGGAGCTCACGCACCCCTTCTTAATCGATGGTAGTTTTTACGACATTTTCTAGAGTCGTTATGTACATTTTAATTGAATGACAGTGTAGAAACCATTTCTGTGATTCCTATAATGCATCTCTTGAGCGTCTTGCTTCTGATTTTGGAATGATCGGTTCTTATGTGCCTCATAACACAAGTTATGGAATCGTATTCGTATTCTTATTCAACATCATGCACTTTATTTTTCTTTCAAATCCACCCCTTTCGTCCTTCGCTATTAGAGAATAAGAAGATTGCATTCGTGCCTGAATTTCATTCATTTGAATCCTTTCAAAAAAATATCATCAATTCTGTCGCTAAAATGAAATTAAAACATTTCCCAAAGTTTATTGCCCAGTCGAATTCCTTTTCAAACACCGCTACTGATCAAAACCAAAAACAACTCCCTGGTCGTGGATTCATTAGCCTGGTAAACTATGCGGCGGGTAATAACTTTGCAAAACCTTTTAGCGCCAATTCTTCGCCGCATGGCACACTAAAAAAGTGAAACCATCCGCAAAGTGGAAAATGTCCATTGAGCTCATAAGTTCCCCATTCGACATTTGGCATGCGATCGGCACATTTAGATGTCAAAAAGACCAAATGTTCCTTGCATTACCTGGACCATTTCTGTGGACTTCCGTAATTACATTCAGCAACCTATCTGGCTATTTCATGTGACATTCTACCCATACGTAGATATGCTGTCTTATCTTAATGGCAGCGATTCACAAGCTAGTGGACACGATGGCTATGCGATAGGAAGCCGTACCACAAACAAGAGTTCCAACAAGATTCTTATCGCGTATCGCATCATCATCTTTGCTAAATTGGCGGCAAAGCGCGGAAGCATATTATGAAAATATGCTTAGAACTTGACTTAAACCGTGTGGCTACGGTGATGGGAAACTCTTGTCAACAGGGTTGATGTGAGATATTTCAGGTGCCACAGGTGTGCATTCCCACCGGTTTATAGTTAAACAACGAAATTGTATCGCATAAAGTTGAAGAACAAAAAATGTAAGCACTGTGATAACCTACTAAATCCCCGAGGATCTCCCACTAAATACCTTACGGAACCAGTTGCGGTATCTCATAGTGTCGAAGGTAAAGAAGCAGGAGAAGAAGGAAACCTCTGTTTGGAGCAGACGGCGGCGCTGAAACCAGAATTTGGACTCCGAGGGAAAACCATTCAAAGACTTTGATCACTTTGCAATCGGATAGCTTCATAGATAAGATCAGTGAATTAGAAGACAGAGAGATCGGGATTCCGGACGACCAACTAATCAGCAGTCTTCAGGGATGCTAACATCGCTTTCACATGATGGTGGAATTTTGTTTTTGGGATTTTTTGTTTGCCAACAGGCGGGTGTAAAAGTTTGTGCATAAAATATGATAATGCATTTCTGTTGTCACCTTTACAGAGAGAGGTAGACCATTGCCACGATGTATCGTTATCACTTATTTCCTTTGGTATGCAAGTCATTAGGCATCAGTGGAATGACGCTAAATGTTAACAAGACTGTCAAACAAAATTTTAACGCAAGAAAGGACAACCTGACCGCATTTTCCAACTAAATACTGAAGGCAAAAGCAAGACTTAAAGAGAAATGGACATCGACGCGGAAGTTTTTTCAGCTTCTTAATCTAAAAAGAGGCATGAACATCAGAGTGTGTGGTCCTGCTTCTTTCATTCGCATTCGCGTTAAGAACTTGAGGCACACATATCACCATTGTGTGCATATAAATTTTTAACAACTCATCAAAGTCATCATGTGGATGGTCGAAAAATTACCACGACCTTGTGCTATCAGGGTCAACAACAGTCAACAGTCTTCACCTCGTCTTTGATACCATGAATGCCAGCATGTTTCATTTCAGATGGTGGCTTCAGCAATAAAAACTTCAGACCTCTTTAAACCTTACAACGACCTTCTACCATATTCAGTATAGAACCAATGCAAAATTTCGTTCCCAAAGCCCGAAAGACAATCTAGATTTCTCTATAGTTCTGCTCTGACTTTGGACACTAACATCTGTTAAAGAGAAATCTGGCAAGCTATTAACAGGGATACTCCTGTGTCCAGGGAGAGACCCGCAACAATGTGATTTTACTGTGTGCAGCGAGCTGCAAGAGAGTTTGAAGACAATTTCAAACGAACTTCGACTCAGAATTAAAGGATATGAGAGCTTTAAGAGCTGCTTGGTTATCTAATAGTAGGTACGGAAGTTTCTTCTAATGAATTCTCTGGCGCAGAGCTCGCCTCCAGTCACCTACAGTCAAAGAAGAATAAACATTTGACGCCATTTGCAAAAATTATAGAATATCCCGATAGGGTGATGACTTTAACGCCATTTTGTAGTATTTGTTAAATCAGTAAAAAGCTGCTGTAACAAACAAGTAACAAACTCTAATTGATGATGAAGCTGTACCTTCGGTGTTTTTATTTTTGACAATTTTTTTATAAACAGGTGGCCGATCGAGAGATATAGTCGACTGAAAAGTTATTTCACATTTTCATCGGGTGATTCGGGTTTAGAGACCTCTTTTTTCGCACGCATATCCGTAGTCTACCACTAATCCCAATTAAACACCACCTCATGTACAATCTGCATTCCTAGATCATATCTACACTTTGTTTAGGAGGTTAAGGAGGTATTAACCGACTGCAAAGTATTTTTCCAACAATTTCCAGAGCTTATCAGCACTGTGAGTAACCCGCTTTTATGCGAAAGGTTAATTAATTAATTTACGCTCATTTTACCGTACCCATATCACATGAAATAAATGTTTGACATTTATCCGCGTTATATCGAATGTTTGGTTAGCTTCCAACACAAATGTTTCACAAACATGCCAGCCGACATAAAACTCCATTCGGTTGTAGGTATACAAATGACAGCAATCCGAATCAGATAAGAAACACTTGTGGTAAAGTATCCATCGGATACGCAAAAAGAATTTTATCTTAGATTAATGCCATTGCGCGCACGCGTAACACAGCAATGAACCGAACCGAACGTGTAGATTTTACGCCTCTCACTAAGTCATGGCGCTCCGCGATACTTCCTTCAACATATATCTTTGCGACACGATAACGTTCCTCCTCGTGCGCTGTAGGATATTTATTGAATTTAATTATAAAATCACCTCCTAACTTGGAATTATTCATTTTGACCCTTTCCAGCGATAAAGTACCTCCACGCCAATACAATAAACAAACAGATTCACGATACCAACAGAGAAGCTACCTGACCAGGACCCAGCATCCTCCGCCCACAGTCTAATTCACATACTTAGCGGAATTAATTTCAATAATTTTTTTTATTTTTTTTTTTTTTTTTTTTCTTCATAGAGAGTTAGGAAGAATCCCGAATTAGATTCCAGATAGATCGTAAATTCCACCCAAACCGATCTTCACATTCCCGACAGAGTCTCTACGAGCGATAGTGTGTGGTCATAGAAAACTTGGGCTGTAGCTTCCTCCAACTTGTATTGGTTCTTTTGGCCATCGTGGGGCATAAATTTCCACGATTCTTAAGAAATGCGTCTTCGGGATTCTCCAATGTTGGGTTTAGATAGGTCCCGCGTGGTAATAATCGCAGCTTCGGGATCGACTACTGGGTGTATATTTATATATTTCGGCAGGCAAACGGCTGAGATAGCATCAGGCAAAAGAATCAACATCGCTTAATCTTATTGCATGATAAGAAGGAAAAAGCGCACGAACTACGTGTGCTTGATGGGGGATTGTAAGAGGAATCCCGTGGTTGTATGAAACGAGAAAGATATTCTTGGCAATTTGCGTGCTACTGCTGATCCTTGGTAGGTAATAGTTGTCGGCACTAGAGAAGATATATGTTTTAATTTACTGTTCGGTGGCAATTATTCTGAAAGGCCGTAGGGCGTTAAAAACATAACTTAAATAACAACAAGTTATGCAACAAGATACTTGTTACATTGAATCTCCGACAGGTGCATGTCTTTTGATTTGGCATATCTAAGTACTTTGTGTCGTTTTTCATTTCATTGAGTTGTAAGCAAATTAGGAGTAGTGGGTGCTTCGAATTATGAGTGTATTTGTTGCGAAATAGTTTAGCGATTCTGTTAATTTTTTCTAAGGGATCGCTTTTAGAGAGAACCATTTCGCATCGAATTTGACACTAAAACTAGATCCAACACCAATAAAGATCCTGATAGTATTAGAAAGGATTTGGGTTGTACACTAGTTACCACATTCACATACAGAAGTATTGGTCGCGGGGGTAAGAATCTTGTCAGAACAATCTCTGTGCGATCAAATAATAGACAAGAAGAAAGTAAAGTGGGCAATTGACTTCTTCTCCCCATGAAAAGCACATGGCTTTGCTCTAGGAATAACCAATCTTACGACTAGCGAAAATATTTCGCAGATGCCTCAGCTGCTCATACGAGTATGAAGTACATTCGTAAGTACATATGTAAAGTTTGGAAAAAAACATACGAAAATACTACAATCCGTCTGGAGTGGATCGTGTGATACCCTATCCCTTTTCTATATATAGCCCCCCCTCCCCACCCCATTATAATTGCTCGAAAATCACGAATTTTCTCAAAACGTGGGCGTGGTAGTGGGCGGATCTAGAAAATTTTTCAACAAATATTAACTTTTGTTCCTAAGAAGCATTATTATTTTGATGAAATTACCGATAAACAGTTTTTTAAGAAAAACGCCCCTAAAATCTAGGCGTGGCCGTACACAATGTTTAGGAGATATGTAGACTAAAGTAAACTTAAGTAAGTTTTGTCAAGTTTCAAGTAAAAGGCTTCGTATACAAAATTTTTTTGTCCTAGCAAAAAATTGATGGGCCAAAAACTGGTGATAGACAGACGGACAGGTGGACGGACATTGACACTGATCAATTATATATGTACTTTATGTAGTCTATCTTTAATATTTCTCTATGTTACAAACTATGTGTCAAACTTAATATGTATATCCTTGGGATAAGGTAGTTCACCTGTCAGCTGTCAGACTGCTTTTTGATGGAAAAAGTCTTGCAAATTGTGTTGCCATTAAAACTAAAAGAACCAAAATGTAGACTAACAATTTGAAATAAGACACCCTCTAGCTTGTACCTATCCACTACCTCTTTGTGTCATGTCAACACAATTTAGCTTTGATTGAAATTATTTGAGAAAATGTTCGGATTATCACTTGCAGGCACTCAACATAAACAATTTATGGGATACATCAAATTACTTTATACTTTGCTATTTACTTTTCCGTTCTGCAATAAGATACTCACTTTTATACTCTTTTTTTTTTAATTATCAAATAACATTCCGCATCGGTAATACAATTCATGATAATCAACCTTTACGATTAGCTGTCTGCCCGATTCTAGGCTTCGACTTTCTCAATACGTTATGTTTTAATACTTTTTACTTACTTACTAAAGCCGTGTTTTATTGGAAAGTGTATAGCCACGTTAGTAAATTTTTCCACACAAAGCAAAAACAAAACGAAAAGCGAAGATAAATGAGTCAGTAACCAAAATTAATTGTTTTACGCTGATAGTACGATTTGTTTGTTAATGGTTGTTGTCTACAATCCGATTCAGCGCCATCTAAGATTCAAATGACATTTTGAAGATAAAAATGAGTATGGTCGTTTTATTAAGAACTTGCTATACACTTTCCAATAAAACGCAGGTCGATTTAAAGTTGGTACATAATCAATCTGACTGACATTAAAAACGTTCATAGTAATTATGTATATATCATACGTGCTTAATTATAATTTTTGAAGGCGCATGAGCATGGAGTAATAGAGAGGAATCCAGATGGCATATTTGAATATATACATATATGTACTATACGAAACCGCTTAAATGTTGTAGTTACGCTAAGTCCTTTAGTCTGCATATCGGGACGTATCGTATTGGTACTTCAGAACCTGCTGTTCCATAAGAATGAACGCCGTTGGGGAAAAGAAACTCTTGACGAGTAGACAATAGCAACGCTACTATGTCCAACTTCGTTAAACTAGTGGAATACCAGTCCAATGTTATAAACACGCCATCTAAAGCCGGTATCATCAGATGAACTATATATCGATTGGCAGTCCTACCACTCGATGGTTTAATCGGACAGAAGCATAAAGAAATGACATTCCACCCGATAAATGTCTGTCTGTCTAAACATTTAAACAGCAGTATGTACATACATATGTTAAAGTGCCTAACAAAAACACACATTCATTCATATGAAAAGTAACCAACTCCAGTTAACGTAACACCTAAAGCACAATTACGTAAGTTCCATCCCATCATTTCCTCCTGCAGTTTAGCCATATCATCATCAGGTTGGGTAAAGTCACAATAAATTTATCCCGCCTTGTACCGATGGCATTCGGACACCAACTGGTGCACAGAGTCTCATTATACTACAAGACGAAGCATATATTCTGCATCCTCCGGCATACCATACCAACCAACACAACACTCAACTCCTGCTCTAATAAAGAGACCTCCATACAAAGGTGCGCTCATCGCATGGCTCTCTATCTAAATTAATAATTCCAAACACCTAGCATGCTGATTGAATCTTCGTTCTCGGTGTTCATCTCAGGGTGGAAGCGGGTCCTGCCCAGAATAGCCCCTCCGCCTTTTCGCAAAAGGATTCCGCTGTTGTTGCACTGATTCTTAATTGGATATTTATCAAACGCGCGATATCTAGAGCATAATCTTAGTGCAAAGCATTGCTACGATCGGTGAACGTAGTGTGAAATTTATTGCTCCTGCCATGTCTACTTCTGCGCGAAGGCGGCAATGATGTCAGGTCCCGGTTTGGAACTCCAAGGTATCCAATTGCGATCGGAAAACTAATTGAAACAAATGAAGGAGCGGAATGTTTGAATAAGGGTCCCTCTAGCCAGTGCACATTCATAAATTGTAAACTCCTTTCATTTTCCCTTGGTGGAGGTCTCTCTCTACTCGTATCAAAGGCGGCTGCGGCTCGTAAACCAATGATCATTCCAAATCGAAGCCACCGATAAGGAGCCAAAGATGACGTGCATGTCATGCTGAACAATTTTATTGAAAGTACGTACTGCTGCCACTGAGCTAGCTGACTAGATGTCGCTGTACGCTGTTGTCCCTGTCGTCATATGACGCACGAGTTATAATCTCAGGAGGCGGCAATAAAATACTCCTTTTCAGCGAGACAACTCAATGGTTATTATTTTATGGTGCGCCTAATGTGGGTTGTCATCTTTTCGCAAAAATTACGTATGCACCTAGGTAGGTACCTGTCTGCCGAGAACACAGATGGCTGGCTGATATTGTGTCCGTGCGTTTGCTGTTACGTTTGTTAACCCATGACAGCTTTCGGTGTTTCTTTTATGTGCGGGAAAGTGGATTTGGAGACCAATTTATGATAAATTTCAACAAGGAATGAGAAATGTGGAAAGTAGATCGCGTGTGGGTGGACTTAACGACCTGGGTCATGATGTTTGCATTGGATTCGGGTGAAAAGGTTTTTGAAAAGTTGTTGCGTGCAATCAGAGCTACCATCGAGCTGGTAGATGGTAATAATTTATGTCTCCTAGTAAGTTTATGGGTTTGGAAAGGAGAATATCATGTGGCAATGAGATTCAACTCAACTATCCTTTTACACAAAATATGTTCCAATCTGGTCTCTCTCGTGATGTTGTGCAGAGCAGATCCTATGGTCGAATAGATGCTCTGCTATTATTTTCAGCATTGTTGGGACGGGTATTGGTGGGAACAGGCCTTTCAACTTCTTCATCACCATCCTTATATCCTTATAAAGGTCAAGCCCGGAGGCACACTGCCCTGAACCTTTTAGCTTCATTACTAATAAGATTCATTCCAACTTGGTATTGCTGCTGACTTATTCTGGGGGTTTTTTTAGTCAATTGTTGAGATGGTGGTCTCCGCTGGACTTCTCTTTACCAATATCTCGTAAGCACTGTGAATATATTCCTGACCCCTGACCCGCCGTTTTGTTTTGCGAAGCAGCTCATGATGTTCACGTCAAAGATGAACCCCTTTCTACTTTGCGAACTTATCTTTCGATCCATTGACTTGCGTCAAATGAAGCATCAAGCCGGGTATATTCTACTTCCTCAGTTCCTTCTTTTTGATGTCAACTATTGGCCCCACGTTATTGTTTTCATTTACTGGCCTTCCTCACAATTAATTTCTTCTTTACTTTACTTACTTATGTATGTCCTGTGTCGCCTTGCTTCTATCATGGATAGTATTTCAAACGTAGACAGCTGGCTATATCCTCTCAAGGTATTAAAATTTATCTATATCCTCACATTTACTGTTGCAGTAGATGGCATCATGCAGTTTGTCCTATCCTTGTTTCTTTTTAATGGTATTGATCTCAACCTTACTGGAAGTATTGCTATTACATTCCTTTAGCGAATGCTCCATCTAAACCTATTATTTGTTTAATTCCTTCGGAACAGAGTAAAACGTATCGAATGTATTCTGTTCAATGTTTTACTCGTTGTAAAATGGAACGCTAGTTACACTAAACACTGTGGTCTAAAAGCCTCACCAATCGGCAAAATTAATAAAAAAAATCCTCGATTTGCTTTAAATATAGTTTTCTAAACAAAGCACAACCATGGATACATATTTTCTTACTAAACTAAACCCATTAACAAAAAACATCTCAACAAGGCCACTTATAAATGCAGATTCCCCGATCTGGAATCAGTTCATATTTTCCGCTTTCCACTTTACAACTTTGCCGAAGCGGATTTAGAGAGCTGCATATCTACAGAAGGAGCAGTGACAAACTTCCTCACAATGTCAAACTTTGGATGGTTTTTGTCCTGCATAAGATTGAAAATCACACTCTCGCTGGTCGTGATGATGCAACCCAACTGTCTCAGACGTTCCAACGCCAAATCACGATCCTGAGTCAGGCGCGAACAACTACAATCAGCCACAATGTAGACCTTGTAGTCGTCTTCAACCAAATCAATTGCCGTCTGCTCCACACAAATGTGAGACTAGAAAATGTTGCCAAAAACAAACTCGTTAAATTAAAATTTAAATTTAAATTCAAATCATTTCTCACCTCCAATCCAAAGAGCACTACATCCGTTGGTTTACTTCCAGGGAACAACTCTTTGATTTTCGACTCTAGTTGTGGCACCATCATGCTAAACTTTGTCTTAGGGATGATTCCAGCTGCATGACTGAGGTCTAATTCCTTCACAGTATTTCCCAGTTTCTCTGGATAATGTTCGGTGGCAATAATAGGAACTTCCAATACTTTTCCCGCTTGCACCTGGAAATAGGTTTAGGAATTCGATGGTTTGTGTACAAGATACGTTGTGAGCTTTCAGCTGAAAAGCTTTATCTTATCACCACCACTCCACACTCCACTTACCAACTTGTTTGCATTTTTCACCATGTTATCAAACAAAGGCATTCCCGGCCGAAATTTATCTTGTATATCGCACAACAAAAAGAGGGTTTTCTTTGGATCCAATTTGCCAAGTCGCTTAATTTGATAAGCCATTATAAGGATGATAAATTGACAAATTGAGAGAAAACAATCTACTTCGTAACAGGTGATTTTGCTAATTGATCGGTGGAGTGTCAAATGCTGAGGATTGCCTCCGGTTGGTCTGGATTATTGAATTATGCATAGGGGGTAAAGTATCTTTTACCCTTGACTGTTGGTAATGATTATGGGTGTGTTCAGTAAGAGAAATTAAAGTTTGGATTGAAACCTTTATAAAAAAAAATCGAATTTAGTTCGCACAAAGATGAATTTTCTTCAAGCATTTCGCATGGATTTTTGCCGGAATGTTGCACAATTTTGGACTTCTTTTACTTACACCAAGGCCAATTTTTTTTTTTTTTAAATTACATTAAAATAGATTTAATGCTTTTTTTTGTTGACTGAAAAACTATGAACCACAAGCTATAGTAGTTTATGTTATATGGTGGAATTTTTTTATACCCTATCCTAAGGGTATATTAAGTTTGATACATAGTTTGTAACATAGAGAAATATTGAAGATAGACCACATAAAGTATATATATAAATGATCAGCATCAGTAGCCAAGTCGATTGAGCCATGTCCGTCCGTCCGTCCGTCTGTCCGTCCGTCCGTCCGTCTGTCCGTCCGTCCGTCCGTCCGTCCGTCCGTCTGTCTGTCACCAGTTTTTGGGCCTTAAATTTTGAGCTAGGTTGATGAAATTTTGTATACGAGGTCTTTGGAAAAGTAAGCAATACAAGTGTAAAAGTTTTTAAAATCCGCCCACTGCCACGCCCACTTTTCAAAAAAATCACCTTTTTTCACTATTTTTATATGAAACTCGAAAAAACTTACTTAAACAAATATGTAGATATACACTTGATCTACAAATCGTCTATACATTGTATATGGCCACGCCCACTTTTTAGGGGCGTTTACTTCAAAAATTAGTTTTCGAGTAAAAATATTAGTTTATAGGACAAAATAGAACATTTTGTGTGAATACATTTTCCACCGCCCACTGACACGACCAAATAAGATAGGGATAGGGTATCATACGATCCGCTCCAAGCGGATTGTAGCATTTTTTCACTGGTTTTTTGTTAAAATGCCTAAGAAAATTCAGATATCTTAACACACTTTTATGCGCAAATAACCTATATTAGATAGTCCACGAACAGGGAAAATCACTAAGGAAAAGGAGAAGATCCCTCTAAGTGGACTATAGGTTATTTGTGCTTTAAGCCTTATGAGGAGCTATTCGATTTCTCATCGTAGTAGATATAATACATAGACATTGATTGATCCTACTCCCAAAAGAGATCAAACTACTTTAGTAATTGTTCACCATTGGCGTGCAGAGTGCGATGTAGCCTTTGAATTCTGGGGAAAGTCCTTGAAAGTGAGCCATACATAAAAGAAGACTTCTGGCTCTCAAATCGGCAGTAAGGCGGTACATTTCTTAAGCATTCATACCAAAGTTTAGTGAAAGTATATGGTAGACGAAGTCATCAGACACATGCTGGCAGATGCGTCTAGACAAGCCAGCAGCGGAAACGAGAATCTTACTAGCTCTGGCAACATTGGCAAAAGAAGAACGGACTGATAAATGTTAAAATTGACAGAAAGATATTGAATTAAATACACATGCCACAAATAACATATAAAAGGCAATTTTCTACTGGACTATCTGATCAAATGATGTATTCTAGTCGCCTTAATGCTTTTGTGAAGGCTTAGCTTCACACTGAGCCTTTTTCACCATAGTTATTGAGATGTTTGTATTTTGTCCAAATAAACCAGCTACAAGTCGATACTCCATTTTCGATTTGGTTAATTAGACCCGGCTTCTATATTGAGCCGACGAGACTCAATATTTCTAACTTAAATAAATTTCTAAAATAACATTCCCTTATCATAATATGTCGAAATTATTGCGGCATATACCCCTTGTTGTACTAGAGGCCACTAGATTCTCTAGGACAAAATCTCTCATCCCGGTGCAAAAGTATTCTAGCAGCTAAATTAGCGAGGTGTTGGGAGCTCGGCCATTGAAGTGAAATAGTTTTAGGGGTTCCATAAGATCTTTTTTATTTCTATTACTTTTATTGCCCTAAAAATGCGTTATTCCAAGAATACCTTCTAGTGCTTCCGTAGTTAGGTTTTACCAAGCCGAATACCAATAATGTAAATATTTAATGAAAAAATTACCATTTCAAACTTCTGTATAGAAATTCAAAAATTGTTCAATTCGGATGCGACAGTCGAATTCGAAAAAAAAAAATGTTTGACTATTACGAAGTCAAAACACCTCTGAATGAATTCGCATTTTTTACAAGAGTTATATTTATTCGGTCTTGGAATTGTTTCTATACTTTTAATCAATAAATTCACGTCCCCTTCATCAAAGAATAAATGTACTAAAGTAGCTATTTTTTTCAAACAACTTTCTTAAAAATTCCACAATTTGACATTCGCACGGATAAAACTAAAAGTAAGCATTCGACTTACAAGTGACAATTTACTGTATGTACATCATATAAACCAAAGTAGTAGAGCTCAGTTTCCAAAGAATTCCCAAATTGCGCGTCCACCTCAAAAGCCAACTTATAGTCTACCAACCTTGACAACTAAAAACACACCACGGTGCCATCCTACGCTAAAAAGAGACAGCATACACGCTTTCAACTGACACTGGTACAATTCACCACACACTGCTACTTCCATCTTCCTCGCACGTACCATTCTTTTTTCAACACACAAAAAGGTGAAGTCTGCCACAACACCACGACGAACGACAGCCGAACGGTCTCTGTGTGAAAAAAATTCATTAAAATCGTCCGATAAAGCCAAATTTAATTGAAAAAAATGCTCTAAAAGCTTCCATAAAGTGTTTCTAATCGGATTTGGTGTGGTACAAACCTTCGGAATATCCAATTTACCGCGATAATGCAATATTTTGGTGCTGTGCCATCGCCACAATAGTTCGACCTCTGCACGCACCAGCCAACCATCCATCCTCATCTTCACCACCACCAATCGCACACTAATAACAGCAGCTGCTTCTCCCTCTGCGTTCAGTGTGTGTGTATGTATTTACGAGTATAGTGTACGCGACAGCAACAACAAAACCCAAAAGGAATTCAGTGTAAAATCTGTAGAAGTGTTCAGTGTTTTTATTTTTTTATTTTTCTTTTTCGAAAAAAATAGTAGAAAATTTTTCCGCTAAAAATCTCCTTTATTCGTGTTTAAATGTAACGAGCAACGAAAAAAAAACGTAGAAAAAGTGTACTAAATCTGTGTGCATATAGTCTCCTCAAAAATCGTTCGTGTGTGTACCGTGCGTGTGTGTGTTTTTGAGAGGAGAAAAAGGGAAACCAAGTATATTTTTCAGGTGTATACCAGTGCGTTAGTGTGTGTGATGAGATGTAATTGGTTTTGTTGCTCGTCTTTCGGATTCGGAGTTGCCCTGAATTTTCCGCGGATGAAAATCCTTTGGGCGCCGAAATTAATCGTTTCATTTTAAAATTGAGAACCGCCAATGAGTCGACGACAGTCCTTGGATCGACCAGGTGCGATTAATGTGTTTTTTTGTTCATAATTTTGCTCCAAAATATTTCATTCATTTTTATACCTATCGTTCGCTGAAGTAGAAAGTGTCAGACGAAGATGCAAGAGGAAAACTAATAGAAAAAATCTCAGCGAAAGGGAGACGCAAAGAAAAATGTAGTGACAAAAAAAAAACGAAAAAAAGTTTCCTCTGCGCTGCTCTGTGCTAAAAATAAACGCATTGTCGATAGTTGTCTCGTTCGTCCCAACAGCAGCCAGCGGCAGGTAGTCAATCCATTGATCTCTGTCAAAGGAATAGAATTTTTCTTGTCCAAAGTTTTGTTTGCGCGCCCTCTACAGGAGGAGTAGAACAAGCATATTCTCTTGCTTGCTTTTTTTTTTTTGACAGTGACAATCATGAGTGTTGGTAACCCTGTGCTGCTGGTTTATTGCTGGGAAAATAATGGATACTATATGGATTTTCCTCAATGAAAAATATATTTGTTTTCTTTCGAAGAACTTTTTATTGTGAACAATTTTTCAGCAAAGAGTTTTTAATAAAAAACAATTCCCATGGTTCAACGGCAGACTTGAGTAGAAAGTGTCGCCATTTTCTTTTTTTTTTCTTCCTTCTATCACTGATTTTTATTTTTTCATCCTCTTCGTTCTCTGGGATGTGATATGTGAAATGTGAAGAGAAACAACAGAAAATCGTATGTATGTATGTATAATTTGTTTTTACCTGTTTTTAAGCGGCGTTGCCTATTCTCTAGTTTTTTTTTTTCTTTTCTGTTAATTCCCATCTGACCATCTTCGCCACTTGGAATATAAAGGAAAATATTTTAGATTATGTTTCATAGAAAAGTATGGATAAAAAAAGGCAAGTATTAGGGCCGGCTACGAAATAAATTTCCACTTGGGGAAAAATGTGTGTTTGTAAACAAACAAACCGTTAAGTCGAAGGGAAAAAATCATGTAAAATATGTTTACTTTATTTATTGTTATTTTTAAGCATTTGGAATGTGTAGGAGGGAGAATTGTTTAAATTGTTTGTTGTTTTTTTTTTCTTCTAGTAAAGGGAATTGGTTTGTAATGGGATTATGGGGTCGTGTTAAGGATCGTGGCCAAGTGTAAGCTTGTTTAAATATTTACACTATATTCTAGTTTCTAAACAAGAGATAAACAAGTGCGTTCTAGGTCAAACAAATATTTACTCTTAAAGTTTGTTTATGTTAATAAAAGTAACAAGAGAATGTACCTAGTCAATATATATTTCATCGGAGAACATAATTTGAAGGAAAAGCTTGTACTATTTATAGTAAATACTAATACTAAAGTTACACATACATATGTACGTCCTCGGGAGTATTTTATAAAGCATTGAGCTTTCACTGCAAGTCTCTTATGTCCTTTGTAAAATTCACTAAATTTAAATTATTTTTTTTCTTAGATTTTTTAGTTGCTCGACTGGATAGTGTAATACAACTTTTTTAAAAAAAAACCAGTGAAAAATGCTACAGTTCGCCTGGAGCGAATCGTATGATACCCTATCCCTATCTTATTTGGTCGTGTCAGTGGGCGGTGGAAAATGTATTCACAAAATTTTCTATTATGCCTTATAAACTAATATTTTTACTCGAAAATTAATTTTTGAAGTAAACGCCCCTAAAAAGTGGGCGTGGCCATATACAATGTATAGACGATTTGTGGATTAAGTGAATATCTACATATTTGCCCAAGTAAGTTTTTTCGAGTTTCATATGAAAATAGTGAAAAAAAGTGATTTTTTTGAAAAGTGGGCGTGTCAGTGGGCGGATTTTAAAAATTTTTACACTTGTATTGCTTACTTTTCCGAAGACCTCGTATACAAAATTTCATCAACCTAGCTCAAAATTTAAGGCCCAAAAACTGGTGACATACGGACGGACGGACGGACGGACGGACGGACTGACGGACAGACGGACGGACGGACGGACGGACGGACATAGCTCAATCGACTCGGCTAGTGATGCTGATCATTTATATATATAGTTTATTGGGTCTATCTGTAATATTTCTCTTAATAATAATATACCCTTAGGATAGGGTATAAAAATAATATACCTACTTCGGAGAGGATAGGTTCCAACAATTCTAATGAGAAATAAATTTATTTAACTAGAAAACAATTTATACTCAAGTTATGTACTACTATACTAGAAACTCAATTATTTGAACTAGATTTCGAAGATAAACACTTCGAAACTTAACCTATTTATGCTGCGATGCACAGTGATTTCACCTTTGGGATGCAGTTTAATTTCTTGAACCTATTCAAATTACTTGTAGCCATTTTGTTCAATTAAACACAATTTGAATTCTCGTCAAAGTGCCAATGTAAAAATATTTATTATTATTAATAATGTTATGCAACAGAATAAATCAAAATTAGGTAGGTATTACCTTTGATGTGCAAAAAATGGTGACAACAATGGAGACGGATTTTCTTAGATGAAAATATGTCTAAAAACGCAATGTACAATGCGCAGACATATACTCAGATTAGAATTAAAAGAAAAAATTTCCTTGAAAAGAAAAAAGGTACCTGCTCCGAAAAACCAACACAGAATGGAAGTACCGGCCATGTACAAAACAATAAAAAACTACCGGATGCGAGGTTGCCATATTTTTGAGTGCAAATTGTGCTTAATACAAAAAAAAATGTTTCTATTTACAAAAAACTTCTCATAAACAAAGTTAGGTTAACATTGTACATATGTACATACATACGTGCATATATGTATGTATGTATTAAGTTATGTTACGTCTATTTCCGTACTGACTACTAAACTAATAACCAAATATATAATATTTTCTTATACATAACTTGTTTATTTACTACACTTTTTCACGGCTGGTACTAAAATTCCAAACTCTAAGCTTTTTAATATATGTACATACAACTAACTGATCGTCCGCGGCTTTGCTCGCTAAAAAACTTGCCAATTTTTTTCCTATTCCTTAAAAAAAAATATTCCAACACACTTTTTTTCAAAAATCCGCCCACTAGGGGTTTTAAAAATTCTTTGGATATGTATGCTGATTCGCTCCTAAGAATTGTTATTATTTAATGCAACTTGAAGATAAAATGTTTTTTTTAAGAAAATCGCCCTTGAAAGTGGGTGTGGCTATCATCAATGTTTTGATGATTTGTTAAGCAAGCATCTGCATATTTACTTATCTTGAGACGGTCTTAAAACACTTATTCCTTATGACACTGCAACGATAACTAATTTTTTAAAGCAATTTTTTTCATTGCGCCTGCACTATTAGAGTTTTTTTGAACTTGGGCACTAAACACATATCACTTCTACACTATTTACCTCTGAACAGACACTATTGGACAAATAAAAGTTCCTTGGATTCGAATAAGTTGTTATAAAACTTAGAAAGTGGTATTGGTAGTAAATATTTTCAGACACTATCAACAAGTGAGAAATAAAGCAGTCGTTTACAAATCAAAGCTGCAACTTTAGTTTTTTGTGAAATAGTGCAGTGGTAAACTTCATTTGTTCATTACTGTACATATGTAAACATTTGCATGTAATAATCGTTAAATTCTTTACGATCTCTAAACATGTTGCAGGCTTCGAGTTGCTGTGTTCATAATGAAGAAGATTTATGGTTGTTGTTTTTTTTTTTTTTTTTTATTCTTTACAAAGCCTTTCTTAAAACGATCCATTTACTAACGGCCTCTCTATCAATACTACCTCAATTGACTAACGTACATTCATCACGCTTGTACGTAAATACTTGCATCGACGTCTTCAATAGTAACTCGCGCCGATCATGGTGCCCTCGGTTTTCCTATACACCCGAAACTTGTAAGTTTTTAGTGACATATGTAAAGTTTACCCCAACACCTCTAACAGCTTTACGGAAATTGCGTCAAAACTACGGAAACGTCCTGAATAGAATATTGTTACTCCAGTTAAGCACCAAAAAGACTGCGGAAGACTAAGAAAACAATTATGGAAACAACACCTACCTCTGTGATGGACCAAATACACTGGAGAATCTTAATAGCCTTTAGTAAATATTTACCTACCTCCGGATGCAAAGACAGTTGAAATTGGAAGACCTTGTTTGAGGGGCTGGTTATTAATCAGAATCACATACCATACTCAAGGAGCCAGATATGAGCGGGTTTTCTTCCAAAGGTTGGTTAAAATTGTCATGGGGATGCTTAAGATATCAGAAATAGAAAACCTTATCGTGGCATACCTAATTAATACCTCAAAGAAAGATCTACAGAATCAATTCTTCACGAAGCCTCGAAACTTTTGGCGATAAATTCTCCACTCGACTATATGGCCACGTGTTTTCTGCTTCTTTTTCCGTCCGATAAGATGATAACTGTTGCGCACATTGCACATAAGAGAATTTTTTAATGGCAGTCCAGTTAAATAAATCAACATAAGCAACCCATAAAAGGCCAAGACCTAGGTTCCCTCTCCTGTATGAGCATGTGGCCGACGGTATACATTTCTGCACGTACAGTAAAGACCTGGATGTTTATGCCGTAGTCAAAGGTCAGAGGGCTTTTGAGAAGCTTTCTTATGACATTAATAATCTTGGATATTTGTCAGAAGGTGGGGTATTAGAAAAGCATGTTGATACTCTCTCGGATTCGTACCTTGAACCCCATGCACAATAATCCAACGCACTAAACTACTGCATCAGTCTGGGTCAATCAAACATTTCAATATTCAAAAAATGTTCAAGAAAGAGTATGTAGATCCTGTTATGAGCACAGTAAAACATACACTAATTGGTAAAATAAAAAAAAATTAATTATAAGGTCATGAAAACTCGTCTAGAAGGTTCCGTAGAATAGACTATGCTTGTCAAGGAAGGCACACTAGACCATAAGATCGCAATTAATATGATTCAGAGCAAAAGTAGTTCAAGTAATACCTTTGACTAGACCTTACCTTTCCCATACTACTCATAGTAATATTTCACAATCTTCCTCATTTAGACAAAAAAACGCGCTTTGTGTCAGAAAAATCCATTAAAAGTGCCACTTGATTGTTAGGTAACAATGCACAACAACAAAAATCTTCGCACTCCAATCCAATCGATAACACCGATTCCATATCGTTCCATCCCATGCGTACTAGAGTCAACACACAATATTCATTCATTCATTCATGTGGAAACCAAACTATACCAAGTGGTGCCCCCAAAAAAAAAGCAAAAAAAAAATGAACAGCTCTATAAATCAAAACCTATCGCACGCTCAATTGCCACCTACTATCTTAACTATACCTACCTCAATTCATCGTATTCATCAGACTATACATTCCAATTAAATAACAATAACTCAGCACACAATTCAGCCGACGTAGCTGCCACCGCCGCCGCCGCTGCTGCCATCTAATAATAGAGTGAGTGCTCGAGAAAAATTCTCGACTCTACGAGAATGGCACGTAACAATATACCAACAATACGCACACCTTAGTTGTGGCGGCGCACCTCTACTACCTGTGTAAAGCAAATAATGGTATGTCTGACTACTACTGACTACTGTGAGATCTGCTGACACATGAGACTTCAGGAACAATAAAACTCCCTAAACCGGCGGCAACTATGAGGTGTTGGCGGGCCTGTAAAGCAATAATCGAGCGCAAAAATCATAAAAACCACTTGACATCTAAGCGCAATATTTAAATTATTATAATTTATTCCGGCATCCATAACCCTGACCTACAGACAATAAATCGTGCAATTTATTGTTTTGGTTCTCTTATTTCTTTTATTTATTTATTTTTTTTTTTAATTTTTCATGCAGGCACCCACTGGTGAATATTGAATTAAGATTCACCAATTTCGTTGTAAGAGCGAAAGAGACGGCCAATTGTTTATGTGGGACACATGACACATTGCCAGTGGTATGGAAAAATCAATCAAATGGTCTATCATTCATTAAAATTTCAACCATTGTCTCTCGAATAATCAAGAAGTCTGTTCAAATTCATAAATGTCTACCTAGGCACTATTGTTCTACAACCCATCGGCAGTGTAAGAAGGGGGAAAAAAGCGACACAAATTACCCAAAATAAACGAAGACAATGCCTAAGCTCCTGCTTGAACTTTGGACAAATGTTTGCTGTCGCACTTATCTCTGATTATCTCTTATCACGTGATTTGGAGCTAACACTCTGTTTTAATTTCTCCCGTCTCGTATCTGTCGTTTTTGTTCTGTGTTTCTCTTATCACAGACTTGGTGCGAATAAAAAAAGTAAATCGCAATAATTTTCATTTTTTCTTTTGCCTTTAGGGTGTTATCAAAGTATTTTATTATTTAATTACCTTCTCAACACTCCCTTGAAAAAATGGGGGTTTTTCCTGTCGTGTGGCGGAAGTTATCTTTCTCTTTCTATTTTTTTTTTTTTATTTTTTTGAGATTTTGTGGTAACTCTCTCTTTTCATATACAGAACTTTTCTGCTTTGTTTATTTCAAACGACGACGAGAACGGCGGCATCAAAAAAATTGATTAATTTTTTATGCCATTCTCTTCTTGCGTTGCGATAGGAAAATGTAAAATTTTGTGTTTTTTTTCCGCTGTTGTGTTCTCGTTACACTTGGTCGTAATTCGCATGTCACAATACACACAGAAGAGCCAAAACTACACCACCGGATCTCCCTATAACCGTCGCCAGTGGAACAAGAGGGATGAAGACGAACTTCAATTATGATTACCCTTTGCGCTGAAATCAGTGTTGCCAACAAGTCGAGAGGGTAGTGTTTTTTTGTTTTTTTTATTGACATACAATCAGAGTCAACCTGTATATTGTACTATGACTAGTTTGGGTACATATGCGATTCTCTATTAGTGGGTGACTGCCCGAAACATGCACACCCAGGGAGATATGATATTGAACGAACTTGCTGCATTATTGCCACCCACTGAAAAGAAAGTACCTAATTAAAAGTTTTAATATTGCTTGCTACAGCTCAGGGCTATTGATGAAATGCTGATATGAGCTTTAGTGTAGAACAATTTGGAAGTCAGGTTGTAAAACATTTCAATATTTTATAAGATTTTTGCATACGTTTGTAATTCACAGTATTTTTTTCTCCGTACTCGGGTCGAAATGTACTAAGCACTGTCAATTTCCATAGTGACGTGGAAAAATGGCCAGCTACTGGATTCATACACCGCCTTTCCTTCCTTTTCGTTCCTCAAGCAAAACTTCACATCCCTATATACCTTAATCATCATACTCACTACTAATGACTATGAGCCAGGTTTTTTTCAAGCTGTTGTATCCGCCACGACATCCTCCAAACTAAGAGAAAGTCGGGTAGATCATCCTTTCAAAATCAGGCTCTTCTGAGTGCCAACACGCAGCAACATAGATGTTAACGAGCAAGCATATGAACTACGGAAACGGAGGAAAGATCCGCCCTCGATAGTTCTCTGGCGGAATCAGTAAACGTTCCGATCCTCTAGGGTCTATTAAAGGTAGCAAGGCAGATGTGGTTTTAAAAAGCCTAAAAAGTGTAACATTTAGTTCTGAGTGATTGCTTTTTGGGCACGTGCAAATGGTAGCAACTGTGTATGGTGTATTGTTAGCATATGGCAACATTGACACCGGTAGAGGGTGGTTTAACTATGAAATGGTGTTTTAGTGAGGCTGAGCATTTCTCTACATGGGGATTTGCACACACTTGCACGCTGCGTGGTGCCTTAATTCTAATTTGTGTGTTGATGACTGAACATGTATGTCAGCGTACACTACTGACATATCATTCGCGACGCGCGGTGGTTTTGTGTCATCGACGTCGCACAGATAGATGGAAGTTCATCTTAATCGATTTGTTGAGAGAATACACCGAGTTAATCGTCGTCAGTTGACATCGTCGTCGTGTTTCGTTTTGCGTTTATATCGTTTTTGTATTATCGGTCTCTTTTACACTGTTTGGTTTTCTCTCTCTTGTTCGCCTGAAATGGATACTTAATTTTTTGGCCTCTTGGGAACGACGACGCTCATCGGTTCATCTACACTTTTATACGTGTATGTGCGGCTTTTGTTGTCCTGCGTATCCTGTTTTGAGGGCGCATTCAAATAAAAGAATTACAAAAGTCGATGACAAAAAAAAACAAAATTTTTCGGGAGATGCTCAACTTTACGTGAGAAAATCGCTCTGTGAAAGAGATAGAGATAGCAAAAGCAAAAGAGTGTAAAGTTTTCTCGGGCGAAAAGAAAGTTTTCCTTGAAGGACACTAAGTTTTTTGGGCAAAAATAAAAGTGAACTTTGTTTTATTTTTTTTTTCTTGTCGACTCTTTTATGTGTATAAATTTTGTGTGCCGACATTTTTTTGGGATATAAATGGAATTATTTGTAAACTATGTTGGCTGAAGTAAAATGTAAAGTGTGTTTTCTCCTTTGAAATAGCCTCACAAACTGTAGCAGGAGTTATTTGTTAAGTTATTTAAGGACGAAGAACACAGATGGCCTTGTAAGAATTTGGGATACCATTTCGATTTAAAAAAAAAAAAACAGGAATATAAATTCAAAAGAATTGAAACATACAAAAACAGGTAGGTAAATTTTCTACTATTTACCTACAGCATCCTTCAAAAAGGACGTGTGGGTGTGGTATATCAATGAAGACAGACCCGAGTCCTATTCAAACATGGCAATGTTTTGATTTGATTTCTTTTATTTATTTTTTTTTTATTTTTATAATCTCCATTGATGTCCTTTTGTGGAATGATTTCGGTTTTTATATTTACCATTTGTTCCCGCAGAGTATTTTACATTGACCCATTAATATTGGAACATAAACGACTTGGTTTTTTTTTTGTTTATAAAATTCAAAGAGGTTTTCATGTAGACGATTAAAAAGTTAACAACAGAAGCAAGGTTAAAAGTAACTTGGACCCTTTTCTGTCCTCTGATCTGATGTGTGATTTTATGTTCATTCTCTGTGTCAAACGGTTGAATAGACAGATTACATTTAGAATATGCGTCTGGGTAAACGACGACGTCGACGTCGTGTAATGGGTTCAAATGTCTAGCAACCCAGATTTTGTGTAGACTGGTGGCTTTGCGTTCCTAATTGGATAATGTAACATGTCTGCTGTGTTTCAAATTTAAATAAAATATGCTGAAATAAAAGTGTGTACCTCCTCTTTCATTTCATCTACGCCTGAGGTGAGGTCGACCCTTTTTATAAATCATTGAACTTTCCTAATCCCTAAAAGGCTAAACGAGTAGATTTTGTGAGTTTAAAAATCGGGAATAAGGCTTAACTGGGTGGAAGTATGAATAGCTTTTTTTTTTTTTTTTTTTCTTATAACCACTGCCAAATGGACTAAAGATGTATGAAACTTGGAATATTGAGGTCGTTACACAGAAAATATTTAAGTACCCTAGTTCTGCATGTATGATGATATAAAGTAAATTAAAAACCTGTACAAAATAAGAGTAATAACCACTACTCTACAACTTATCACTTTCGGGCAATTTTGGGACAGTAAATAAACGCTTTTCGAAACCACTTATTTTGGATTTTTATCTGGGGCAAAGTCCGAAGCGACCTAGATAACTCGAATCAACCAAACTCCATGGTGTCCAGCAGATAATGAAAGTCCTTCATTTGTCAGAGCTTAGCTTAGAGTCTGCGATGCATAATAGGCTAGACAATCTAAACTACTAATCGATCTGAACTACATTCGGTGCGAGCCTCTGAGTAAACCTTCTTCTAGTGTTTGACTCAGATTCGGAGAATTAAAGCAATCAAATCCCAGCTGGTCATAGACCTCTAAGAAGCTCTTAGAAGGACATAAGCTAACGACAGGACATAAAGGAACAGAATATAAAAAAATCATCTAAGAAGAAATTAAAATTTCACAGTGTCGTCTTTAAGAGCAAGCTTCTCATCAGCTTCAGTCTAACCTCAGGTTATTTCTTGACTGGAGGTTTGAAACACTTCATTCGAATTGAGTTAGAATTTTGACATAAATAGATGGATGCTTGAGTATACCGTGTTCAAAGACTCAGCCGAGATTAAATCTGAAAGCCTTAGAACAAAATGTAATCAATAACTTCAATCAAAGTTATTAAAGTTAGTTAAGTTAATCTTGGAAAAGTTTCATCTATTACTGATAGCATAAAAAACTAAATAAAAATCTTGTTCGAGTTAGCACTTTCTTGATGAAGAGCTTACAATATCGGGACTCGCGATCACCAACCTACGAGCAAAGGCAGGATACTCGCTGAGCAAACAACCCCAGTGCCATCAAGTACCGCGGATCATATTGCGACTTAACTCTGGCATATTGAGATGTGTAAAAAAAGTGGAGGAAAAGGTTGCTAAAGTCAGGGAGCATCTTTCTAGTTTTCCTGCATTTCTTAGACAATTTCGATCTTGTCAATTAAATCTCTAGCAGAAAACGTAAGAAGTTCCAAGAAGCCCATCTTTAACACTGTCTGTAAATTTCATCAGAATTCACAAGATGACTTGCGAAACAGTCAAAACAGTGTGATCTGAGACTTATCCAAGAATCATTGAATTCAGTCTCGCAACCAAGCTTAGAGAACTTTTGAGCTGAGATACTCACCCGACAGCTTATGATTTTTCCTTAGGGGCAACCTGGTTGCCGCTGTAGTTTAATGCTGTGATTTTTTTTACGAAGACAACGTTGCAAGGCTCTGGAACCGCTCAAAAATGTGATTACATTTCATTTCATTTATGGCGTTCACAATTCTAACTTACTCTAACGTTACATTCGTTGCGTAAATAGCATCGTCATCTACATTTTAAAAGACCAGATCAGAAAAGAAAAGTCGTTGATCGTTAGGTGCTAAATGTTCTTCAGCACTAAATTACACATCTTGGATTTACAAAAATGAGTTAAATATACATATTTGTCAGAATATAGGTCAATAAATGTCAGTAAATATCAATATCAAGGAAATGGACTTAAGTTAATTAAAAATAATCTTTTCACATTCTGACAAGCCAGAAAAAGGCGTTCATTAGACAGCATTAATGTCAATAAATGTCAGTAAATGTCAATGCCGCGTTCATAATTTTCTGACCAAGACCATTCCTAGTAAACTGTTTAACTATCTAAACTCGAATTCTCGCGTCATTTTTCGGACATACTTTAAAAACTCACCTTGACTCACTTTTATTTCAGAATTCGTTCATTGTCTGAAGTTTCCATCACAAATAGCCTATCTTTCACCCTCCCATAGCTAATCATTAACTGTTATCACAACAAATCGCTTACAATGCCACAAGAAGCGACCTACACTCTGCCATATTACTGCCAATCTAATCAAATCGAGTTTATTGGTTAGACCAATTCAATTATTACGCCCAAGACGTGCGAAGTGCGAACGAACTCAATTCTCATTAACAACATCATCGGTGGGAATAACAAGTTTTATTTTTGTTCTCCCTTTACAGGTGCGTAAAAGATATAGACTTTTACACTTACTTCACCACAAAAGCCACTTCAATGAAAACTACAAAGTTGGGGTAGTGAAAAAGTCTACTAAATGGCACGACGGCCGTACCATATGCGTATTTCTGAAGTACCACTTTATTTGTTTACTAAACATTTATTTATCTCTCAGTGATATCTCTGCCTCCTTTTTATTATTAAAAAAAAAAAAAAAAAAACTGATAATAATAACTTCAACACAAATCCGAGCCACAAATGCCTTGTAATCCCCCGTCCCAAACACAAATGCCTAGCAACTCCATTAGAACTACTTAACCCGCCTCACTCGGCAAAATGAATGAACTCTATCCCACACAGCACATGTGCTCGGTTCGGAAGAAGAAATACAAAATAGAATCCGGGGGAAGCCTCTGCGCCTCTCCCCATCATCGGATCGGGTGTATTCATTGAAGCGGCTAATTGTAAACATTAGACGAATCAATTTAAATTATTTATTATTGAATCAATGGACCAGTGGTGGCAGTGGCGGTGGCGGTTGGTTCCATTCAACTACCCACATTAGCCACCCTGAATATGAACTCAACTCTGCTTTTTTAAATGTCTTAAATGTTTCATGTTTGTTGCTGTTTGGCTTCTGTGTTTGCGCTCTCACTATCTATATCGCATGCTAAATATGGTCAAACAGCTTTGGCTGACGAGTTTTCTGATTATGCCTACTCCAGTCAGCAGAGCAGAGAACAAAGAGGAATCTTCATCGCCACTCTGCCAGACTTTATGTAGTCACTACGGAACAACGACGACGGATCACCACAGCCGGCTTTTTCAGTGTGTCACGTGTGTTTTTTTTTCTGCTGAAAACGGGGAACCGCCAGCCGCTTGCAAAGCCCGTCATCGTCATCATCGTGTCGCGTTTGGTAAAGTTGACGAATTCGCAACCACATGGGCCTTATACTGCTCTGTGTCTCAAATAACAACAATAAAAAGAAATGTAAATGAAAATAAATTAATAAAACATTGAAGTGTATGGCACAGTGAGTAGGGCGGTGCTGATTACGCTATTCCAGATGGTGGTGACGTCTTTGATTCGCGCGCCCCTTTTTCAATTTTTTTTTTTTTGCTTAATTTGTTCTGCATTTTCAATTTATCGCAATCGTATGGTAAAATTCACAACTTAGCAGAATCGGTACAGAGTTCTCGTTCTTTTTTTGTTTGTTATGGGTTGGTTCCATTCATTCTTTTGTTTGGTAGTAGGTATTTTTTTTTTTTTTTTGCAAATATAGTATTGAGTGGAGGGCATTGATTTTACGCACACGAAATACAAAACCCCTGCTCAGTCAAATGGAAAATACGTGTGAGTCCAAAATGTGATACGTGCTAGAAGGTGATTACTGCCGATCTCATGGGTTATTTTCAAAAAAAACTTACAATTGATTGGTTAGGTGTTTTCACGCTCTCGCCTCGAGATCGTCGGCCACTCGAGGTAAAACTTCCGGGGGTTGTAATACTCTGCGATTTTAGTTGCAAATTAATAATCGGGGTCAAATCGCAGCTCAGTCAAATGATGCCACCACTATACAATCCTCACCAAACTGTCACCTTCTGTGGATGCTCTCGGCTACAGCAGACACATTCTCGTCTGTGTGTGTTGTCCATTAACATACCAGTCATACCAGCGGTGGGTGTTAAATTTCGGCCAAAACTTCTTTTCAAAAAACGCACTGTTTGGATGGATTACACAGCACTCACTTTGAAAATAAGTTTTCAAGATTTACCAACGTAGTTCAAGCGCGGAGGTATGATACTGACATTTTGTCAAGATTTCGAGAGGAAAACAGCTGTCAATGTCAAAATAACCTATGATTGAAAAATAAACTACTAGATGGACCACCCTTTATGTATTTATGTAAAAAGTTTGCTATTATAAAAAAAAAAAACAAAAAAACACACAAAAACCCGTGGACTTTGGATCTCAGTTCAATAAAAACTGAACAGTTCAATAAAGAGTTAAAGAAAAGATAAAGAGAATTATGAACATTGTGTTTCCTCAATGAACACATCCTTGTATTTTTTAGAATAGGCGCCCTTTATTTTAATATTTGTTAAAATGGCGAAGTTTTGACAAGTTTTAAATATAGAGAGTTGACAGCTCTCAAAATGTCGCAAATTTTTTTGTTAGATCTTATTTCCATATATGTACATGTTGACAGGGCATGGGACATTCCAGGAAATTGAAAAGGCTACAAACTCGAATAGGAACAATCTTACCCATTATGCCAAACAAAGGTGCAGGATTACATTCAACAATCGGTTGTAGACATGTCAGTATCAGCTAGAACCCATCTTTCCAAATTATGACAAGGCACAAGGAATGATCATTCTTTTCTGACAAATTGTCATATTTAAGTCGGCGTCAGTTTTCAAAAAATGTGTTACTATACCCAATTCAGACGTTACTGTCTTTTTCAAATTTTGTCAAATTAGTCGTGTAAATACAGCACATATCCAACATATGCAGAGATATCTGAGAAAAATATCGCGTTATTTCTTATTTTTAGTCGTTGTTGAACTGTCATTTTTCTTTGAGGTAGTAGACTTACCTTCGGAACATGCCCATTGATTTAAGACAGACTTTGACGTCTTACTTTCAGTATTGCGGTCAAAATAATTACCTGTCTGTTTATAGAACACGTTTGTAGACCATATGCTAAAGCGATTGACGCCAGTGCTCCCAAGACCTTGTGTTCAAGATAACATTCACTCATATCAATATTTAAACACATAATTCCAACAGAAACCCATTCATTTCTTAATTGAGCGATAAGATTACACAAAGTACACACTTATGTACGACTGAGTTCGGCTGCACCATTCTGTACCCTTCCGATTCCGGTTAAAAGCGTCAAATTTGTGTCCCCTTTGCAATTGTACAGATCAAATAACCACTCCTTGGTTAAACCTGTTGTCACATTCTTATCAGCAGACACTTGTGGATTCCCAACCCTATCCTCTACCTGAGACGACGGCACTCAATCCAAAATGTTTTGGTCTTATTTGTTTTGAAGAAAAAGAAATGTTTGATCGTAAAAACGAAACTCATCCCTATGCCGGTGCCCAGCAGCCCCTGGTACCTCCACACCTGACAAGCCATCGAAGACGATAAGGTTCGTGACTTTTTATATTATTTCGTTTTTCCGTGGACGCGAATTAAATTGTGTTATTAATGAAAACGAAAAAGAAATCGCAGTCACACACACGCACACGCACACCAGAAACAGAAAAACATACAAAATCAAGATAAATTTATTATTATGGGGTCGTTTAACCGAAAGCACGAAAAAGAAGTATGACTCGACTCGATTATGTATTTTCTGGGTATTTCCTGGGCAGGAGGAGAGCTTTCTGTGTGTGTGAGGCTTAACGCTGAGGGATTTGCGTGTTTTGCTGGGACACTTTTAGCCCTACCCCTAGTCTCTCCAGATCCGAGATCCCTTTTGGCTTCGGCTCAATTTCGGCACACATTTTCGTATTAAAACACATAAATTATTTATTTTTATTATTATCATTATCTCAGTTGGTCATTGGGTTAATGGCGTTTCATGTTCATTGTCGTTGTTGCTGTTGTTGGAGCGCGTTTTTGTTTGCTTTTCTTGGTTTTTTTTTTTTTGTTTATTTCAGTCTCTGAGGCAGTGTGTTTGAATAGTGTGGTGTATGCATTCCAATTGCAAATGGGTCAAGTTGATTTGATTTAAATTGATATACTCTCCTTCAAGGAGAAAAAAAAAAAACAAAAAAAAAACACACAAATGAATCCACGGAATGTCCATACTGAGCGTGTTGGACATTGAAAGGGAACATTATTCCCATGATAACCCTGAAAAAACGTGTTTCAAATGTAGGGGACGATAAACACAAAAAATACCTTAAAAATTCCAGATTATTTGCATAAAGATAGAAGAAAGGAACAGAATTAAAAAAAAAAAAAAGGATACGATCTTAATGAATAGGGTGCAATGTGTATGTGTGTGAGCTCTTTGTCAGCAACCAGTTTTTCCGGCAATAGATAGCCCGGCAGGACATCATCATCATCATCCACATTGTAGGGGGCTTATATCGAAGTAGTATGTTCCCTGGAACACAGCTGGTTGCTGTATGATGGGTTAATGTTTCTGTATTGTTTGCCTTTGTTAGAACACACTTAGAGCGAGATAGAGAATATAGTAGGTTCAAAATTGTAGGCGATAAAACTGTGTTTTAGTGGATTTTAATGTTGTTTCTTCTTTCATATTTGTATTATGGATGAATATTCTATTAGGAATGACTGAATTAAAGTTTATTGCATTTGAAACCTGTGGCCCGACGACCACAACTTGATTCCTGTTCATCGGTTACGGCCGGCTCTTCTTTTTAGCGGTGACTATTGATGGTGGAATGCGGGTTTGTTTTTATTTGACATGAAGCACAGCATAAGTGCTTTGTTTTTATTTGTCCTTCGCGTTTGCTATAAGGATTTCTATTCAACCTCTGTGATGCGTCTATCAATTTAGACAGAATTAGGGATAATGCATCCTTGTCATACTATTTGCCTAGTGCAAGAATCCCTCCCTCAGATACATATGTAGGAACATCTGTAAGTCTGGATTATGCTTTTGCCTTTTTTTTTCATTGGCATTAAATTAGGGGTTGGTTTATTGTTGTATATAGCAAAAAAAAAAAAGTCCCCTGTGGCAACACATAATTAGATAGCGTGATTAATGTCATTTGTTTGTTGCGTAACGAACAGAGGATGTATTTTTGTACTGGCAACTATAATATAGAGCAAATATTGGTATTAGTAAAAACAAACTTTGAAAGTGTAGCGATATCACCTTCTTTTACGACAGCCAGAAAGCAATTATTGTCATCGAAGTTAATTCGAGATTTTGAAGTGCTGTCAAAACGAGCTCTGGATTCTTGGAAGTCAAACGAGAATCGGCTAAGTACCTGTAATAGATCACCCCTCTAGGTGTATCTCGCCTTGCACACTTAAGCTCGTTGCAGGGGACAATGCCATTAGAGAGTCTAACACAAAAACTGGACCTTCATGGAAACTTATGCCACAACAAGGGAGCTAGTGCTGCCCTTTGGCAAGCCAAGAACCGAGAGAATTATTCGGGAAATCAGGTAATCGCTTTCCATCCTCGAAGGCATTATTACAGGGTATAACACTCGGTACCATGAAGAAACCACGCCTGACAGAGGAAGAAATGTTAAGGGACTGGGACTACATTGTCCGCTATAGGTGGTATGGGTCGGCATTCTTGAGTTCCTCCTTGCCAGCCTTCGGTACCCAGCCTAACCTTTTGGCACTTGAACTACTAGCATATTAATCAAAAGATGGCAAGATATATTCCTATTAAGAGTCCTATGCATGCCCTTTTGGCAGAATAGACTAAAAAGTGCATCTAAAAACCCAGCATCAACGTAGATCTTCTTCTATAGGCGAGGTTATGATCCCGACTAGGAGAATCCGATCACTGATTTGCCTGTGAGGTTTACCAGAAAGCATCGGCAGTCTTTCCGGTTTTGGATCATTGAGTCAGTCACTGAGGCCGATCAAATGGTGATCCTCTTTTTTTCGTTATAGGAACATTGATTGGCATTGCTCATTTGATGGGCTTCGAAGTGTACCTACTGAGCCGAAGGCTTGTGCAAATCTAAGGACTTCTTATTGTAAACACAGATCCCTTTAGACCTTAGGATCATATCATAAGCATAGTCTTAAGCTTAAACAGTCGGACTGACTTCATGAATGTGCATTAAATCGAAATTTGCGTACCGTACCGTCTGGCACTTTTATACTCGTAGTTTGTTTTATTTTTTAAAAATACTTATAACTGAAACTTGCTTCGAAAACTGCCATTTTTCAGCTGCGTATACACCAAGTGTCTTTGTTAAAACGGCAGATCGTATTCCCTTTACCATTTGTTAATTTCTAAAATCATTCACACTCAATGGCTAATCACATCGTACATATATTTGTGCGGCCAAAGTCATATATTTACAGCGTATTAACAAATTAACCGCATTTTCTTCTTTCTAAAGAGATTAAACTCTTCGTTTTACGGCTTAGATCTAATCACTTGCTTGAATCAAATTCGCCAAGCGGTCTATTTTGATAAACAAAAGAATCTCATAAAAATCGGACGAAACTGTGCGGATAAGCCGAATCCCAATCTTTTGTTTCTACTGTATGTAACTTCGAATGAATACGAGCCAACATATTCGTGACGTAATAAAATTGACATTTATTAAGTTATAAAACCGTTTGCGATATGCATATAGTTTTGGCGTATAGCTTTATTTTTAAATTAGGTATTGAAAATAAATCATCCATCTAAACAACGCTATACAGCTACTTAGATAATAAACACGTGCGCATTCGCTAAATGCTGCACAGACAATGTTGGTAACAAGCACGTGTCTATACGCTCCTTTTCACATTTGTTAATGGGGAGTTTCTTTATTTTATTTTTTTTCGAAAAAAAAAATAAACTCAGTAAAGAAACAATGCTCTAACAGCGGGTGGTAGTGGGAAGACAGTAATTTAGGGTGCCTCCTCTTCCTATCGATTTTTAGTAAACTTCCATTTAAAGTGCGAGATTTATTCGTTTCTCTTAACCGCACGTCATTAGAATAAATTTAATTACCCAAATGTGTCAGTATTTGATTAATGGAATCAATTAGTTTGAATCTTTTAAGAATGCAGGGAATTTTAATGTGTCTTCGCTGATAGTAATATCACTAAACGATGGAGAAATCTCATCCTTTTTTTGTGTCAAATAATGTGACGTTGTTATCGGAGAAAAAATGTGACAAATATCATGCTTTCACTTTCGAATGAAATAAATCTCTGGGCATATTGGCACGTCAATGATGTAATAATTATGCTTGTGGTGATTGCATCGCTAATGAACTTTCCAAGGCCACAGTATATTTTTCAAACAAAACAGGAGTGTGTAAACGCATGACTAATATCACCATCTTTGTTTTTTGTGAAAAAGAAATGTATGTAGCAGATACCAAAACGTCACTGAACGCATCACATGTGAATGCGAATGGAAATACCGAAATCACGCTGAGAGTTTTTTGCAACCTGAACGTAGGTAAGTGACTTTTGCTCAGCTCAGTTCATGCTGCCAGGCGTACGCGACATTTCGCAGTTCCCACATGGGCGCGTGCCCAATTAATGGGTGAGTAAATCCGCACATTTTTGTACCGAATGGCAAGTTGCATTCGTTTTTGATTTCACTTGAACTGTACAGCCTTTGCTTGACAGCTGTCAATCAATACAGTGCTATGGCTAAAAGGGGAATAAAAAGTTGAACTAAAACATATTACATTGCAGTGCAATAAGACAGATATAAAGCCTGAGGGTCTTATTTTCTTTTAAAGAAGACGTAGGAGCCACGCGCCTTTTTTGAAATGGCATTAAAGTCTCTGGCCTTTAGTGCCTTTTTGTTACCATTTTCCAAGCCAAGTCTTAATGCCTAATTGCAAGTAGAACCGAAGCCTATTTTGGGTCTTCTTGCCAATTCACAGTCCTTGAATGTTTTTTCCTCTCTTCTTAGTGCGGCTCTTTTTGCATTGCATCGCATATTACCAAGCAATGTTTTGGCAGAATATTATAAGGCAGGCGCAATAAAATTATATCACATCCTGTTAAACAACCCATAAATATATTATTCATCATATTTGACCTAGTAATAAACAGAATAAACATGCGGTGGAATAATTTACCTTCTGAAAACTTCTTCCATTATTCATGCAGCATCCTTCATACAACTGTAACATGTTACCGCACTTAAATTACCAGACAAACTCTTTAATTGGCTTCGACGTAATTTGAAAACTTTAATAGTTTCCCTGACTATTAACATAAAAATTTCAATATTTCTCGAAGTCGTACAACCCATTACAAATACAAGTCGATGACTATTCCCAATAAAAATAGACGGTCTTATATATTTTTCATTTCAACTGACATATTAGACGTCATAAATTCATTGAGGATTATCTGTCACTTTGAACCAATCAGACAACAGCAAACTGACAGCAATCTCAGTAAGTACTCATAAAATTTTCGTTTGACAAGTAGTTCATTGAAAACGAAAAAAATTGTACTGTTTACCAACTAAAATAAATTACTGTTGTCTAAAATCTAATCAGCAATTGGTGTATGGACTATAATTATAGACCAATTCGAAACGTTACCATAACCTTGTCCAGGAAAATCAAAATCACGACCTGAATTTCGTCAAAATTTCATTGTACCGATCACGATTACATATAATTTTGTTTTCCGGATCTAGATAAATCTAATTGGTCATTTAATATTTTTTTTCCATTAAGCGATTTTTATAATTTTTACTGAAATAATTTCGTATTTATTTTTTTTTATTGCTGTAAGGCACTTTGCTGCTTATCAGCATTTATAAGGGATTATCTTGCCCACAATAAAATCGATAAAATGATAAATGAACTGTTTGTAGAATATTTCCGACACTCGGGGTATGTGTGTTTTTGTGTCCAATGTCGATCGTCAGAGCTCGTTTATCAATTGCAACCTTTGGGTATTCAATCCTTTAATTCTATTACGAACTTTGGAAATACGTTAGAACTTTTGCCGATGTTATAAATTTTGATAGATTGACCCTGCGCTTATTTATCCTCACCGAGCGAGGGTGTGTCGTTTGACTGTTGTGATACTGATTTATAGTCATTCTTCTGAGGTCACTTTCACCGACTTCAATATTTCTAGGTCACAAGCAAAGAAGAACCATTCAAATAAAATTATCCATTTGTATATGTCGTATATGTACGTAAACAGTTCTTTAATCCTTTGTTTATGAGGAAAAATATCCGGATATATGACCTAATGTTCCAATGGGACAGTGAATGTCCCCTCGTTGGTTTTTATGTGGGCTCTCACATTGGTCCCAATGGGACTCTTTTCTACACACCAGTCGGCTTCAATAATTCACGAGATATCTAAACACAGACTAATGCAATCTCTGGCCGGCTGTTGCGTGTTGCATACAATCCAAATAAGTACTCTAGATACATCGAAGTATAACGGAGAGATAATAAATGTTTTTATTATCTGTTTTTGTTTCCTAATGGTTCACTTTAAATTTCAGTGCGATGTAGTAGGACAGATACACACTCCCAATAGGAGTGATAGGGGTGAGTTTTTGGATCGTTAAATTGTCTTGTCATATACTTTCGTCAATGGGATTTACGACCCCTATATAGGTCTTGAATGAGCATACAAGAGTGACCTTTAAAAGGAAGAGCGAATCTTATTTGTTTTTATAAAAATTGATGGTTAATCGATTTTGACATTCAATTTGGTTTTTGTTCTTTTGACTTTTGACGTTATACAAGTTTGTGGTAACTCATCCTTAAACAAGTCTATCCAATCATTAATTTGAGTGGGAGTGATTGTGTCAGATTCTCAAGTCAGTTGATAATCTATAGAACTTTAAAATGAAATCAAGCAGAAAAATTCCGCTAAAGGCCATAGTACTAGTCTCATTGTAAAGAAAATTTTTTAAGCCACTGCTTTTGCGCCTAAGTAGGCTTGAATAATGCGCAATGTAGAAGAATTTTAGACCTCTTTTGTGAGCAGCTAGGTTTTGTATATGGACAATAACACAGTAAATATTGGCTTCCAAGTATTCGTACTGACGTAGCCATTCAACCAACAAATGGTTTCTATACTGAACTAAATTTTGTGGTAAAAATCGGATTCAAGTGCAATCTCATTTCGATAAATAAATTTGCACTATTTTCTAGCGTTATTCTGACGTATGTACGTCAATTCGTGGTGAATTAGCAAACAGAACTAAGCAAATGTCAATTATCAGCTGTCAAATTGATTGTCACTTAGAAAAAGTGTTGTCAATTTGAAAAATAAATCTTAAAAAAACTAATCGTAAAAATAATTTATCAGGACCATTCTTAGAAATCGTATCTATTCCATTTCGTTTCGTTTTGGAGCAGACCAAGCAAACATATTGCATTGACACTTCACAACCCGGTTTATTGCCGCTTCGTTGAGTTATTGTTAAAAGTGTTCGGAATTATTACCGCCCACAACACAGATTCCCCAGCAAGGTTGTTCTAGTAACACAGATCACTAACAGTTTTGTAGGAGTCCAGGACGAACAAGTGCTGCAAAATTTCACATTTCACGATTTCACATTTTTTTACACTAAAACTGGGCGTGGCACACTATATTCAAAAGTCAAATATTTTTCGCCACATCCTATTTCCTATAGATAATCAAATCCCGCAACCTACGCTTCAATGATTAATGAATTAAAATTGTTGCGCCCCCCAGTCGTTGCACAGAAAATGTTCATCCAACACCAGTTGTCTGTTGTTTTGTGGTATCATGTTAAACCACCAACATATAGAGGGTTGGACTTATACCAGAAATCTATTACTGAATGGATACCATTAAAAGCAATTTTACTCGTTCCAATAAAATTGATTGGGTGGGTTTACAATAGTCTGCAATTCCAGCTGCTGGAGGTCCTAATTTATTTTACATTATCCAGACCAGCTGTTGCGATGTCGTTTTGCAATTCTTTTGATGTTTTCATTAATGATTTGCGGCATAATGATCTGAAACCCTCCCAAAGGTTCATCCAATATGGTCTTCTCTTGAAAACAACCAAATTTGATTAATGATTGGCAAAAGTCCCAACTTATGATAGGTGACAATCAAAAATATATTTCTAATCATAAATCAAAAAATAAAAATAAAAATTCCTGGCTAAAATATTCTCGACACGCAAAACTATTTCACTATTCCCAAGAGATCACGAAGACCAGAGGCAAAAAAAAAAAAACGTAACAAAAACTCGAACAATGAACAGAAAGGAGAACAAAAAAAAAGTAGAAAAATATATATGTATATTAAGCGAGAATCTCACCCCAATTTCCATGGTGGTAAGTTTCAAATATCGACCCCGAGAGTAGCAGCAAACCAACCCTGTTGTGCATGCAAAGCAGAGAAAACGACGACTACGACGACGACCCTTGCTCCCAATACGCACCAAACAGCAACAACACCAGAAACTTCCGTGTCATGTGTTGGTATATCAACTTGAGGTAATACTTTGCATTTGGTTTGGTTCTTCTCCTCCTAAAGCTGCTGCTGCCCACAACAAGAGAAGAACGAGAACGACACATCCAACGGGTGTACCACCAACATGGTCGCCATACAGTACAGGGGCTCATTGCCATACCATGCAGAGTAGTCATAGTCGTTGTCGTCGTTATCCTCAATGCCCATGCCCAGAGAAGTCGCAATTAATGTAATCTGTTGTTTGAGAGTTTCGGTTGAATTCAGCAGCAGCAGCCAGCCAGCGAGAGAGTAACATTCTCTGGCAAGAGATCAATAAAAATGAGCAGATTTTCTAGAGTGTGTATTCTTCCTCCTTCTGTATGATGCTATCTTTTCTTCGTCCTTTTTAGAACAAAAAGCAGACATAAAATTCTATGCCAAACTCTATGTGGGCGGCAGAGTGTATGTACTTGAGACAAGAGGTATAACCAAAAAAAAGGACTCCTTGTCGAGTACTCCTTAACCATCTGCTCCTGGTTATTGAAGTTGGGAAGCCGAGGTCACAGTGATTTGTATCTATCCTAATTTTTGGCCTTTTTGCACCCTCTCTCTGTGTTGTACACCTTGTTCTCAGGTAGATACACTTTTGATGTACCTATTTTCTTTCGATTTCCTGTTTGGGAAATCCAAGAGAGCGAGACATACATAAACCGCCACGCCGTTTCGCGCAGAAGAAAGGTGTCCTTACGTATGAGTTGGCTAGAATCAATCAGCTGCCTTCTGGGTGTTTTTTTTTTTTTTTTTTTTTGTTCCTTTCTTCCTTCCATCTATTGTCAGGCGAAACAAAGGAAGAAAAAAAATTACTAATAATCTTCTACACTAATGATATCCATTTCCAAGAGGTGCCATTCCACCATCATTATTCAGCAGCAACAGTCTTACGGTTGTTTTTCTTTTGCCCATTGACAGGGTGTTTAAGAAGATCACCGAGGATGGTAATTCATTTTGCATTAAGGGCCTCTGTCTATACCCGCAAAACTTTCGTGTGATTTCTTTATATCGAGGGAATCTATTTTTAGCTGCGCAGAACATCACAAGGAGAAGCATAAAAATGAACACTGAACGAGAGAATAAAAATAAAAAGGAATATTCCTCCGAAATGGGGTTATTTGTCTATTTTTATTTTTTTATTTCATGTCGCATGGCTGTTTGTTTTCATCTTGAGTATCGATGAATAGACTCATTGGTTAAATTTATTTAGGCGATGCCATTAATTAGTCAATATCTCGTCGAGTATAAGAGATGAAGAAGAGAAAATCCAATGTAAAAGTTAATCTGTTCAACTTTTTCTTTTTGACATTTTGTAAAGCCGCAACGTCTGAGTCATTTAGGGGTGAATTGTGTTTCTTTTTTTTTTTTTGCCTTTTTTGTTGAGCGAATATATGTATATTGACATGATAATTGAATTGGCATCAGTTGGTAATTTGTTTGTGAAAAATATTTTTACATTGTCAACAAGATGACAAATATGACAGATATCTGTCAAAAAGTGATACTTATACTGATCAATATGTAAGTGATGAGAATGCAAATTGTTTGTTTGTTTATCACTCATTTAAGTGAATTATAGAAGAGTACATCTGTTGGTTAGAATATAAATCATTTGAATAAATTAGATTTGTTGAGTTTGGGAGCTCTTATGTCACTTATCTTGTTGAACTATTTCTGAGACTTCTTTGGGGTTAGAGGTGCACATTCTTGTTGGGCAATCTATTTAAGTGTGTGCATTTTGTAATGGAAAGGGGATGTACGTAAATAGGAATCTTTGACATCTGACAGATTACTTTGACGTCTTGATTGTCTCTTGATTTTTTTATAGAACTATTTAACACAGTGTTCGAATTGATAACATTTCCAAACAAAATGTTAGAAAATCTGGACTGACTTAACATGCCACTTTTTTTTAATGTCAGTCTACTGTAAACAATGTTACCCTATAAAATATTAAATCTACACCTCACAGCTGCGTTTTCTTTGTATCCAGCGAATGTAAGCCTTCCCATCATAATGTATTCAAACAAACTAACCGATTTGGGAATGTAACGTGAGTTACTGTGAAAGAAACCGATGTTCTAGTATCTTTTAACTTGCGGAAAAGATCTTCATTATTATTCTCTAAACTATTATGTATAAAATGACAAAAGAAAACAACTACCTATAGAGTATTTACTATGCCAATGGTCCGATCAATTTTATTCTAATAAACTGTTTTGCATAATGTTTCAAAAGAAAATGACAACTTAATTGACAAATAAAAATAATTTTAACGAAAGAACTTTACTCAACATGCAAAATAGTCCACCATGTTGCCTAAGAAAAATAAAAACAAAATGGACTTACACCCCTGTATGAATATGCATCTAACTACAATTAAGTAATTACTTCCGATAATTTAAATGTAGCGACAAATCATATTGTTATACCTATGTGTATGTTTTTTATTTCTTTTTCCCTCACGTTTTTTGTTCTTTTTTTTCTGTGTGAATTAATCGTCTAGTCTGGCAGCAATGCTGCACAGTAGAATTCCAGTTACAGTTCGTTTAACTTCGAACCGCTTTTTCATCATTGCACCACCATCACACTACCACTACCAAGCAAGCAGCACACCATGGTTCTGTTGAATAGCTAATGTCAAGTGCACGCCAAGAGCTGCATGCAAAATGCAAAAAGCAAACACAAAATCGTGTGCAAATGGAAAATGTCAATCAGAAAATCGTTTTCCCGCCAGAAAAGTATTTTAGACGCAAGCCTTATTATTTTTTTTTTTTTTGTCTTAAATTTTTACTTACTGTCAATTAAATTGTTTAAATTTAATAAAGAAATAATTCATTATTTTGACAGTTGAAAGAAACAGTGGCTTAAAGTTAATAGCGGCATATTAAGACCAAAAATGGCCGCGCATAACTCGTGACGTGAGAAATCTTTGCCAAATGATGAAGAAATATCCATCACAAAACCACACTCCAACTTAAGTGAAACAAAGAACGATGGATAAACGATCATAGAAATATCGAAATGGTGGATTAAGAAAACAAAGAAGAAGAAGCAGAAAAAAAGAAAGTATCTCATGTGATGTGAGTGTGTACGCGATTTACCACCACACACTAATGCCACGGTTAGATTCGCTCGTAAAAGAAGTCGATTTCAAAATCGATTTCACTATCGCTTGTTGCTTTGCCGCGCCACTGTTTGGTGCTGGCTTCTACTACTCAGCTCATGCACTATGTTATTGCCGAACGAAAACTTGATAGTTATGTTGTTAATAATTTATAAAGTATTATTTAATTATCTTCACTTTTATCGTGTTGCGACGACGACGACTACGACAACGACTTTGGTGACGTAGGTCTTATGGCCTTTTTTTTCTATCTCTGGCTTGGCATGGCAAGTAGTCATTCCACAAAAGACAGAACTTGAATTCGCGCACAGTGTGGCGCGAGAATAATTTGCTGACTGTTGAGGTGGGACAAAAAACATGTTTTGACGTGAACTCACGAGATTATTGAGTTTTTTTTTTTTTAAGTTCTTTGTTTATTGCGAAATTCAGAAATTTTATTTCGCTATTCGATTAAAGTAAATTTTGTTTTAGCGCCATTCCTGTGGGGTTATTGGTTTTTATAAGAAAAGCTTTGAAATTAGGGGTCAAAGACTTGGCGTTTTGCATAATTAGAAATCTGATTTATTTAGTGTTAGTAAACTAGATTCGCTAGAGACAGACAAAAGGATACAGTTACTTTTATTTTTAGCCCATATCTATAGAGTGATTCAGTTTTACACTCTCAAAAGCATTGCCAGACGACATGGTAGTTTCGTGACAAACCGGTTCTCTTGATACAATTTCACTCCGTTGTATAAAGAGTTTATCTCTTTGACCTTTCGGAAGCCTGACTTTTACAAAACTGCCTATATTTTATGCTTATTGACGTCTTAAATTTGACACGTACCAGATACACGAGATTATCGCCGATTGTTTTAAGCTATTTAAGAATAGTGTTTTAAGGGACTGAATAATGTTAACCACCTTAAATTTCAGGTCACACTTCATTTTGAAACCTGAATAGCCTTCGTTTCCATTCAACCAAAAGGTCTCTAATCCTCATACATATCAAAAAATCAGTCCGGATCAGTTGTACGTGGTACTTAGTTCTTTTAAGTTAGACATTTTAAAACTAGACACCTATTCTCTGACGTATAGGGCAGGACAACCACACAACAGGTGATAAATGGATTAGACTTCTTCTTCGTCCCTGCACATTCTGCAATAGTCCTTATGCAGCACATAAGGTTCGAATCACTTTAAATGTCATCAAAAATTTGGGAAGTCAGACTCACCAGAATCCTTCTTGCGAAAAATTAAACTTCAGTCTCAAAAGGATTTACCGAAAGCGTATTTCTGTCTGGTCGTTACCACAAACAGGCCTTAAATATGGTGTGACAGAGTATTGCAGTTCTAAATCTGTTCCCCAAACTTATTTTGCCTTTTTGGCTCAGCTGTCTTACCCTTTTAATATTTAGCTTCAACTTGAAATGTCCCGTGCGGAACACTTCAATGAAAAATCTTTGACTTTAAACCTCCATGGCTGTCACGATAAGAAACAACTTTAAAAACAAGCTTTTCACGAGTCAAAGTCATTATCAACCCTTTATGTCGTACGTCATAACCTCCGAACAGTTACACTAATTACCCCTTAAATTAGGTGACATTCGTGTTCGTTGACACGAACAATCTACAACTTACAGAGGGGGTACAATATGTAGATCACCATCGCAAGTCACGGAAATCGCATTGAATTGCGTTTCTCGAATCGTGTCGCACCTCATAAAGCGTGTACTACTTTCGCTTTTCAAATTGCATAAATCCCCTCCCCATAGAATCCAATTGGACAAATGTAAATCCCTGGGATTCACATGTCACAGAATTGTGTTCCCTCGATAAGACATCTCACTTTCGTCATCTTTTGCTAATTGTTTCATAAATTACCCACGGGAAATAATTATTAAATCTCATTAAAATTCTGTTCACGTTTAAGCCCAAAACAAAAACTAAAAAAAAAAAATCCCTGTCATAAATTTGTTGGCTTCTGTCCCAAAAAGTAAAAGAAGTCATCTCGCAACATCGACGATCGGCAAAGCGACAGAAGCAACATATGATTATAGACATCAGACAACGATATCGTGATCATCATCATCATTGGATTCATTAATCACAGAAATTTTCTCAGACTAAATTGCTAAGGATAGCACTGTCCCGTCCCAAGCAGCAGAGCGCCCGCACAACGGTTTTCTTTCAGCGGTAATTAATTGTTTTTTGGCAGCACTGTTGATTCAACATTTTCTAAATCTCACTCGTTGGTATTCGCGTTCCCGATTTCAATCAATTAATAACATCAAGTTGTTTCCTTTTCCTTTTTTTTTTTTTTTGTTTGTGTAACAGCAAAGGGTTTTGCACACCTAATGAGTCATAAAATTCCCTGACACAGAAGAAGAAAGTTTATTTATTTATCGCGCGCGCTCGCTAAAGGAGTGCGTAATCGAGGTCAACGAAGATATTAACCCAACGAAGTTTCCGTTTTTTTTTTTGTTTTGTGCTAGCTTCTTGTGATGCCCTTCGGTTTGATGAGCGTGAGTTTTGCTCCTTGTGGAAGCTATAGCACCGGAAGAACACCATCACCGGTGTGTAGTAGTGTAGATTGTGTCGACGAAGTGCTTGTTGATGAAATGAAATTATATGACCTCACAGGACGAAGGAGATACAACCGCACAACGGACGTAAAAGTTGAAGAAATCAGAATTAATGCGTTGTAAAGTGAAGTCGTCTTGGTTGTTGTCGACGCCATAATGACTTTGGTGCTTAAGATTTTTATTGAAAAATTTCTACAGAGTAATTAATAGAACTTTATAAATTTCAATGGTTTTTTTTTCTGTTTTGTTTGTTCGGTGTTTTTTAAATCCCAGTGTAAGCAGATTGGATGCAGCGGTTTTATGGCAGTCATTTATCATTTATGTGCACTTAATAGTTTATTTAATTAACGCATTGCCTTAAAATGAAATTGTTTACAAGATATTTAAGAGATTGAATTGAGAGATAACAAAAAAATCTAAATATGTAATTTTGACAAATTGCGGGTACGAATCTTCTTGCGTAGTCCATTTTTTATGTGAATTAACTTACGTTTTATTCTCATGGCTAATTGGATGGCTTATAAGTCCATTATAATGATCTAATTGTAGCGGATTATTTGAACATCGTTAATTGTCCATTCATTATAGACTTCAAAGCTTCAAGAGGAAATAAAACCACCGTAGGGTAATAAGGGATTTCTTTGGCCTTTTAAAATGATGGCCTAGATTATGAGTGGGTATTTGTTTGTGGTACTAATGAGGCACATAAAAAGCTGGACATTTATGCGGCTAGTAAGACTTGAAGTAGCCCCATACCATAATCTACTATCTATCGCTTGAATTATTAACGGATAAATGGAAGTAAATAACAGATCAAACTTTAAGTAAAGATACAAATCTTCAGACCGAAATAATCTCTCTAGAACTACGATTTTTTATTTTTATCTGGTCTTAAGCCAACTGCAGTTCTTATCGGGATCGGTCTTTAATTATTGAATAACGTTTCTGTAACGTTTTCACGTTTCCCATAAATTTTCACTGCGCACATTTTCAATTAGACATTATCTAGTTTCGTTGGATTACTTTTACATAAACGTAATATTGCATAATATTTCGTTGGAAAATGTATGGAAATCGCTTACGTACTCCTCAGCACGCATTAGTATGCTTAACACAATTTCCTCTCATTTAAATATTATACATCAAAAAAGTTAGAACAATCGAACTAGCAACAATTACGTTGATAGAATGCACTCGAAAAATATTTATTTTATCGTACATTTAATGTCGGTACTGAAGTGAAAAAAAGTAATATTTTAATTCACAATTGCCTCAAAATCGTACATATAACGTTATTATCATGACCTTTGTCGTCTTTTTTATTGCCAAAAAGATTCAAATGCAAGCCTATTAAATATGATGTTCAGTGGGTATATAGCTGCTTCATTTTGACGTCTACTCGTATAAGTACAGATTTTTTCTGTCAAACTAATTACTAAGAAATATAAGGATTTAAAGTAAGGTGCAAATAAAGAAGAAGCTAGGATTGTTTAGATTCATTTAGACCAAAGATTATCAAACTTTTTTTTTCATGTCTTTTAGTCTCGTATGCAATAATATGTTAAATTTTGATTTAATTTCTTTAAATTGACAAATCAGTTCACTATTTGAGAACCATTGGTCTTTGATGACATTTGCGAGATGTCACAGCAACCTACATATGTATGTATGTATGTCGTCGAATTGAATCTAGAATAAAAAAAAAAAAATAAAATGAGGATAATTGTCACTGTTCCTTTTATCCACAAACATCTAAACTAGTCGCGATAAGAACAATGTAAACACAAAATGACAGATGGATGACATTTACTTTCCAGACTTAAAAAATTTAAGTGGTTTTCTAGTCTTGTGAACACGCTTGATAGACAATGAGAATAAAAACGTCTGCTAGTTACTGATCTTGATTTATCTGTCAAATTGACACTATATTCCCGTAAAAATAATGAAACACAGTTCTTGCTTGTCATCTGTCACTTTACATAAAAAAACATTCATTCCAGTACTTCTACATTTAAAATTATTTTAATAGTAGAATCGATAATTTATAAATATTTCTGTCAAATGTGGATCTATTTTATTCTTGTTGAAAAAGTGGTCAAAATGATTCAGTTTCGTTTAATGCCCAATATCTTTTGATTTTATTGTCTAAGTCAAATTCACTCTTTGTGAACGAGGAAGGTGAATAGGTGAATTCGCGTAGTTATTCCAATAAAATACGTAGAATGCTAATTTGTAAAAGTGGAGGTGAAATTCTTTAAGAGAGACGTAAAATTACGAAAAAGTAATAGAACTAGTTGAAGAAGAAAAAGAAAATACGTACATTGATTTGACAGGAAACATGGAAATTTCTTGCACTAAAATTCATAGCATGGGGAAATTTCTTACTCTTTTGTGAGTACCTACTCTCTTCTGTGAATAACTACGAATATTCTTTGGATAGATTTTCGTAAAAATACACTGTTTCACAATGCTAAAGATACCCTACGATTTGACGTTAATAATAAGTTATAAAAGAAAATTTAAATGACAGAAAGATGACATGTAAATAAATTATTAAAAATAAACACCAAAATGCATACAACTGTTTTTAAAATTCAACAAATTACCTTCTGTCACTTCTGACATTGAACTAGATCTAGGTGACAAGATTATAAAAAATACTCATTTCCTGTATTTCTCTTTTTATTTTCAATTACAAACCCTCATTAACATTTACCTCAGCCAAATAATTTGACGTCATTTTATTTCACTCACCCACTCAAAACTTGCGCCCATCTGTCACATTCATTTCAACTGCAACTTGTCTAGGTACAAACCGCATACCTCGCCATGGTTCGTATTGTCATCCAAGTGTTCATATTTGACATGCAAAAAAATAAATCAAACAAAAATCTTAATTTTCTCACCGCTAAACTATAGCCCACTCAAAAACGAATAATGAAAAGTGATGTCAAAACAAATAATTCACGACTAAACTCACTGACGTACTTCCTGGCACATAGTCAAAGATTCAAAGAATAAGTTTCACGTGCGAAAATTTTGCAAAGATTACCATTGTCAACTTGATCTTAAAATAATGGCATCCCAAAGCAAACAGTCTCAGCTCTCGTATATCAAATAAAAAATTTGTCTTTTTTTTCGTAATAAAATCACTCAAGTCACTGGCCGCAATCAATCTCATTTGTGACTCCAAAAACAACACAAAAAAAAAAAAAACAGAGGAATGTTTTTGTTTTTTGGCAGTAAATTACCCTTATTAGATAGAAAGAGGAACCAAAAAAAGGAAGAAAAAAAGTGTAAACTCAGCCTCAACCTGGGTCACGATTATTTGGTCTCACAAGGTGCTACGCTTGTATCTTTGGAGAAGAGAATTTTTGGGGGAACCCACACTTGTCTCTTTTGTGACGATGAGTCTCCACTGGAAGTGTAAATAATGATGTAATGATATGACCAGAGCTCGGAAACCCTTCCATGTTATAGATGTGTATCTAAACAAAGTGCACAAGAGTGGTATCTAGATACCAGAGAAATATTGTGAACCAAAAAAGTGGCCGATTACCTAGTTTGTTTCTCTTTTTTTTTTTCTGTCGTTGGAGGGTCATTAAACTTGGGTGGTAAAATATAGGAAAAAAATCAGGTTTTTTTTTTGTATTTTTGAGACATTTTCTTTTATTTTTTTGGTTTATTTTCGTATGGAGGAGGTAAGTGAACAATGGACGCGCTCGAGTTTCACATATAAAAGTGGTTCCGCTTACCGACATTAGCAGAGAGAACAGAAGAGAAGAAAAAAAAAAACAGACTGTTGCATGAGTACTAAATTTTTGGTTTCACCTTTTGCCATGGCAAATAATGACGGCGAAACCTTTGTTGACTGAAATTGGGATCTTGTCATCATCATCGAGAATTGGATGGGAAGTGGGTGTATTTGGCTGGTTAAATGGTAGTAATCGATTGATTTATTCGTAACAACAAGGTTAGAGGGACTATGTTGAATTCAGGTACACAAATTTGCATAACATGACTCAATCGATGATGATGATTATGTAGAATGTAGACGCAACTCGACATACATATCATTGTTCTTGTGAAATTCCAAAGGGCATTTATGTAAATCGGAATTAGCTGGTGTATAAGATGTTTTGTTCTATGAAAAGTGGAATGTAATTGAAAGGAATGAGTTTTGAGATTCCTTGAAGGAATTCTTGTCATTCCGGGTTGTGAACACATGGGAATTAGTTTCCATTTAATTTGTTTTGGATTGTAGAACATTGTTTATTTGTTGTCGAGGGGAAAATTATTACGAAATCGACATGAAAGTGACATATTTTATTGAAAAGGATTATATTCTGGTGCTTAAAATAAAATTGTTGTTATTTTTGTTTAGAAGGTGAGAAATTAAATTCAAATCAATTTCGATTCGAAGGAATTCATTGCGAAAGGGTAATTTCAGAGACAGTTCAAAGAGAGGTCTTGTCAAATGGGCTCAAAACAATACAAAAAGACTCTGTATGTCTATATGACCGTTTGGACACCATTTGCCTTAATGTTGAACATACTCAAGAACTTGAACCGTTTAAAGTAGACTTAAATCTCAAGAAAAAAGTTTTTCACGGCCTCATGTTCATTCAATGAAATCAATCATTTCCTCGACAGAGGTACTTACTTTATATACTTATGTAATGTATCCACCTACGGATCTTAGGGCCTAAGCGCCATCGAGTACGATTTCTGGCAATGAATTTCAGCCCTTCCGCAGTTGCCGAGACTTGTCTGCTATTATTCTGCGCCATGTACTTCTCGATTTGCGGAGTTAAGTCTCAGCCATACAACGCTCGTCTCCACTTCCTCTACGCGTTGTTATTAGGCGGACGTCCACAATCCTGTGGTAGCGTAAACTCACGTGCGTCGTTAACTTAATCAATTTGACGTAATTAAGATGAAAGTGCATCGAATTCCATCAGTACCCAATGACAGTAGAACACATCGCTAATCGCCAGTAAAACTGTGTGCGCAGCTTAATGCTTGGACAAAATCTTGCGAGATATGTATGTACATGTACATCTCACACGCCCAACCATTCCTTGCAAGTTTTGTTTCTCTACAACTAAAAGCCTAACCGTGCTAAAATTTTGCAATCATCTAGCCCTTTACACACATACACATAAGCCGTTGTATGAATTCTAGTAAATATTTAAAAAATATATACGTACATATATACGCTTTAGTAGTTCTTTATCTGCTTGTCTGTTTGTCTTTATTACAAAATACCTGTCAAACTGAACATACCCTATATGAGTAGAATATAAGAAGACACTTCTGTTCTTACTGTTTTCAATTAGGAGAAAAAAAGGCACTTAAAACTAAATCTAAACAAATAAACACGCGTCTAATGTCGCGTCTTCGTTAGCAGTCAAGTTGACTCTGTTGTCTGATATACTTATGATTGCACCCACTTGAGCAGTAGTATTAAGCACACATCATATAAAATTTGATTAGATTGTTAAAGGGGGTCATTGGCAAGAGTTATGATTCATTACATTTACGATTTCAAGTGCATGTTTATATGTTCATAAGAAGTTAAATAATTTTGTTTATTTTTAAATGATTTCAAAAACTCTAGCATTGAATCTGATTTGGAATGGTTGTTAAGAGAGAAACAACATTGCAAATCTTCTACATACAATTTATGAATATATACATATTTATATTAAGCGATTATTTTAATACTTAGGGATCATATTGCACATTCGCATTAACTGGGCCCCCATTTTAATCGTCAAGAAAGTAAAGTAAATTTTAGATTTCGCTAGGGCTATATCGTAGAACGGTTCTGTGCCATATACATGTGTATGTACTTCTCCGACCGCCGCATATTCTGTCGTTTTAAATTTGTCACTACTATTGTCTTGCGTAAAATCTACACAATCCTTTTCTACTTCCGTCATTATATAAGTTTTTGCTCTGATGTCTGATAAGGTTTTTCCAAAAAATTGTGTAAGCAATGGTCACTTTGGAACTAAGCAGCCGTATTTCTGAATTTCCAAATTACCACTCAACTCCGTTTGTCAGTAAACTGGCAAGTTCTGACAGTTCGTCGGTATTTCTCGGGATTTCTTGTGTTGCGTGTTGTTTATTATTGTGCAGATAATTTTATTTCATAATATGTTGAAAAAAACTATTTCTCGTATTATATTAATTTTTCGACGAATAAAAAAATGAATTATCATTAGGCAAGATAAGACGTAATGCTGGCATATTTGTCTAAAATTCAAATAATGTCAGTATTTCTCATTTGGTAAATAACGCAAAAAGGAAACTACATTAAGACATAACCTTTCGTAGCAATCAACGTTAACTAAATTCTGACAATTTGTCAGAAAATAATGAACGCATACGAACGTAAATCCAGCAAAAATGTTGGAATAAAAGATGGTTTTCGATTTTGAATAGACATTTAAGACAGTTTTCTTCGTAGTTTTCGTCAAATATTATCCCAAAGTCGATGAAGATGTTTTCCGCTTATTTTTATAATTTTCGGATAAAATGTCCTATGCGGTAAAAAATACAGTCCATTGTTGCACTTGGCAAGATGCATAAACTTTAATCGAGTTTGGACTTGATTGCAAGTTCAAAACTCGGGTTTGGAGTTTATTCCGCGACATCTTAGAAGATAATTTTATTTGCAGACACGTCTACTTTTGCGGTGGAATAATTGTTGTGTCGTGTTTTCGACTTTTCAAATATTCTAGACTGAAACTTTTCCATTTGTTTATTTTTTTATTATTATTTACGAAAAGGTCAAGGCTGATTCACCAACTAACCAGCACCTGTTACACACCTTTCTAGCCGCATAAGAATCTCATAAAATATTTTATTCCCCAAACTACGTACTTGTCATAAATGCAATCTTACCTCGTCGTACATTTCCTTGAAATTGATTTTTCTTTCTTTTCCTTGAGGGCACCATACTACCATCACTTCCTTCCAATATTGTGAGTGAATACAACCTAGTTGTTGATCAGCTCAGCACCCACATAAACTACTACTCTATAGACTCCCTCTCGCTCTGCAGTCAAGTAATTCCACTCGAAAGGATATCGTATTGTTGTTACACCACACAGCAGTAGTCAGGATTATGCGTTGAATAACATTCCATCCGACTTCCTTTTTGCGCCCCCGCTTCAGCTGAGCCAACCGAGGAGTAGCTCATAACAAATTAACCTTCGTAGTGGAAATTTTCATTGCACGATGTGTCAGTACCATAAGACTCAGCCATACATAATCCCACTCATCTGCAAAATGCAATTACGATGATGATTGTCCTTTGCCCTCTGTGTCAAACTAATAGCAGTAGCATGATGGTAAGGAGAGCGAATGTCCTTACACTGTGTGATGGGAGTTAATCATGCATCCTTGCATCCTTCTACTCGTCGATAATTGGGACTTTTCCTTCCTTTGTTTCCATTTATCCTTTTCTCCGTGTGTCTATAATAAACCGCTACGGGGGAGTCCTTCAGTTTAATTAATGAAAATCTCATTGATTGGCACTGTCACCTTTTTTTTGCTGTTGTAATTGTTGTGTGCATTGTATGCTTCCTTTAAGGGTCAAGTGAGTGCATACAGAAGTAACATAAAACAAAAACAACAAGAAACAAACAAACTTGCGAGGCTGACCTGTCAATATTTGCTCATAAATTCCAGTTTAACAGCCCAGGTCTTGTGGTCTGTTCACATGTAAGCGCGCATTACAGGTTTGCTATAAATATTTTTGTTTTTTTTTTTTAATTTTTAAATGTGAATGCGTTTAAAGTTGCGTGGTTACTAAGAAAAGGCGCAGTTGTGAGCTTGTTTTTGTTTTTCATTTTGTCTGTGTCTGGTGTTCATGTTTTGTAATTACCCCAACAGTTATTGATCAACTGAGAAAAAGGTAAACAAAACGATATTAAAAAAAATCAATCCTCCTGGTTTCTTCCTGATTTCACTTTTTAACGTAGATGTAGGTTATACGCTGTTGAAGCGGAAATGGCAAAGATGTATTTTTGACTTAGTAATTTCTGGTTTAAGTTTTCGGTTGAGAAGCAGAAAGAAAGAGAAGGTTACAAGTCAATATAGTTGAGTGTATCAGCAATTAGAATTTGCATAAAACTAAATGCATTATTACATGAATGAGATCATGGCGAATAATTGTAGTGTAATTAATTGAATTAAGTCGCACAAAACTGTCAATTAAGCAGTGTTTATTGCGGTTGAAGAATAATTTAAGCTGATAACATATATTTCAAAACAAAAGGTAATTACCTTTTTGCCTTTTAAGTTGTTATCTGGGACTTTTGGAATAAGATACTTTTTTATATTATACTGTGGTTGTGATGAATGTCCTTCGCTAAAAGAATTCCATGTTTGGAAAGGTCAATGTAGACTACAGCAATATCTTACAGAATATCTTCCACCAACGCCCGATTTCAATCTAAAAGTCAAATCCCAAATAAAATTTAAATTTTTCACTGACGGGTCCAAAACGATGGAGAAGTGACATTGTACTCGTCAAAATAATAACACGTGATTAAAAGTCAAACACATGTCAAACAATCAGCAAGGAGTTGACTAAAAAATTGACAGATGGAAATAGCGAGATTAATTTTTTGACAGCTACCTTCGATACTTGACTTAACAAATGACACTTACGTAAAGTGTCAAAACCCACTTAATCTTATGTCAAAGCTAGTCAATTCTTATCACTGTTTTTCCCTTATTTTAGCCCTTATTTCTTACGTTGTAAGTATGTATCTAAATTACTCGTCAGTACGCTGCGTTCACATAAAACGGCACCAAATTACCATGAAATCTCATCCGGCAAGCACCGCAGTCAATCCCCTTTGGTTAAAGGCCATTACAATGTTAAGCAGGGTAATATTTATTTGAAATCTGATTCAACATCCTAAACATAGGTACAATGTGTGGGCGAATAAAACCTGTTGAACTGTTGGTCCAGGTAATTCCCCTCAGCCGTACTAATAAATAAAGATTTAGGAACTTCCAAGTTCACTACATACAATATGCAAAGCAACTCGACTAGCTTATGGAGAGGCTTCCGTTTCAATTAACCCAAAAACGATTTTGTAATGGCCATTGTCAGAATATAATAACTCAAAAATTCCCATACTAAACAGAGAACACCCCCATAACACCATCATCATCATCATCACCATCGAGGGCTAATTACTTTAACATATGCATTTCATAGATTAATTGAAAATATATTTGATTAATTCACACGACAAAGCAACCATTGCACTCAGCATAATTAAACTCTGCCTAGCGTCGGCATAAGCATCGCTCATGAATATTGATTAGCTCATTAGAGCCTCCGTAGTAGTGTCGCCGGGGTGTTAGATTTTAATGCACTTCAATAAGTTTCAAATACAAAAAGGACAGAAAAAAAAAATTGGTTGATATGAGGACGCAAATGTTCGAGGACAGCGAGCGCAAAAATGCGAACGAGGGGTTTGTATAGTAATGTAATGGAATAAGTGTCCTGCACATCCCTAATTGCCTACAAGCAATTACGGTAATTAATTTGCAGAGGTGGAATATTTTAATTTCAATAAAAAAAAAAAACTCATGATTTGTCCTTAAAACGGTTTTTGTCTGTAATTTTATGACATATGGCAAAATGTACGGGGGGCTTAACGTTTCTGCCGGCTTTAATTGAATATTTTGTGAACAGATTTTATCCAATCTCTGACACATTTTGTATAGCAATAGCGTCTGATAATGTCTCTTTGACTTCATCTATTTTATATTGAATAATTTTTTTTGATTTTTTATGGAAATAATTAATTCCCTTGAAAACATACCAAACCTTTAAATGTCATAAAAATTTATTAAAGACGCGATTACAGGAACATTTTGTCTTGTTAAAAGGAGGTGATGCAAACTGAAGTTATAATTGATCCCCGTAGTTTTTTTATTTCAATTGATTTTTTGTTGTAAGCCCCAAATGTAATCTATAGGCTCCCAGTTTTTCGAGTATAATATTTGACATTAGACATGAAAAAAAAAATCCGTTAAAACTATGCAACTAATGCAACTTAGTTTATTGATGACATTTGAAAAGACGTTTGGAGTAAAGACGTCTTTGATTGTCAAATTTGGCAATAAATCACAACTTCTCAATTTTGGTTGCCAGGACGAGTGATGACGCCTTGTTTTGGGCAAACCTTTTAGATCAACACGATTTAAGGCTGCAAATATCTTGATTTATAACCAATAGCGAATCCCTGACAACTTAACTTCCAATAAATTTTCTTATTTCCGTAATGGGTTTTGACAGTTTGTACAGAATCATTTTAAGTGAAAAGAGGCATTTTCCAAAATAGCTCTGCTTGACAGCTACCAAATTTAACCGAGTAAACGTTTGACAGATGCAAATCAATAGAGATGTGGTGTACTACATCTATATTCATGGAAAAATACCATACTAATTTCACTCCTAGAAACTCCCTATTCGCCTTTTCAAATTGGGCTAAAGGTTGTCATTCACATTTACATCACGACAGAGTTTCTCTGTGTTTATCTTCGTTTTTATTGACACCGTCTTACCTGCCAAAGAAGTAGTACATATTAACTGCATCATTTCTCTTAAGAATGACCACCTGTTGCTGTACAACAAAAGATTTATATAGCTCATAAACTAAAAGTGCAGAATGCCCCTCAGATGATACCAGATCTATAGGTATGTACTTACAAAGGATAATACATGAAATCACTTGTGTGGTATGCTAGCTGTTGTTTTATTCTTTGAATTGGATAGTTTTGAAAGTAATAAAGCTAGCTGTTTAAAATAAAAGAGAAATATTTAGATTCTTTTAAATCTGTTGAATATTCAAGATACTAGTTACTAAACTGTATAAGAAATCGTAAAACTAAAATTGGCACCCAACCTGGGTGGAGTTTAGAGGCTAATAAAGTTTTCATAGCTAAAGCTGCTGATTTTCATATGAATAGTCAGACCTATTGAGGGAAAAATTCTGTCGGAATTGTCTATAACTCTGAAAACTATTATGTCTTATTTCTCTGTCCAAAGACCTGCAGCTTTTATCTGTTTGCTTTCAACATTTAAGTTCTAGACTTAATTTCACTTAAATATATAAATTGAGCGCGACAGATTTAGCTTAAAATTTGCAAAAAAAATAAAATCTCAATCTGTTCAACAAATGAATTTATAACTCCCCATTTAAGTATGTAAAAAATGTACGTCCTAAGCTCACGTGTCGTGTCACATGTAAACAGACAAAACTGAGTGTCATTACTACTACAATGTAGGAAGTCGGAATTTGTTAAAGGTCACAATAAAATCCATTAAATTAAGGTTGCCATTTGTCGAGCATCAACCTACGCTTTTGAAAAATTCAAATTTACGAAAATAAATATGTTGCATTTGCTGTCAGAGAATACTTCAAAGGTAAAAATCTTGAACTCAATTTCTCGCTCTAAATAATAAAAAGCATGTAAAAAAAAAAAAACATTATCTAAATTATTTTAATTACTCGAAAGCCATCTAAATGAATCACTATTTAGACGGAAATATTTGCCCTCCGCCTACCAGCAACCGGTAGCATGATCTAAATGTCAGTGAATCTGCGGTTCCGATTTATACAATTTTCGAAGAAGAATTCAAAACAATTGCAACAAATTGAATTCAATTTCATTATCTTTCTTCTGGTCGTTCGCTATTTGGGGTTGCTGTGGCACATAATTTTTTTTTCTTTTTTTTTTTAGCAGATAAAAGCCACCATATCATTTTAAAAATAACCAAAGAGAAACAAAAAAAAAAAAAAAGAATCGGGGTCACTGTCTCCCCTCAGTCAATTTGCATGTCGGAATGCAATTTCATTTAATTTGGTCCTATACTATACTCTCTTGTGGGATTCGGATTTTAATTCGATTTCTTAGCGACAGCTAAATTCATCAGACAGAGATTTTTTTATATGTCTTCTTTTATACTCTTCAATTCACTCTCGGTTGTCATCTTGTTCGGATCACAAAATTAGATCTGGCAATGACCCAATTTTCAGTATGTATCTTTTTGCGTATCGTGTATCTCTTCGGTTCAGGCGCGATGTGCCGATGTGCGATGAGATGATGATGAAAATTGCCAAATCAAAGGTAGTGCAAGTATTTGCGAAATTCCTCTTTGACTTGCAAATTCGCTATAGAGTGCTGGCTGGCTGGTCAGTGGTACAAACGGCGGCGGCAGCAGCGCTTTAAACAAAGATGGATGGCAAACGAAATCTCTAGAATCAATATACACATTGACAGATGTATCTACTACACTGTGGGGATGTGTTCATATAATCTTTGGGCCACACACAAACGACAAGAAATCGGATGTGTAGTTAGTTGCCTTGCGCTGCGCGCTCTTTTTTTTTTTTTCCTAAATTCGCCATTATATTTTTGTTTCGCATTTCACTGTAGTTCTATTAATTTGTACTGTAATCGTGCATAATTGATATTCACGACACCGTATGGGTAGTGAACCGCAAATATTGTGTTAAAGCAAACAGGGGGAGATACACTCAGTGAGAGAAGAGATACAGGTTGTGTGGTGATGACAGTAAAAACGAGAATTGCCATGATGCATTTCAGTGTGACGGAAGGAAACAATTGTAAATAGAAACCGTTTTGGTGTCACGTTTTGTGTCAATTTAATTGTTATTTGAACGCGAGGAGCTTGGTATTATATTCCTGATTGTCATAATCGTTTAACAGAGCTGGTGCAGATTATGGTAAATATTTCTATGAATGACAGTTCTTATGAAGAATTCTGACAGATGTCATTTGGGTTTTTTTTTTAATCGTGATTTCTGGTCAAGGTTGACTGACTCCAATATAGAGACTTATTGTGAACTTCTCCTGTTGAATGTTATAAGTTTCTCGTCATTATGCAACATATTAAAGGTATTATGCAATAAAAAGTACCAATAGTGTATGACATATTGGCCCCGGAAGAAAAACAAGCGCCAATCACTTGACCCATCTTCGATTTAACGTTGCTTTGGCTTGTGGCTTGTTCATTAATTAAAAGTGATAGTTTATTGCAGTGTTTTAGGGACGTGTTGACAAATTTCCCGTCAAGCATGACCACAAAAGTATTTTGCAAATATTCGCGTTTGTATTTTATTGATAATAAAAAAGCGATGACATAAAACAATGTATATGTCTATCTATGGGTAGTCTAATGCTTAGATACTAAAAGATTTAGATTTTATGCGGAAGCTGAGGAGTCCCTTTCTCTAAATAACAGTGGTTTTGACTGGTTTACATTTCAGGGAACTAAATTGATTTAAGGTATAAGAGGCGTTAAGTTACGTCAACTCAGTTTGAACTCAAGCCTTTTAAATCACTTCTATCTTTGGATAGATTTTCTCTACTCCGCCGTGTCCAAACGAGTCGGTTTTATTGGAAAGTGTATAGCCAGCTAAGTAAATTTTTCCACAAAGAGCAAAAACAAAACAAAAAGTGAAGATAATTTAATCAGTAACCAAAACATAAAGTGTAGAGAAAGTCGAATCACAGATGGCTTTGACTCAGATTGTAGACAAGAACCATAATTTTTTTACGCTGATAGTAGGATTTGTAGGTTTATTGTCGTTGTCTACAATCCGAACTAGCGCCATCTATGATTCGAGTATAAAAGTGAGTATGGACATCTTATTAAAAGCTGGCTATACACTTTCCAATAGAACACAGCTATTATAAATCAGACTTTATAATTTTTTTAAAAATTCGGCATAGAAGTTAATGTATCTTGTAAAAAGTATACCTATTCTAAAATTATTTTCTGTACAAATGACCTCCGGGCAATCTGTGCTTTGATCATGTTGCAAAGCAGTGTAGAGCTAAGATCAGTCTCATAACCCATGTAAAACAATGCATTTTTGACATTTAAAATTCTACATCAAGAATGTCACAATTATCTGACAGTTTCTCTAACACTGTTTTTTCGGCCCGACACTTTTTAGTGTAAAAATATAACTTTCTCACCCTAGTTCCTTCCGGCGAGTTCAATGTTCCCGTAAATACAATTCTCAAGTTACACAAAACTAACTTTTCAATGTCCCGCGTGCGTGTTATATCCCATCCTCACGCACATGTGGTTGATTGCCTGAGTAACCCTCAAAGTGTCTAATTCCTGTGTTTTTTTCCTCGTGCCATTCAAATCTAATTGTGGATCCCTCCTAATTGTAACAAGAAGTTATATTTTCGGTTTTCATTACACCAAACCAAAGACAAAAACACTTCCAAGGTCCATAAAAGATGTACACCAGCCGTAGGGGATTAACTTAAATTGTCGTCTCTTCATATGAAAATCCACTTTCTTGTAACTATTTTCGTGTCACCACATATTGTATATGCATCACTCCTTGAGACAGGAAATCAAATGTATTTATGGGACAGATTTAGAACGTCCTCCCTTACCAAAGAAAGCAAAAAAAAAAAAAAAAAAAATAAGACCCAAGAAAGGACAATTTACTTATTCTAGTATTAAGGATAATCTCCAAACACATACGTGATCCTGACACCGTAATAATTTATAGCACACAAAATTTCATTGAGGGTTAAATGTTAAACTCACCACATCTGGCAACATCCCGCTGTATACGCGGTTGGCACAGATATTGCCGCTCCACCAACTGACACACAGTCACACAATCGTCACAAGCAAGCAAGTCAATCTCTTTCTAGAGAGGATGGAATTTTTCGATTGAAGTGTATAGAGAACGACAGGAGAGAGAGAGAGATTCGTTTGCGCTGATAAACAAACAAACAATGTTCAATTGTATTTGTTTGATATTGCATTTGTTGTGTATGTGTCATAATTTATTAGGCGAAGAGAGGCGCAGAAGATTTCTTTTTGAGAGAAAAATTCAATTTCATCACACACATTTCCAATCATTTGGTATAATTTCAAATTTTAATATTTGGTTTTACGTTGGGCGCCAATTTTTATTTAGAATGAATTATTTTTGACATTTGCTGTTTCTAAAAGATAAGAACAGGTGTCGCTGCCCCAATTAGATTTGACATAACTTCCCTGTTTGGATTTTTTTAGGGTTGTTTTCATGTTTTCTTTCTCTCGCTCTCTGCGCTCTTCATCTCTCGTGCATTTCTCTCACTAATACAGAAACAATTTAAACTGAATAGATACAGCACAACGTATAGTCAAAATGACGAGGGGGAAAATTGGAAAAAAATATTTCTACGTTCATTTACACACATTCCGTGTCGGTGAAGTGATTTTTTCGTGAACACAGGTCACCGGGAATAAAAAAAAAAGAAAAGAAAACTTAATAAATAATGCAGTTAATTAAACAATTAGTGGTGAATTAAAAGAAGAGAAAAAACGTGTAATTTTATTTTAACGAAAACAAACAAATTGGCGGAGAATATAAAAAAATAAAACGTGAAAGAAAAGTGATTTTTTTCTATATTATCCCCTGTTCGTCAATTTTTTTTCTTCTTTTATGTGAGTAGATACTTAATATTTTTTTTTTTAAAGAGAGAAAAAAAAGATACACTTTCGTTGTTTTTCTTGTCTAAATATTCGTTTTTCTTTCGACCAAGTTTGGGTAGTGATTACACTTTTTGTGAGTTTCATTGTCATTTCCGTCGCCATTGCCATCATCAATATCCGAATTTAAATCGAAATCCGTCCGTCCACCACCATACCACGAGAACGTCATCTTCTTGGTTTGTGTCGATTTCTTGTAAAGTGAGAACGGAGTGGCGGAGAGTGTAGAATCGCGTTGGAGAAGAGTAGTCAATTTGCATTTAGTACCATTCAACGTTTTCTGTGGATAAAATATTCTATTCAATGAGAGGAGTAATATTGTGTTGTCCTAGAGCGGCAATGGTGGCGAAATCATAGAGCACCATGACAGTGAATTGCTGATACGACGACGACGACGGGGAGTGTATAGTTGTGGCCAATACACCGCTGGCAGCCTACCACTGTTTATGGTGCTGGGTTTTTGGTGATGATGCAGATACATGTCGCTGTTCTTGCGCGCTTAGCTCGGTGAGCAGCAGCAATGTTAATGATGGCGATGAAGCCGATGATGATATTGGTGGATTAATATCGTGATGAAGTGATGTGCTATGGTGTTGTGCATTAAAGGCTTGTTTTTGTTTTCACCTTGTTTTGTCAGTATACTTGCCATAAGGTCTATAGAGATGGCTTGTGTTTTATTTATTTATTTTTTTTTTTTTCGTGAGATGTTGCCATTTTGAAAGAGCGAGAGAACTCATGTGAAGGTGTTGTGTATGTTTAAATGGCGTAATAATTGACTTGACAGCACTGAATGGGATATCGAACTGTCATCGGGTCACTGATTTTTGATCGAAAATGATAGATGTGAAACTATTGGAATTTTTTCTTTTATTCTATGATGTCTACATATTTTGGTGAATATATTATGGACTTTTAAGAAAATTTGATAAATAGAAGTATTATAAATAAGAGGATTGGCAGCTGTAAATGTAAATCGACCTGTCATTTGTCAATGCGTTTACTTGTTGCCATAAGTCGTTACAACTAATTGCATAATGGAGTAGCGAGAAATGAAACTGCTCGCCAGAAATGTGTTAACTAAAAAATTACATTTATAAACAAAAAATTCTGACATTACATTAGTACTTCGTTCAACTCAAATAAGAAAAGGATAACAAAACTGAACAAAAATTATAAAAAAAACTGTTTGTTCATAGTTTACAAAAATTTCGTTTCTAAACATCATCGACATATGTATGGATGTATGCTCATATGTACTTTACTGAATATTCAAAGAAGCAGAACAAATCAAAAAGCATATTTCATAAATTATGGATTTGGAAGCTACCACAAAAGTTGCTTTTGAAAAAGTACTAAAAGTAGCCCAAACTATCACGTTAAAGGCAATTCCGATAACCGAGTAAAAAGCTTGTTGGAGATCACTTGAAACAAGTGTAATACGATATATTACTGAGAAAAAATCAACAGTCATAATCATAATAAAAAGAGATATGTGCAATGAATAAAGGCTTTAGATGGCCTTAAAGGATTTTTTTTCACTGCGCATTTCTTGCGAACGTCTGACTTACACTTGAACTATTTTTAGCTTTACTAATGAACAAGATTTCAGTTAATAAGCTCAACTTATCTTTCACAACAATAAGTAGGAAACAGTACAAAAGATCTAATACCATGTTTCCACCGAACGTAAATCGGAAGGTTTGGATGAACGTTTGCCGAAACCTTTGTAAGCCGTTCCCACCAAGTCGAAATCATTTCGGATGTCATTGTCTGACCATTTTGGAGTGCCCGGAAAAAAGGGCTGTTTGTCAACTGTCACAATCAGTTTTGGGACCTGAGAATAGACAAAAAGTGGTAGATTTTTGAAACACAATAAATGCGACAAACAAAATAAACAATGCATAAAATTTTTATGTATGTAAATAATGTGTTCTGCATAACCTTAATATGAAAAATATATAATATAAATATGTACCACTTAAGTGGTAGAAGTCCCAACACTGGCCACAGTTCTTTTGACGTCTAAAAATGAACACCAAAACAGACTGAAGCTCACTTACGCACGGATGAGCTCAAGGAGATTTCAAGTAGGTTTCGCTGAAACCTCGAGGATTCGAAACCTCGATATAATGTATGACGAAACCTAAGATATTTGAGTGAATTTGACGAAACCTCGTGATTTTGTTTTGTGGAAACATAATTTAAGAGTGTCAAGTCCTTATGCAGAACTGTTTCTTAATTAACGTCAAAACTTAATTTGGCATAGTATCTTACCACAAAGATTTGTGTTATACTGATTAATTTGCACTTTCTTGGCTTTGCGAATAGCTTATTTCTTACACGGGTAAATTGGCGCCCAACGCAGGCTTATTTTTTTATGTAATTAATTTAACATTGAGGAGATTTCCTCTCGGCCGTGTGTTACAAACTTTTCTTTATATTTAACATGGTTTTTACCGAACTTGATTTGAGATATTTTCAATTCTTTCTAAGCGATTACATCGCATCTCTTTCTTGTTAAGAGGATGTCACCACCCACTTTTATAGAAAAGTGTTTTATTCAAAATTCAAAGCTATAAAAACTTAATAACCGAGCCTCAATGAGACATCTTCAATAGTGCAAACTTTGGGCTTACGACCACAACTCCAAGTTGACTCTGACATTTGAAATGGCGCCCAACGTGAGGCCACTTAACAAACCCCCATATTTTGCTTTTATCCCACATTAATCTGAGCAATATATCATAAAGCAAATAAAGTGTAACCAAAGTTTGCAGACAACCTTAATAATCCCCCTTTCAAAATCACTTAATCTCTTATAAATAATTCCGAAAAATTTTCTATACTCCTCTTGTCCTCTTTGAATTTTGATCTCTATAGGTAGGTAGGTACTTTCTTAGCGCACAAACTAAATTCATACTATGACAGGATAGAATATGAAATTAGAATAACAACCATCAAACCGGTGTGCGGTGTGTGGTAAAGAAAGGACAAAAAAGGGAAACATTCATTTAAATATTCACCTCGAAAAACCCTTTTTTCTTCTTATTGTGTGTGTGTGTGTGTGTGTAACTCCACCGAATATTATTATCTTCGTTGTTATCCTATCCTAACCATTTTCAACTCGTCAAGTCCCCGCAAATGGGTAAAATGGTGAATACATAATAAAAAATCATTAAAATCCAATACAGAACCTGAACACCCCGAAGAGCAAAGAAAAAAAAAACATAAACTTTATCATCACCAGGAGCAGAAGAAGCATCCAGCAGCATCATCATCCTCGTTCGTCGGTGGTAGGTCCGTCCATCTATGTCCCGATACGCTCTCAACAATTGCGGTGTACCATGGTTCCTCTTCTTTTTTTTGTGTGTTTTTTCCCTATGTTGTGTGTTAGTTTTCTTTCATTTTCTCCTCGTGATTTCCTTTTCATCTTCGTTTTTCGCCTTTTATTTATTATTACTATGATTGTTTTACCTCTTCGAGAGTACGTACGGGTGGAACATACGTAACCCGCCACAGAATTAGAGAGGACGAATGCTGCTGCTGCTTCTGCTGCCGATTGTGGCGCGGCTACTATAACACACACTAGCAACGTTGAGATTTTTTCAGTGTTTATTCATGCTTGTAACTGTGTGAATGTGTCAATTATCTTTTCTTAATCTCTGCACTTTTTCACAAAAAAAAAAAAAAAAATTCCAAGTGGAGACAAACTTAAAATTCAATTTGTTTATTATTCCATCCCCCAAAGTGTTTGTTGTTCACCGACAAATAAAAAAAATAAAGCAAAACTTAAGTGATGTTAAGTGTAATTGTTTGTGAAAAAGAGGGACTTTCTCGGAATGCCAATTGCCGGCTATACTGTGTTTACAAATCATTTTTATCGCTTCGAGATATAGAAAATTACAAAAAAAAATATTAATCCCCCATCGCGTGTGGAATTTGACAAAAAAAAAAAAAAACGGAACTCATGCACCGCGAGAGTGTTTTTCGTGCTAACATGGAATCCGGATAATGGATCCCCCCATTGGCTAGACTTAATGTCAATTACAATTTAATTATGTCACACTAAAAAGGTGTCCTCTGTTTGTTTTGCTAATGAGACTCTTCCATAGGCCAGAGACAGTCAGACTGACAGACAGACAGAAAAACGAAATGATTAGGAGGTGCGAGCGCCGCCAAAGTTCGAAAATCTAATCAAATAAAAACAACAGACCGACGGGAGTCAAAAAGAATTTAAAATTTTTTTATCGCGAGGGCGAATTTGCAGGTACACACACAAAATTATATATGTATGCCTACATGTTTATTGATTTTTATTTCGTTTCGGTTGTGTGTTTTATTTTTTTTCTTCTTTTATTCTCATCATCATCTCTTGCCCTCATCATCATCATCCACATTCAGTACCATCATATCAACCCTATGGCGAAAAAAAAACCAAGCAGCAGCGCGGCAGCTACAACAGTCACTTTTTTTTATTTTTATTCTTCTCTTCATTGTATGTCGATACAGAGTGGAGAGTAGAGCTCTAGAACTGTGTGTTGCCCTCCCCCGACGACGTACGGCAGTGCAAAAATTGTAATAGGATTCGCGTTGTCGTCCTTTCCGAGCATCATCAGCAGCATACACACGACAACGACGACGACCCACTCTCTTTAGGAGTTTATGCGCGCCCCAAACCCCCCTAAGCGTGGTGTGGTATCCATTCGCTGGGAATATAAACAGAGGAGACACCGGCGACATTGGAAGAAAGACTGAGTAAAGGATATAAAGGCCAGATGGAAGTACGAGTATATTTCCATTTCCCAATTCTTCAGGGTTCTGTTTTTTTTTATTCAGCCATTTGCGAGAGATCTTTTTTGTCTCCTGTGTGTGCATATTTTTGGGTGATACACACGCTTTGGATACCATTAGTCCTTTACTCCTTTGTTTTCTTCCATCGTTATTGAGAATAATGCGACGCAGAAAAAATTAACTCCTCTAAGCCATCATTTTCGTTTGTGGATTTAGATTCCGTATTGCTGCAGCAGTTTCTTCAAGTTGTTTTGCGCTGGCTTATAAAGATTTGTTTTTTGTTTTTTACCTCTTTTTTTTTTACTGTTTCTCTCTTTTGAAATAGTTATGTTGCTCCTGCTACTGGTATTGTTACGACTTTAACCAGTTTAACGTGACCAGAGCACCGCATTTAATTCTGAATTTGCTCTCGCGTGCTCGCTTATTCTCTTTTTTAATTCTCCCACTCTCCGGGAAGAAGTGTTCTCAATTATGTTATGTATCCTGTGAATGTGCTCTGATTCAACTGTACATTTTGAATGCACCAGATTCTATGATATGTTTTGAAGAGGACTTTACAAGTTTTGATGTCTCCTTATTTCTTTGCAAAGAAACTTCATTCGTTTGAATGCTAATCAATTAACAACAAGCGAATGTTACTTCATGGTTTTTCATATTTCTGATTAAAAAAGGTCAGAAAGTCGTCAGGAAAACGCTGATACCTTATTTGAAGTCATTGGTTTAGTCTCATGATGTGATTTTTATCACAAGTGTAAGCTGAAGTCATGCTTTACCATTGTCACCAAACTTACTGAAATAGGGCTGATCGTGGTTAGATCGATCTTTTTTTTTTTGTTTTTGCGTCTCCTAGAACACCTAATTTTTAGATTTAGGGATTGATCATATCTCTTCAGCCTCTGATATCGAGAAATCCATACAATCGAGCGTCAAACAAGTGATCCTATACTAATTGATTTTACTTTCCAACTTAATCTTAATCGCAGATTAAGTCAAAATTTCGAACTTTCGTTTGTTCGTACTCACAGTTCGCTGAACTTTGAATGGACCTTTACTTTTAAAAAGTACAACAGCTTCCTCTTCGCTGCTACTTTTTCTAAGTCGAGTTTTCTACTTCCTCACAGAAATGGCAAGTTTCACAAAACTCGATTATTCACCTCAAAACATCTGTTAATCTAACCAACAACTTAATCATTTCGAAAAGTCTTATTTCATGTCAGTCTCATTGTGTGTAAATCTTATTTCACTCCCCAAAAGAGGCAACAAATTTCTGGTTAAATATTCAATTTATCTGCTTAGTTTCATTCAGAAATCATTCACAATAGTCTTGGCAAGTAAACAAAGAAATATTAAAATCTATTATAATTCGATTAAATTAATATATGTACTGTCAAATTGCATCTTTTTTAACCTAATATCTCGCTTTTGTATCTCTTTCTCTTCTCTGAAGTGTAAAGCATTTTAAATTCTCTGAGAGATTCTTTTTGCTCCTCTCAATTGCGCTCTATAAACACACAAAAAAAAAAGGAAAAAGAAAATCCTACAGAGGACAGAGTAGAGTACTCAAACTCAACTCGGGTACTCATTGAAGAATCCTTTGTTTGACTTCTTCTCGGTAGTGTTGTACTTGTTGGTGTTTGCAAAATTGCCAATAAAATCCCCTTGGGATGTTGGATGGATTTCCAGATATCAAATACCTTTGTTCTCTGCTCTCACTCTCTTTTGGTTCTCCTTGGTTACTTTTTGCCTCCTGTACCTGAATAAGGTAGGTTTTTCGTTTTCGATAAATTTCCTCGTTCTTTTTGTTTTTTGCAGTTTGCAATGATTTACAGGAAATTAAATTAATTCAGCAAAAGAAAAAGAGGAAAAAGTTTTTATTTGCAACTTTTGCACCACGTGCTTTGGCGAGAAGACTTTTTTTTTTTTTTTTACTTCCATCGAGAGTGAAGATTTTGTGGTCCGATAGCCGAAGATAGTCAGTCGGGTTATTTCTTTTTTTCTTTCTCTCCCTTTTTTTGGGATAAGGTGCGGAAAGATGTATAATTAATGGTTTTCGAAAAGTTGTTTATCTATTTGTAGGGATCATTTGATCCTTACACCTTGCTCGATGTGATGGTTGATCATTTGTCAAGGATTATGGCGGAGAAAATCCTTGTAATTGAATTTCTGTGACTTGGAATGGTCATGCGTGAAATTCTATTGAACGACAATTGGTTCGTTCAAGGATCATTTGGGAAATCAATAAAAGGCCATTTAAAGTCGAGAATCAATAGTACCGTTAATGCCCGAGAAATATTCAATTTACTATAGACCGTCACCCGCAGGTGAACATTTTAAAGAAGGGATGCAAAGAGTTGCGGTATATTAAAAGGAAACAATTAGGATTCCACAGTTAATCCCCGTAAAGTATGAGAGTTGGAATACTTTTCTTGCGTGGGATGACTTCTTTTAATGTAGATTTTTTCCTAGATTAGATACATGACGTCCTAATGGATGTTCGTTGATGTAATGCCTTTGATGCCGAAAGATATGAATCTTATCCGATTCATGGTACATAGTAGGTTCGCCCACCAGTCTTCAGAAATACAAACCGATGTTGTGTTTAAGAGTTGTACGACAAATGAAATGTGTAGAGTCTTATAATTGTTAAGAACAGCTGTAATTTTTTCTCCAATAAAAGAAAACAGTGACTGAATTAAATCACCTTAAACTTCAGGTTGGTCCAAGCTAGCATACACATACACCTTTTGTGTCATTCGTCCCTAAACCTTCCATTGCAAACACTTTGCGATATTTTTGGGAAAACTAGCTTTTATAATAAAAGTTCGTTTAGTTTTATATAACTATTAGGTAAAGAACCGAATATACCCTTAAAGAAAATAAGCGCCTATTTTATTGGGGCACCTTGTGGGTTTCAAGTGTTATTCCTTTCTTTAGGGTACTAAACTAAGTAATCGTATGAAGATGGGGTGAGTTCACTTGGACTATATACATATGTATGTACATATGTAGTTGAGACTCTCAGTACTGACAAATTGTCCAAGAATTTTTGCACGAAACGAAGGACCACCTAGAATGGTATACTGTATGACAGACGCCACCACAGGAAAACCTTGTTGATATTCTTTGAGACTTGAATCTTGCAAAAAACTCCAACACACTAACCACTTAACAACAACGTTCCCTGATGAGGTGTGTTATAAAGCTACATCTATGTCATTTCCATATAATCCGTAATTTAAAGCTTAACTCTAGTTATCCAAAATAAGAATAACTTGTTTCCTACAAACAACTTTTCTCCACATATCATTTAACATACTGTTGCGCAGGTCAAGTGAAATCACCTGCACAGTAATAGTGATGTCTAGAAACTGTGTCAGAACTAGCCAGCACTTTTGACATTCTGGTTTCCAAACGTCGAAATGGAAGTATTGGAATTCAATGGTCTTTATAAAAGAAGTATGCCAAAAGCCTTGAAAGAGTGTGATATAAAAGCTTTGACAGCTGGTTTAACAGAAGATGACCTCATAGAAAGTTGTACTAGATTTTTGTTAAAAAAAGGGTATATTAGTTTAATTCAATGTTTTCTTTTAATAAATAAATTCTACCCTCTCGACAACTACAGCAAATGAGTATTGAACCTTATTTCTGCACTTCTTAGATTCTTTAGAATTACGCTAAGAGATGACGACTTCGAAAATATATTTTCAGAAACCTCAAAGAACCAATCGGTTTTTTTGTTTTCTGTTTTGCTCTCATTTTTTTAAATTCATAATCCGGCTAGTCTAATAATTTAATAATTTACGAGTCAGACAAGAGTAAAAATATTTTCATTCAAATTCGTTGTAAAAAACAAGAAGCTTAAAATTCTATAAAATGTTTGGGTATCCTCATTCATTTTAATGGCTTCACATAAAGGTGATATTATCACGTGCCTGTCGGGAGAGTCTTCAATGAAATAAAATTTCTTTTGAAAATGTGTACCACCCAAAGTTGAAAACAAACTTTCAGGAATCGTATTTCACTGGTTTCCAAACAGACTTGAAGAGAACTTTACACCAAAACTGTTGCCAATAAAAAAATAAACTTATTGTATACAATTTTTCTCAGAAAAAGTTTCTTCTTATTTTTCATCGAAAGTGACTTCATTTAAGTGTTGAATGTCTTACGAAAAATAAAATTAGTATTTTGAGAAAGACGCATTTGATAAAATTTCCTTTCCCAAAAAAACAAAAAAAAATTCTTCCATAGATATCCATCTCTGACCTATAAAATAGGATATCCTCCATTTGACGCATGTCAAAACATATTTCTTAGAAATACTTCTTGTGTACTTGTTTCTTTTTATTCCACCTTCATACAACTACCCTCATCTCGCGTGTAATGAATTTGATGTAATCCTTTTGGTAGAGCTTCCTTCGTCGCGTCGTTGGTGGTTTGAAGCGAAACAAAGGGATGCGCATACAAAAACCATTTAAACGAAATGTGAGAGAGCAAGAGAGTCAATATACAACACATCCGCTAATCACTAAGCGAATGTCAGCAGCGCGTCAGTTGATTACCTTCTCAATGTGGGTGTGGAGAAAAATCATTTCCTCAAATTATTTTCAGCCACCACGCAGAACTCTGAGCTTCTTCCTTTCTTTTATATCGGCGCGGCGATGGCAAAAAAAAAAAAAAAAAAAAATAGGTAGAAAAAAATCTATAATAAAAAAGGACCTGCTTCCTCCCTTATTCACACATGCAGAGCAGATAGATAAAATTTGAATAGAGAATTTTCGCGCACTTGTCCTTTTTTTCCCCATATACTCGTACTCGTATGCAAACGAGCGCGTTCCGTGTCATTACCATCATCGTCGTCATGGAGTACAATGGGAGCCAGTTCTGGCGTTGTTAGTATAAACGACAATCCTGAAGTTGACTCCCTTAGGAGAGAGGCAAGCAAAAAAATGCAAACGCACGCCAAACTAGAGAAGGACTACAAGATGAGTCCGAAAGGATAACCCAGCGGCGGCAGTAGTGGCAACAGCAGGAAAGTTTTTCGTGTATTAGTGCGCGATTGTGGTCGTCGTTGGAGAGTCAGAGAGAAGAACGCGTGCCAGTGCCACAATCAAATGAGACAACAAGGAATTGATTTTTCTTTCCAGCTTCTAACGGTGGACTGTTGAAAGTAGCAAACGTAAGCGCGCGTATGTTCCCTTACGGTACACGAAAACTTTGTCGTCGTTTTTAACCAACTCACTCCATGGAATGCGTGTGACTGTTGTCTCTCATGGGTCGTTGGAAACTTGTATCCTTTCTCTCGGATTCGGAACTTTTCTCTTTATGTCTATGCTAAGGGTGGGTGGTCGTCATCGTCGCCATCGCCATCTCATGCTCTAGTCCTTGTTGGCATGGTAGAATCTCCGTTTTTCTTCGCGCTGTTTCCCAGATAAGGGATCTATTTATGCGAATGTTAGATAGATGCATCTCTCTTCTTGTATATATTGTGTGTAAGTCCATCGTTTTATTTATTTGAATGTGTGTATGTAATTGAAAGCAAACGCCCGGAAATCCTAGCGGGGATGGATTTAACCCTTTAACCTGTGTATAACGATGAGGGTGGTACAGACTTGTGTTTTGTATTCACCCTTTTTTATTATTATTCTTTCGTTTTTTTCGCCGCTGATGTAGTGTTGATGAGATGTATTTGAGAATAAAAGACGTAAAGTCTGAGAGAGAAAGAAAGAGATATAGAAGAAAAGGATAGAATGCTAATGTTACTGCGTAAGAATTTGAGTATTTTCTGGATAAAACCACGAAGTTCTGGGTAAGGACGACGACGCGCTGTCACATGGGAGAAAAATGAGAAAAGTTTGTGGTGAACTTTGTTTTCCAAATAAAATTTATTACTTGATATTTTGTGTTGATAAAATGATAAATGCGAACTGGGACTTTCATGGGGTACAACACAGAGTTGTGGGTAGAGTGCAAAAATCGTCTTTATTGCCATTTATAAAATGGTAAACAGACGAGATTGAATTTATAATATTTCATTTGGAATTTCATTGAGTTATGTTCATCTCATTGAGAATTATGAGTACTTACCCTTTTGAAGCTTCTAGACATTATGTACATAAGATACCAAAATAAGGTCAGGTTGCTATTTGAGTGGGTGAATATATGTGAGAATTCATATCATTCGAAGCAACAATATAAACTGACTTATACAGCTTTAAGCTAGATGAACGACTCAGAACTATTCTAAAGGGTCTACGCGGCCTGATTGCGACTATAATTCCCATTTACAATCTCTCAATGAGACTTCAACATAAAGTTTAAATTTCTAGATCACGTTTGAGCTGTCTAGATGGTTGAGTGGAAACAATTTTGCTAAACGCTCCTCTAAATTTGGTCAGCTTTGTTGTCAAAGCTTATCGCTTTATTTAAAATAATACAATTTTCACAAGAGGCTGTACAGAAAATTAGATCAATCTAGACAACCCCTCGCAGGTCGTTCGTTCCCTCCCACACAATCAGGAAGTCAATAATTTTCACTGAGCTGCAGTTTGTTTGCTACCGGAAGGATTGCATCACCGATTGATTTCCTTCTCTGAGGAAGTTAGATTTCCTTTATTTGTCATAGTATCCACGCAGTCAATTTTGTTTCTTTCCCCTTTATCAGAAATAAAATATTTGTCAGCAGGTGTGGATAATCCTGCTTCCAGAGATTTGTATTATATCAGCACGTCTTGTTAATGGATATTACAAAGTGACTGAATATTTTTTCTAATTTATTTATTTCGGACAAAATTTACAATTATTTAATAGAGCATTACAAGAACTAGTAGTGAATCGAATAAGGACTTGCACTTGAAAGATGAACAAATTTTAGGTTGTTGGTGTGATTAGCACTTAAAAATATATAGGCTATGTGGAAGAAAAATACATTACCAGACACACGACGGCTGTTCGTCTTTGCTTTGCGGCGCTCGGATCGCATAGAGGATAACCTTGTAAATCAAATAGATCTGTCAAACACTAATCCTTTTACAGTGAACGATCTTTGTTTTGTGCGATTATGCAGCCAATTTTTAGTTCTTGATGGAATTTGAAAGTACTGAAAAGTTATCTGTAGTGATAGCTATATAGGTTTAAAAATACTTTAATTATAAATTTTCTATCAGTTCTGTAAAACAACTAGATGGCGACACTTTCTACTGCTGCATTCATGACACTTTCTACGATATCTATATTATATATTTAAACGTACAAACAATAAATTATTAAGAAAAGTTTCTTAAATATCAATTATTCTGTTGTTTTTTTTGTAGGAATACTGTCTCCTCCGGGTCCGTTTTTAACACCCAGTCCATCGCCCTCAGTTTCAGCTAGCCCACGTTTGCAGCCATCACCATCAATATCACCATTCCCTCAAGATGTGTTACTTGTAACTGGCAATACAATTACCAACACGACACAGGAGCAGGTAAGATCACAATTTTATTTTTCTTAAAATTCAATAGGCTTATCTGTTTTTTGTGTTATTTTTTGTAGGAACGCAAGGCGGCGACGCCTGGCAGACGTCAATCAATCCACCAATATACGACTGGCAGCCCAAATGCTGGTACAGTGGTGTTTCAACCAAGTCCCTCGCAATCACCAGCGGCTGCCACTACAGTCATTGGTGTTACGGGCAATGAGTTCAATACGACACTCGTTGGATCCAATAATATCTCATTGAATAAGGTTTGTATTCTATTTCGTTTCTTTCTCTGTATCTAAAATAAAAAATAAATGTCTGTTGAAAATTTACAGAAAGGTAATAAACGTACATCACAAGGATACACTGGCTATGGGGGGCAGGCACAAGCAATCAATACATCCAATTCGTTTGCGACAGCAAATGTGGCTAGTAGCCCAAAAGGGCAAACGAAAAAAGCCGCAATACTGCCGACATCGATAATTCACAATAGTAGCAGTAATTCAGCGCAAATTTCAAATAGTCAACAGCAGCAGCAGCAGCAGCTTCATCATCATCAGCATCATAATCATCACAATCAGAACCATCCACATCCTGGTAGTAGTCCACTGATAGCCGATAGTCCAATTGCAAGTCCGAGTGGTGGAATAAAGCCACCAACACCACAACCGCCACCGATGTTACAACAATTTCCGGTTGTCAGCGCAGCTGGCAATCAAATCTTTCAATTAATCCAATCGCCACAATTGATTGCGGCGGCGCAACAACAACTGATCGCACAACAAAACAGTCAGCAGCATAGAGGCACCGCAACAGTTCAAACACATCACCATCATGGAAACAATCAGCAACATCAGCTGCAGCAGCACATACAACACCAGCTGAATTTAGCAACAACAATGGCGACTAGTTCACATTTGGCTAATGTTACTTCATCGGCTGGATCTGGTGGAATTCTGCATGCTGTCACCCACACGACAACCAAATCAACAAAAGCCCCACAACAGATTCTACCAAAACCTCAGTTGACCAGTGATAAACTAACAAAGGGTCAGATCTCACAATCACCTCAGTTGCAGCAGCAACAGCAGCAATCGAATCAAGTCACTACGAATACTGCTGCAGCCCAATCTTCAGCGCATGCCACTGGTCAACAAATTCTTCTACCCACGGGTAACCTTAACACGCAACCCCTTTTGCTCAATCAGATGCCAGTTTTAGTGCAACAGAATACACCACAGGGCGTGCAGCTTATCCTTCGACCGCCAACACCCCAGTTGGCGACACCATCTCTGGTCATTCATAATACCCGCCCACAGTTGCAGCAGCAACAGCCACAACAACTGCTGCGTATTCTTAATACAAATGGTGCTATGCAGCTGGCAACTACGCCGACATTCATCGTCTCATCTCAGGCGAATCTCATTCAGCAAACAGCCAATCTGCAAACAATCAAGACGAATACAACGCAGCCGGCCATAACGCAACTCAGCGGTCTACATGCGGCTCTGGCTGCTTCATCTGCTGCTCCCCGATCTCAGCAATTTATAAACAGCCACATTCTGGGTCAGAGTGTAGCTGCTCAGCTGCAAAATCTTCAGCTTAACGGCAACCACCTCGCTCAAATTCAAATGCCAAATGGTCTCAACGGTCCAATACTCTCGACACAATTCCAACAGAGTTTGGCTGGATTCAACCAACTCAATCAAAACATCAATCTTAATCAGCTAAATAGCACAAATATTCAGCAAATAGCTGCTGCAGCGGCAGCAGCCGGTGCCGCCTTTCAATCGCCTCCTCCTCAGCATGTGGGAGATTTGCAAATGTCGGCCGCTGCGACAGTAATGCCCTCGCAGAATATCCAATTCTCCAGTATAGCATCGTCTCCAGCGGTAACACCTCAGCCGCAATTGGTTCCATCGGTGACACCGGAACCAGCGCGTAATCCCACCCCAGTGAGTCTGCAAAATGTGATGTCAAGCCCGCAGCATTCGAATAACATGAATGTCAGCGGCGGTGCTCAACAAGTACAAACGAAAACCCATGAGATTCCCATCCACGAGGTGAAGATGCGCAAACCTAAGCCACGAAAGAAGAAAAACCAAGCCCATCCACCGCCAGTGGTTGTGTCCTCGGCAACGCCTTCCATCGGAATGATGACCTCAACAACGACAACGACAACATCGCCTCAAAATAATACATTGTCAAGTATGAGTGATCCAACGAGCAATTCAGCGACAACCTCAATCAATCCAGAAGCATCTCCACCCCCAGTGGCACGTACAAAACTTGATCTCGGCAATGTGATGAAACTCTGCGGTATCATGGAGGACGATGACGATTTGATGGACTGCGAGGAACAGCTACCACCTCCGCCGCCTCCACCGTCTGTGCAGCAACAGCCTTCGCAGCAGGATGAATCAAAGAGTGCACCCTCATCCAGTGATATAATGATATCGATTCCAGGACAGAACAACGACATTCCATTCACGTTCTCAATTCCAGCCTCAGCTACTCAGCAGCAGAGCGGCGAATCTCTTAAGCAACAACCAGAGCTGCGACTGCAGGCCGGTAACTTGGTCGATGTGAATGGCATGGACACTGGACAGAATATTTTAATTAAAATCGATCAGAATGACTCAACGCAGCCCTATACTATATCAATTCCACGACTCCCCACCGCAGAAGAGATTCACCAACAACAACAGCAGCACCAGCAACAACAACAACAAATGCAGCCGCAACTGCACCTGACGACGCAACAAGGTCAAAAAACTATGTCAGTGACTCCAGGAATTACGTATAGCCTCGCACCCACGGCGCTGACAAATTCCTCAGTGACTACTGCCACGTCTGGTAATATGACAGTCCCGACACAAATAACTTCAGTGAATACCTCACATCAAATAGCGCCAATGATGAGGCATTCTGGGACTATCCAGTCACGCATAAATGAGATTCAAAATCAGCTCATTGCTGTAAGTGGAAATCTTGCACAGCAACAACAACAACAACAGCAGCAGCAGCAACATCACCAACAGGCCAGCAGTGTAATTACAACTGGCACAACAGCTGTGACAACCACATGTGCACCGACAGTTACCACTACAGCAACAGTGAAACCTCGGCGAAAGCCAACAGTACGTCGAAATGGAAAGAAAGTTGAAGCTGCAGCACTCGCTGCTGCCAATGCGGCCGCTGTAGCAGCAGCAACTGCAGCCGCCACGGGAGCAATTACAACGCAGACAATAACGCCAACAACAGCAGCAGCGGCTGCTAACAACAATGGTCAGAGCCTAATGACGTCCGTAGGTCAAGTTCCTAGCCAAATTGGCAACATTCAGATATCACAGGTAAGCTTCAAAGATATATTCAACTAATATGTGCCTCTATAACCATATTTCCCTTCCACAGGTTGATACAACAAAGACAACAGCCCAAAACCAACCACCTGTTGGTGGTGCAGTGGAGAATAAAATCCAGATTATGCCAATCCTCGACAACGCCGGTGTAAAGATAGGAAGTCACACTCCTTCGCAGCAACAACAACAGCAACAGCAAAGTCACAATCATCACCCACCGCATCAATCATCGCAAATTGTGTTCAATCAGCAGCAACAGCAACAGATTCAACAACAGGTTCAGCAGCAACAAGATGCCAATGCAAAAGCTGCGGCTGAAGTGGCTAATGTAACAAACGCTAAACAAAACTTTCAGCAACTTCCCCAGATCGCTGGAAGTGTATCAACCGCTGTTTCCGCTCTCATTCCTCAGCTCACTGGAAGTCTTAGTTTGGCTTTTACTGAGCACTGTGAGAGGCTTTTACTGCGGCATGACCCTAATCAACCCCAGGATCAGCAGTCGCAGTGGATTTTACAGGCTTTGCTCAAAGGAGCGCTACCAAATTTGACAATAATCAACGAACCTTCTGGTGGCGGTGGCAACACGTTGGACAAAAGCAAGATAACACCCTTCGTCATGGCTTCAAATCCTGCATTGAAACAAGCAAATACTCCACAATCCACGGGCGCTGTGAACAAGACCAAAACTATGGGTATGCAGCTGCAAATGAACAATCAGCATCAGCAGCAGCAGCAACAACATGCACAAGCGATGTCTTCAGAACCAAAGCGGGTAGTGGAGAATAAAACGGCAAACAAAGTACATCAGCAAAAATTTCAACAGCAACAACAGCTTCAACAGCAGCAATCCACACCTCCAACTCCACCTATTCAACATCAACAACAGCAACAGCAGCAGCAGCAGCAGCAACAACAACAACAACAACATCAACCGAAACAAAATGCAACTATAGTTGTCAATCCTAATGTCCAGAAATTCGTTGCTCTCCCAAAGCTAGAACCTACTCAGCAGCTCTTTTGCCTCAATACGGTGACAAACCAGATCACTCAAATCAATCCTGGCCAGACAACAGCCTCCTTGGGTCCTATGGAACGATTGCTTATAGCACCGGCTGGCATAAACGCCCAACAACTGGCGCAATGCCTTTCGCAGGGTCAAATTCATTTCGATAATGTGAACCCAAATAATCCGCCACCGCCTCCTCCACCTACAACGCCGACTGCATCTACCGCGCCACAGCCGCGTATTCAGCAGCAACAAATCGTGCATCCCCAACAACATCAGCCTGTCCAGCCGATACAACCGCTGCAACAACCCGCTCAGCCACCACCAGCAAAACAAGTGGCCAATGTTGCGCCAATTATTGATCAAAGTAAAGCAAAAATGGAACCAAAGCCGAAGAAGTCAAAACCCCGCAAGCCAAAGATTTGTCACGAAACGAATCCTCCACCGAAGAATGCTGTAAAACCGATGCCTAAATTAGATTTATCCGTCAAACCAAATACGAATCCTGTGCAGATAGTCCAGCCAAATGTAACCAAGGCACCACATCATCTACCACCGACAACAACCAGTAGTACTCCGACGACTATGATTCATCCGTTTCAAAGTCAATCGTCGACGGGAACCAAACTAATTGGAGTCACAGCCCCAATGCAGCAACAACATCGAAATGTTACCAATAACACCAATAACAACAGCAATAATAGCAACAACAGTAATGTTAACCTAACAAACAATCAGTGCAATAACTCAAGCAATATTAGTAACCTGAGCCACCAACAGGCACTAGGTACATCATCACCGCCACAACAACAACAACAACAATCCCAAGCTCAACAACAACATCAATCACCAACAATGCCTGCCACAAGTTCTACGACAAGTCAAATGATTAATTCGACATCTATGACAATGGGTAATACAAATTCAGCTGGACTGAATCCCAATTCAGCACCTCAAAACAATCAGCAACAGCAGTCGCAAATGCAAATTCAACCGCAACCCCAGCCATTGCCACAACAACCAACAACGACAACAGTTTCACGAGTTCAAACAATTCAGTTGACACCAGAGCAACAGCAGTTGCTGAAAACGGTTCAAATGCATATTCAGCAGTTGTCAGCAAAGATGCAGGATAAGTCTCTGCTCTCAACATTAAATATTCCAACCGATTTAGATACGAACAATCCCATCTATAGCAAACCGCTACCTTCGCTAAATAATTTGCAGAATATGAGTGATCCTGAAATTTACACCGCACTACAAGGTCTATTCATTGAACAACAAAGGATATTGGCGTCGGGTAAACTAATACCGACACCGGGCAACTTTATTCCCGGACAGAATGGAAATTTCACCTTAGTTCAACAGCCGCCGTTTGCTATTCAACCACAGCAACAACAAGCCCAACTACCGCCTCCGCCACAACCGCAGGCAGCACAAGCCTCAGTAGTAAATGACCAACCAAAGAATGCTGCAAGCTTTCAGAATAAAATTTCACCGACTACTCCAACCGCATCTCATAATATTGGAGTAATAAGGTCAGAAGGTCAAACAATACCGGCAAACATTGTCCAGCCTAATAATCACAATACAACTGTGGCTCCATCTACGTCGAGCTCCTCCACACAAAGAATACACATCTATCCCATGCAGCACCACCAACAACAACAGAATAAACAAATTCAGCAGCAGCAACAAATTCAACAACAACAAAAACATCAGCAGCAGATTCAGCAACATCTGCAGAAGCAACAGCAACAGATAACCATGCAAATACAACAGCAACACCAACAACAACAACACCAGCAACAGCATATAGTCAAGTCAATAACAAAAGATGGAAAGCACACAATCAACATCTCACACCCGCAGCAACAACAGCAGCAACAGCCACAACAACAGCAACAACCACAACAACAGCAATTGATTCAAACATCAAAACAAACACAGCAATCCTCCACTGTTATTCAGCAACATTTCAGTCAAGCCAACGAATTGCCAAAGACTGTAATTACTACATCTACTGCGGCACAGATGAGTTCAGTTGTTGTCAGTGCAAAACCAGAAGCTGAATCGAAGTCACCTATTCTAACAGGAGTCCATCCACAGCTACCGCAGCAAAATCAGCAGCAACAGCAGCAACAACAACAACAACAGTTTCAGCAACACCCACAACAACAACAATGTGTATCTGGATTAATTCCATTAACGCAATGTGTAACCGTTTCACCTGCTGCATTGACCACAACCACTACCACCACAACGGCCATATCATGCGCGAGTACAGTGCCAATAGAGAGTCCAAAACCGAAGTTAGCCCGACTTTCTTTGTGAGTGTGTTATTCAAAAAGTTGAAATCGCTACGTTCCCTAAGAATCATTCATTAATGTCTTGTATTTTCTTCCTTTGCTTTCCTTCTTTTAGATTCATTCGCCAATTGGAAGTGGATCAGCATAGTTGCTTGAATCCGGATTACGTTAATCCCTTTCAAAGTAAAGAAGAGGCTGTAAAGCGGCTTGTTAGGTGAGTAGTCCTATTTATCACCCGTCACTTAGTTTTAATATGTTATATCGTCTTTTTACAGATACCATTGCATGTATGAAAATGATGAAGAGATTCCCGTTGAAGAGGAAGTAGAATTTGAGAAGACAGCTGTGCAATTGGAGGACAAATTTAAGAACATAGCTGGAAAGTATCAAAAGTTGCTTCTCTATGAATCAATGGTGAGTACATTATTCAAAAACAAAAAGATGGCAAAATTGAAAATTTGTCTAACCTTTTATTTTCTTATTTTTACAGCGACATCATCGCACCTCAGAAGTCTGTCAAATCAACCAGCTAATGGTGAGGGACTTACAACAGGAATTGCTCGATATGCGCGCTGAGACGTGTCCACAATCGCAGCACAATCCTTACACACACAACAATAGTGTGATATCGAATCCCTTAAGTGCTGTAAGCAGCTTCAAACCAATCAAACGTGAATTTGACAACCAATCAAACGACTCAAGTCGCTCAACACCGATTCAACAACAATCCCACCACAATTCCCAGTGGAAACACCAAGCGGAATTAATCAGCAGTAACAGTAGCAGCAGCAGTAATGGACAGGTGAAAAATGAAGTCAAGTCGGAGCCATGTGAGTACGGTGATGGCTCGAAATTGAATTTCCATCGTGGCCTGACACCGGTGTTTAGCAACGCCTCGCATCCGAATAATATGCAACCCATGTTCTTCAAGCAAAACTGCATGATGAACATAAAGAAAGACGAAAAGGATTCATTCAGTGGCACTGACAAACAGGTTTTCTACCCTTGTAGTAAGATGTCAGCTAATTTGCAGTTCAACGGTATTAAGAAAGATATCGTCGAAGATGTAAAGAAGGAATTTATCGATAACTTTGACATTGAATCTGAAATAACTCCAAGTTTCATCATGAAGAAGGGTCATCATAATCCCCATCAGCAACAGCCTACTGGAACTTTACAGCCAATGCAAAATGTTAACTCAAACATGGTGAATGCTTCATCATCGTCATCGTCGTGTGCCTTTAATAATTTAAAAACTAATCGAGATATGCCACTGAATGATATATCCGCTGAGTTTCAAGTTAATTGCTTTACAGCTGCTGCCAATTCTAGTGGTGCTTCCTTCAATAACCACCAGAGTAGCGGTGCAACTTTCGATATGGACAAGAAACAAGAGTCATGCGATGAATGGTTGTGCATACAGAAAGAGTTAAACCTGATTACGGAGAAGAAATCGGAACAGCAGCATATTCAGCATCAAAACTCACGAGAGGGTAGTTCGTCCACACAGCTGGCTGATATTTTCGAAAATGCTACAAGTCCAAAGGACTTGTCGGAACTCTTTGAGAATGGAAAAGATCATCAGCAGGAAAATCCCCATCATTCACATCACATTCAACATCTGTCGGAGTTCTTTAACCCCGAATCGGTGGGCAATAAATCTGTGGAGAACCGTTTGGAAGCAATGTTTGGCGAATCGCCCGTTGTGGATAAAGGCGACACCACACAGGATATGGTTGAATCTGGCTTGGACGAGCTATTCAGCGAGTCACCATCACCAGCGGCAGCTACCAACTGTAATGCAATTAACACTCAGCAGCATTTCAATCAAGCAGCTACTGCGGGAGGAGGGCCAACTGGAAATCCAAATGATAAATCTCGCTCTTGGAACAGTGATTTAATCACACCAGCTGCAAGTTCATCACCATACCTCCAGGGAGCAGCTCCACGGCGAGCTCAGCAGCAACAGAACTCTTGCAGTTTCATGGAACAGCAAACCCATCAAATACAAATGTCCAACAATCCTCAGTGGATGCAGACGATGGAAGCCCAGTTTCATGAATTCATGACCAGCACAGTGCAAGAACTAAATGGTGCAACTGATGCCACCGAAGGACGGAAGCGCCAATGGAACGGTGATCTTCTCGATCATGCACAACAGGAGATGAAGAAAATGTGTTTTGCCGCGGGATCCAAACCTGACGATCATCATCTCGTTGATCCTGATTTGTTGAGCTTGCACGACCCCAGTGAAATAATGCGACATGCGGCTAACATGCAACAGCAACAGAGCACTTCGCTGAATAACGACAACGGCCCTGGTGGCTTCCAACAAATGCTGAATCTTCACCAACAGCAGCAACAACAGCAACAGCATGCACAATTCCATCGGCATCACCTGCAACAGATGCATCACTCCCAAATGCACGGCGCGAGTATACTCGATGCAGCTGTTATGGGCATGGGTGGCACTGGGCCAGCAAATCTAAGTGGCGGAAGTAGTGGCAGTCTATCATCAAATTTTGACGACGACATCAGCCGACATGTGCAGAACGCCATCGATAGTATACTGAATCTGCAAAATAGCGAAGGAGATTCGTTGACTTTCTCATTGGACCATTCAATGGGATCGTTTCTAAGTGAGAGTATGCTTGAGCATAGTCAGCATCAAGCTGCAGCGGTTGTAAACTCACACTGTGCTATGACTGGTAGTGTGCAGGATGCTTCTGATTGCATGATCAGCGGTGGAGGACCCAATGCCACGGGTGACAACAGCAACATGATGGTTGATTCGCCAACTTCATCCGTGATGTCGGGTTCAACCACTGGCGGTAGTGCTGGTGGCAGAACTGACGTCGTTACAACTGGCTCGGGGGTAGGTGATTTCAGTTGCGTAACAGGAATGGATGATGCCGTCAAATCGATTATGACCTCCTGACAGATGTCTGCCGCAAATGTGATAATGGAATTCAATGCCGCTGCACTTTGAAAGTGAGAACGAGGGAACAGGGTTTAGAAAAGGGGACATTTCTTATGGATAAATATTTTTCATCTTATTTCCTTTAATTTATTCAATTAAGTTTTAATTAGATAATAGATAGGGCATTCAAAAAACAAAATCTTTTGGGAAAAATAAAAACAAAAGTTTGATTTAAATTAAATTATTTCTCCATTTTTATCGGCCTTTGTGTATAATTTTAATTTGTTTCTCTTTTAATTTTTGCATTGCTTTTATCTAATTGAAGGTGATGGTTATCTTGTGTTTTTTTTATTGTTCATAAGAGTCTGAGTAAGTGGACAAACACAGTGTTGAGCTATAGAATAGTGCTTTTGGCATCCTAAAATTAATATCGTTGGATGCCTCTATTTTCTCTTATCCAAATCTCGCCTTTTAAAATGTGGGCGTGTTCAATTAATTCTGTATTTCATTTTCAAAAACGCAGAGAGCTTTATGTCATTCATAATTTGAGGAAGTCGTAAGTCAGTCAGTTTACTTAAGTCTGATTTAATGGCTATGCTTGTCAAGTAATAAAAAATTCAGGACTGTCTGCATTTCCAATTGAATTTTATTACAGTTGTCCGTTTCGAGTACATTCTTTTAGTAAATTTTATTCACTATAGGTCTGATTGTTTTAAAGAAGAGCCGATTCAAAGTTTATTTCCGTGACTCAAAAAGTCAAAAGAAGTACTGAAAGGTCCTACTTAGTGCTCAAAATTTTCAAAATATGATATCATGAGTGATATTTGTTCTTTCTCTTTGTGTCGCTAAATTTGAACAGAGTAAGAACTAGAGAACATTGGTTGTCCAATGTAAGCATGTTTCGAACTCCACTGGAGAAAATATAACGCAGCCATCTTAGGCAGAGACACAAATTCTACCGGATGCACTAAATGAAAATGATTGCTGTGAAATTGGGATTTCAATTTTAGAGAAAATATTTAACTGAATAAAAAAAGTATTAGGCAGAAGAAAATATGAAAAAAAAAAACAACACTAAAACGCTTTCTGATGGTCCTAATATTTTCATTTCAATATCCTTATTGACTGACTGCATACAGTTTTTATCACGAAGGCTGTACTAAGCATGACTATTATGTTCTGTGCTGAATATAACTTGTTGAATTTGGCCGCTCTTCTTGACTCTTTATGGCTTTTACAATAAATATTATTTTACACGAATGCATAGGAACGTTTTTCTTTACAAAATCATCACCTTATTTTGTATAATCCCCTAAATTTACCCAACAAAAAAAAACCCTCGCTCAACAGAAACCAAAAAGTAAAATAACAAAACTCTCTTGTAAACAAAATCAAAATTGTGGTGGCTTTTAGAAACACATTTTCGCAAGAAACAAACCAATTTTGTAAATGTAAATATTATAACTCTGACTGTATTTTATATTTTTATAAGCATTGAATATCAAATACAAAGGAACTTTGCAAAAGACAAAACAAAAAAATAAACAAGTTCAAATACACAGAAACTTTCATCGTAACACTTGTTTATAGTGAAACAAACCAAAACAGAAACACATATTCTTGTAAATATCGGGATCAGAAATGCTTTTCATGATTGCTATAAAAGAACATAAATATAAACGTAAAAAACAAAATTTTAAATGTATTTTTAAACCTACTATTTCAAGTTGTTTACTCGTAAATTGTAAAAACAAAAAAAAAAACACGTACTTTCAAACTTATTCACATATTTCTTACAAAAATAAAAATATTAGACAAAAAAAACGCAATAAAATCAGAATTTTATATTAATAGTTTAAAAACAAAAGAATTAAAATGCAAAGGGACGAAGTTTTTATCAATGTGGACAAAAATTATCTTAACTACGTAATTTTTAGTAAGGGTAAATAGATTGTAAGCTACAAAACAAAACCAACAAAACATATGTTATTAATAATTTATTAAAACAAAACAAAAAAAAAAAAAAAAAAACAATATTTGAAGGAAAAAATCGTTTATTAAATTAAACAAAAAAGAAGAAAAAAAATATCGAATTAGCCAAGTAAGTTCTAGTTGTAGAAATTTAAACAATTATAAATATAAAATAAAACAAAAAATACTATAATTAAGCGTAAAAAATTACCAAGATAAGATTGAAACTTTGAAAAGCAAATAAACTCAAAATAAATAAAAAGAAAAAAATACCTAGTAAAATGTAATATGTATTTAAATTAATATTTAGTGTACAATTATTATAAATATAGTTTTTTCTCTCTTTGTTTCATTTTTTTGATAATCCTTACTATTAAATTTAAATTTGATTTGAAAGACAAAAGAAAAATATTTTATGAGCTAATAAGAGAAAAGCAAAGGAAATTTAAATAAAGAAAAACAAAAAAAACTAAATTAAATTGTAGACTATATGATGGTATATTATTATAAATAGTGTTTTATAAATTAATATAAATGAAGGTAAACAAAAAACAAAAAAAAAAAAATAACCGTTCCGAAGGAAAATAAAATAAAATTGAAGATAATAACTACTATAAATATTGAAATGATAATAAAGAGAATGGAAAAAAGTTTTAATTACTTATAGTGGTAGTTTTGATTCTTGATTCTTTAGTAAATATTTAAAGAGAAAATAGTTAAAGAAATTTGTGTCGATGTTTTGATTGATCTGAGGAGAGATAAACTGATTTAGTTTCGTAGTTCTTTCACTATTAGTTTATTTCTTGCTTTCGTTCACTTTTAATTTGTATTTTATTTAATTTTATTATTTATAGTTAATTTGTCTTGTCGTCAATTATAGATTATTAGACAAAAATTTCTATTTTTTATTTTATTATTAAATTAAACAAAGAAACGTTATAAAATATATACAAAGTCATAAGACAAACATATAAACATAAACAAAAATATTATTCTGGTTTTATTATTTCCGTTTTGTTTGTTCCCATATACTATACCTAACTGTATTTTGAATTGGGAAGGCATTCACAATATTTTTGTTCCAATTGTTTGCAGATAGCAGAACTTGAAAGAACGAATTGTCATTACCTACGATAACGGTAAGTAATAAAAATTCTCACTTCGACTAGAAGATGAGAGAAGTACAGCATGCGACATGACAAGCGTAACTAATCAACGTGCCGGCTAGAGGTTCAGATAAGTAGGTAGGTGATAGGTGCCAGCCGAACCTTTAACAGAACAGAAATGTGGTCGCACTAGCTCTAGCTATCACCTAGGGAAAGATTTAAACCGTTTTGGTTTTGTTTTCGCTAGCGATATGCACCAAAATCAGGGGTCGACATCAGTTAACGAGTGAGAGAAATCCATACGGTATAGAGTGATCACATAAGAACAGTCACGTATCGAGTTCTCATTATTGTACTACTACATTAAATTAAGATGCCTTGCAAATGTCAAAAGAATACATGCCGATTTTAGAATCCGGCGGATGCACATTATAGAAAACGCCGGTTAGAAAAGGCTTCCACATAATAGAGAGAGCTCACGAGAGAGTAAGAAACTTCTCCATGCTGCTAATTTTAGGCCAAGAAATTTATTTGGGCAAAAATATGAGTTCTGTCAAATTATTGTGCTGTTGTTGGGTGCCAAGATAATTTAATGTAAATCAATACAAAAAAAAAAGAAACGTCTAAAAATTGTGCAGTTTTTTTGTTCAACCCGTTCCCGTAGTTTTTTGCGGATTTTTCTTTCTCTGAGAGGATTTCACCCCCACTCTTAGGAATTTGGCAAGCTGCGATTTTTGTGCAAAAAGTACGGGAACAGACCTAACATTTCCCCCAAAAAATTGAAATTTCACTTTTCCCATTGATTTGATAGGTTAAATTTTCACTTATTTATAAGACTGATTAAGTCTCTGGTGTTATTTAGATGCCGCACTTGGATAGTGACCGTTAGCAATACACGAAGGCTGCAAATCCTTATTAAGAGGTCCCTATAAAAAATCTTAAGGACCTTTCGAACCAATTGGATATCCATCGAACGTATTTATATTTAGAATCGGTCAAGATCCAGTAGGTATAAGAAAGTGGCAAATGATTGGTCACACACTCCAAAAGGGTGACGGCTGGATTACAAACCAAGCAACGCAATGAAATCCAAAGACATGTTGTCAGAGAGACTTAGACACTTAAATTGTCCCGTTTGGTGTTAGCAATCTACTACGTCGCGGCACTCGGATATTTTAGTAAGTCTTCTCCATTATATTCACTAAAAAGTGAATCCAATAGTGTTCTTATTTTTCTTCAATGAGTCTGTACTGTACACTCCACTACAGGATTTTCTGTACTTGCTTTTGGGATAGAACATATTCGTGGAAGAAGAAAAAGAAGTGGAAATACAAAAAAAAAAAAAAAATAAGAAGAAGAAATACTTTCGCTTTGGTAAACTTTCTGTCTCATCGAATGGAAGGTTGTAATTTTCTGTTCTGTTAGTTTTCACAAACTTGTGCTATTCTGTTCTATGCTCTAGCTAGAACTATTGTCGAGTCAAAGAACAGCAGGTGAGGGAGCGACCGATTTTAAAAGCAGTGTTGAATGATGTTGTCCAATGATTAAATGATTATACGAATATTGACATCATTCATTCTGAGCAGAAGTCTTCAACTTCTTTGGACAATGAGCCATCTTATCCAAAACCAAAAAGCTTGCCCGTACCTCCTGAGGTTTAAACGGCAAGCACCACAGCCTTAACCTCTCCTAAGGAAGGAATATTATCTGTGATGATAATAATCGCGGCCTCCTAAGACTAATATATCGGCCAATGCTAAACTTAACATATATGACATATGTATTTAAGCACAGGATTCAAAGTCGTACAAAAACGCTTCTTTCTCATAAGAAATCGTCTCTAAACCTTTCATTTGGTGTTGGGTAAGGCTACAGCCATTTATTATTTATTTAGCGATTTTATGAGCTATTTTACTGTGGCTTCTTTGTGTTAATGTAGTTGGCTTATAACTTCGCACGCTATGCTGCATTTCCCTAAATATAGAGACCCTAACATAATTGTTTATATTTCTTCTGGTGACGTAAAAAAGGCATACCCTATGTCTCTTTTACGGTCAAATAACAAATCTTTCAGCAACGGATGTGAAGAGGTACCAATGATATTGAATGGATATTTACCAATTCTGTCCAAACCTCGTGCGAGATGATATTTAGCACTGAGCGGTGACTAGTCGTTCGATGTTGAACCCAGGCATTTTTATTGGGATTCAATCTTCTTCCAACAGTATCAATTCAGTAGTCGTTCTTTAAAATCAGAAAATCTAAAATTTTCTTGTTAAGAAACTGTTTTACGTGTTAATATAGCCGGGATCTTGACCATTAGTCGTACAAGCTCCAATCTCCTGCTGCAAAGTCCTCCCTAAGGGCAGAACGAAAATCTTTAACAACCAAAACTACTTTGAGAATCAAAGTCAACATTTCAGGCAAAAAAATATTCAGGAAAAAAGTTTTTATTTTTTATTTTAAAATTCGTTTAATTTGTTGTATTAATCAGTGACAAAGCAAAAATAAATTGTTACTACATATTGATTAAGAGAGAGAGACCTACGTTTTGATTACAGATGTTTGTTACGACAATCAATAAAAAAGAAACAAGAGTTAAATATTGCGCATTATGTGGACGTATAATAGGACTAAACTTAATAAACTTGTATTGCAATTTAATTTACACATGATAGACAATTACATACAAATTACTAACAATTACTTTTATATATATATTCTTTTAAATTATTATTATTCAATAAAATAATAAAATGAACAGCAAAATTTACGATTTTAAATTAATTCTATCATAGAATCTACTTAGTCTTTAATTTAATGTAATGCGTTTTATTAAAATCTTCAAATTTAAAATTTAATAGAATTACTTTTTCTTCAACGCTGTCACCAAAAACGTTGACTAATTTTTTCCTAAAATAAAGAGAGTGCCAGAGTAAGAAAAATATCAATGGAATGAAAATAGTTAACCAAACCATTTTTGCAACAAAAATTTTTGAACGGCGGCAGTTGCAATTTATAGGTGAATAAACCAAAACAAATTCGATACAAAACCTGTAGGTGTTAGTTTGTGCAGCTGCCTCCGTAAATTTAAAGAAAGTTTAGTGTACAAGAGATTTTCTCAGTGTTATACATACATACATTTGGTTTTAAGAAGACAGTTTAAAATCTCTAGGGAAGCTTGGATTTTTAACCTAATCCTTATATACGTGGACTATAATTAAATGCATTTATAAAAGACAAAAAAAACGAAAAAAATAATAACATTTTAAGTTTAAATATAAATAGGCCATTGAAGGAACCTATATCTAGTTCAGCAAAGATTTGGATTCTAAAAGTTAATACAATAAGAATTATCTAGATCTGAAGTGCAACTAGGATTTCGGCGCAATCATCAGTTAGAGGATGTGTTATTCATGAAGAAGAAAAATTAAACCGAAAAAAAAGATATGGAGATGCTAATTCAGGTTGAAAACAGAGACCTCTCCTTCAAATTCTAACTCCATTTGCATACATATACATAATACAAGGCAGATTGTAAAAGCAATAAGAGTCAACATAAACTAAGGCCATCTGCACTAGGAGGGTCTAGCGATAACGTCTATGACCTACGAAAGCGCGTTTGTTTCAATAGACCACTTTGCACAAAGAGTGCAGTTATCGTATTTATCTAAGACCTATTTACACACGAGGAGAAATGTCGGCCGACACTCGATTGTGATGAAAAAGGAGGTGAGAAATAGTTAGGGTAGTCTTTGTCGGGCGAAGGAAGAACCTCAAAGACTTACGTGCTCTCCTTTACTTCGTTCATAATTGTATTCATTTGGTTTATTTTTGTTTTCTCGCCTTTGAGTTTGTATCGTGCAGGAACAATTTTCGTTTGTGTTCCGCACTACGAAGGGAGAAACATATATATCAGAAAGCGCCTGTGTAGAATCTCGACTTCTAAAAGTAACACAAGAACCAAAAGGGAAGTGTCAGCCGTCACTTGTTCTTGTGTGTAAGACGCTTTAAGCATATAAGCTGCAAATCAGCCATGTTTGTCGATTGTAATAGGCTTTATCAGAAACTCTTAATTTTTGAGTAAAAATTTTCTTTAAATGTCGAATAATCAACAACAACTAAGTTAATTATATAATCCTATCACAGAATCCGTCGTAGTATGAATTTTTCTACGAATTACGAACGCAAAATTCGTAGAAGACATTTTGCTACGAATTTTGTAATTCAGTAAGCCAATACTATTAACGATTCTCTTCGAATTCTGTAAAAACATATTTTTCGGATTCGTAGTTGTTACGACGGATTCTGTAATAAGGTTGATAGTCTTAGTCATTTGCGGATTTATGGGCCAGAGCCAAATGGGCTACCAAAGGGCATCATTTTGGAGGTCGCTGAATAAATTGGTTCGCGGCGACCACACCGACAGCTCTTAGTTGCATCTGCTCGTGTGCACAACCATGTGATAAAATTCGTCTCCAAAATGAGTAGCCTACATAAAATACATTGATGCACATTAAAGATTTCGACCCTAGAAGTAGATGACCATGCTTATTTCAACTAGTTAACTTACACCAGAAAATAATTTTTTTACATCCTAAAATGAATGATTTCCATAATATCATAAGGTCGCGTCTAATGCACGCTATTTTCTAAGCTCATTTCAAAAATATTTACAAAAGATGTTATAACAAATAAACAATTTACCTCAATCTTTTTTTTGGTATTCAATTCCTAAACTTTTTTTTTTTAATATCAACAGTCGCGATTCTGATTTCCATTTTAACATTTAAATATATAATAAAAAAAAAACTTAATTTAAAAAAACGTATTGTAAATTATTTTAATCATGCGTACAAATTACCAGCCTCCCTAGGACTTTACATATCTAGCAAACCTTAATCTACACGACTTCGTGAAGACATACATATAAATTGTTTATTCTAAAACAACTACCTACATAATGAGATTTAATAATTTTCTTTTGTTTTATACAAAACGACACTACCACTGTCCATTTTCATTCGTTTGCTGTTTTTTTTTTTATAAATAATTTACATTCATACAAAATCGCAGTTTATCGTTTTTGTGTTATTTTTGGTTCTATTTACAAAGACCGTATTCAGTGTTAAATACATCGCCCCCGTTTAGTTATTACGAATTGGAAGCGGATGTGCTTCAGTGTTAAAGACAAACTTATTCAAATCGATTTCATTGCGATCGTCACTAAAGAGCAAATAGAAATACTTTAGTGTTTCACTTAACCAAAAACTTTCCATTAAATCACGCAGACGAGTATTGAAGACACTCTTGACATTCCCGATGGATGAGTATCCGTTGGCGACTTTGGTATATTTCTCAAAAGACTGGAATATATTCCAGCCCATGTCCTGATATGTACGATTGCCGGTAATAGCATAGAAGTAATACAGACTCTCAATGAATTCCGGACGTAAGAGATTGTGCGCATCGTTGGATCTTACTTGAATCTCGGGTTCATCATCGGCAACTGTGGAGAAGTAAGTTATTTCTGGTGCCAGTCCAGTTGGTTGTTTCATGTAGGTTTGATAACATGTCTCAAGAAGGTCTCTGGCTAGTGTAAGATGAGATTCTGGCATTCCAAACTTGTGACCGAGCAAAAGTGTGCCGGGAAAGTAACAAGTTAGATGATCCATTTTTGCTTTGAAATCCTTACCGTTGATTAGTTCACCGATATATACGTGGTGTTCTTTAGGGGTTTTGCGAACTAGCTCAGAGATGACTCCATTAATGGCGCGTTTATAATCTTCAATTAAGCTAAAATGTAAATACAGAATTTGATGAAAAAAAATAATACAAAATTACATATAGTGAACACTTACAAATCGCCCGGTTTTCTACCAGTTTGGATCCATTGCTTAAGTAAGTACTCATAGTAGGAATCTCCACGTGCGCCCAATGATATCGTTGCAAAGTTTCTAAACGTCCCGGTGTTTGCATTTATAAATATTGGAACCAGTCCCTTATTTTTTTCTAGGGCGTGCACCTTTTCGTTGACTCGTTGGACAGCCTGTATTATGTAAATAAATGGAATTGTAATCGATTTTAGCGATAAGATAAGCTAAAACACTAAATCTAAATGGCTATCGGCAATAAAAAGAGGAAGGCAAACACTTATTGTAGGTATATGTGTAACTAGTTTATTCGGTGTTGGTAATAACACGCCCTTTAATAGGAGTACCCACTGAAATAGAAACCTTTTTAAAATGATACTAGACAAACAGCTGTGGGTGCAGTTATGGCACAGCGATTGCATAGTTGGACTGCTGAGCATGGGGTTCCAAGTATCCAAGAGAATTACTGTCATAAGAAAACTTCTCAAAAAATTAATTCGCCTTTCAGATATAGCATAAGACTATAGGTTCCTTCTACACGTGCAGAAACATAGCACGCACAACGCTTACAGTTGTTGGAGGCTAGGCCTTTGCCGTCTATAAGCTGCTTATGGCATACTATTTATTTATTTTATTTTTTCGTTCCACAATATTCGTTATACAAATTGAATAATAAACGTAACTCTCTGTTTATGGTCGCACAAATAATGCCAATTAAAAAGGCAAATAAACATTTGTTATCTACTTAAGCAAATAAGCTTTTAGCAATTAGCGTTGCTAAACAAAGCGTAATTTATGCGCTTTACAACCCACTAAAAGTTAAATATATAGTACCACAAGCTCACCTCTTCATACATCTCATTGCCAGTGCTTCTGCTCAGGTCTCTAAACTCCAATTGCAATGTAGTGACTTCACTAGTTGAACTATCTGGCGACCATTTGGGTGAATGAGCAGACATCGATGCGAGATTAACATCTGAATATGGTATACCAGACGGTGAGAGGAAGCACGGAAGCAGGCGATTACCCAATTCAACCTTCAAAAAAAAAAAAAAAAACAAGAAATATATTTACATACTCTGTTTTAAAAGAAATAGTTTCATACAGATTTCTTAAGGAACATCTTATCACCGCTCAAATGGTATGAGGTCAAGAGGCCACCCAATACCCGGATGGTTACTTCAAATAAATTAACATCACGATTTATGTCAAAATTAAGGAACTGATCAACCCAATTACGTGCTTCTTCGAATTCTAAAAATTAAAATATATTATTATTTTTATTTATTTATAATGTTCTTGTGTACCTTCTTGCAAATCCATAATATACATCGTGTCCAACGAGTCGACAATGGTTAGACCAAGTCCGAACCAATCGTGCGAACTCATTGATACTGGCTTTAAATTGTCATGACCCCATGCGTATTCTTTGTAGCCCTTCCATGAATGTTTAAAGGCTTCTACCACGGCTCTTTGACGGTCATTTGATGGCCCTTTAAAGTCGGCCGGTGTGAGATCTGTTGATTGCTCTAGATGATTGATAAAGTCATCGATACCACTTTCTACAACGGTTTTTCTATCATTTTGTATTAGTTCATTTTTTGGCTCATCTCCGACATTAGGTGGATCTTGTTCAACGCGCTTTACTGGTTCGATAACAAGTTTATGATTGTCGGGTGTTGGCGGTGGTTCGAGTTTTTGTTTTGATGTATCCGGTGCTGTATCAGCCTGGTGGTGTTCTTTTAGATGAACTTTGTGCTAAAATTAACAATAAAAACGGTACAATTCTTAGTTGTGTTATCTTTTAAAAACTATAATTATGTTTTGTGTCAGTATTGTATCCTGTTGTAAAGTAATTTGTATCTGACATGGGTTCTATAACTTCGTATCATTAAAAGAGAATGATAAGATAGACAATGTTCATAAAGAAAAAAACGCCTTCTTTTGGATGTTTGATAGAAGTTCCCCAATTGTTTAGCATAATAGTAATAAATAATTGTAAGGCCATAAGCAACCCAAAGAGCAAGTGTTGGGGCCTTTGATGGTATTCTCCTGGATTCGAACTCGAAAGCCCTTGCGCAGTTGTTCTACACACTAACCACTGAGCAACGGCACCCTGCTACTAAGATGTACTCATATTCCCGATAAGATTTTGAAAATTCTATTCCAACTGTGTTAACGTCATCTCCGATATCTACAAGACAGCCATCTGTACTTTGCTTGATTCTTTTTAACATTAATAAATAGTTTTGTAACAGGTACAGCCGATTCATATTTTTTGTCTCTTGCACGCAGAAATGTTATCTAATTCACTTATCTTTCCGTCTTTCCGCTTCCTAAACATGTGTGTCAGAGTTCATTTAGTGTTATAAAGTAATTGTCGGTCTATTAGTTGGTCCAATTTTGAGATAATAAAGTAAGTTTACTAGAACAACAGAAGAGTGAAACCAGACCTTCACGTATCTCTTAGTCTTAAGAAGATTAAAGCTGATGACAAGCACTTTCTACAACACCATCTTAATTATTTGTTACACTTGAGCGCTTAAAATGTCTCCGCATAGTCTTCTAGCTTCTTTAAACTTCCCACATTGCAGTAGTTCATGAAGTCTGTGGACGTCTAAACACAACAGTCTGCACCGAGCTGAAGGAAATTGAATTAATATTTAAGATCAATTTAGATTGAAGTATGAATTTCATCAGTCAACTAAGTGGGGTTTTAATTAAATGAAGCAGTAACGCATCGACGAGAATTGAGTTCAATATAGAAACTTACTTAAATAGTTGCAATTGAAAGAGACTTTAGCACTAATAAATGCAGCCGCATTCAGCTTTGTTTTGTGAGGGGGGCCGTGAGCAGTGCGTAGAAGGCAAATGCTCAGTTTCTTAAAGCTATAAGAGATGATGATTGGACCATGAACAGCCGTATAGTATTCTGCGACTCAAACCTGCATCCTATTGAAAATAAACCATTTTATGACTCCAAATTTATCGGAATGGTAACGCTGTTTGCTTGTTGTTGATGGTCAGATGACAAAAACAACATAAACTACTGATGTATAGGCACAGTCCACACAATGGAGTATCTTCGGCGAAACAATGTTTGGACATCGCCCGTCCCTTTTATTGATATACTCGTACAAGGCAGTCTACAACTCTATCTCAAATGAGATCTTGATGGTGCCGCTCGTGATCCAAAAGTTATTGTGTTCCAGTTCAAGGTTCACATTTATTCACAAGAAAGTTTCTTAAGTGCCTTCGTTCTTTCGTATGCAACACTGCAGGTTCCTTGATTTCTTTTTTTCGTGGCAGACTTCTCGCCTTAAAAAGGCGCCTATTAAGACTACAAGATCAATACTACAACAATCCACTCATGCCTCCGTTTTATCGATTCAGTGTGAGAATTGATATGAGTCACCCATTCGCTAGTAAAACAAACTAATTTCCAGACAATTTGATTCATGAACATCATTTTCTAATTCATTTTCTATACTCTAATCTACCGTCTTCACGCTTGTGCGCCACATCGGGATTGAGTAACAACCTAAAGCGAAACGAGAACATTGAATGAAACGGCAGCAATGAACAGAAACACCCCCGATAAACCAAATATTTAATTATTGCGCGTGTCGCACAAACAGCACCTGAATAGGCAAACATTATTCAAGTATGTACCTACATACTCCATTAATCAATAGTCGTAACACCTTATCAGCATTTTTGAGGCGGTCCCTTCGATCGGTTGATATGTTTTTGTTGTTTACACAACCAGTCGTCACGAAAACACGAAAAAAAAAAAGTAAACAGAAATCCATCGGAATTCGACTGTTCTGGGCTTATTTTTAGCAAACAAAACACTCAGATACTTACATCTTTAAACGGCGCTACATTTATATGTCCAACGCCAATGGCAGCGTCGCCATCAGCATCAGCTGCTGCTGCTGTATCTTTGGCTGTTTCCGAGACTATTTGATCGCCAGGCAGGAAGAGCACTAAAGTGATGCAAACAGCAGCTATCGTCAGAATTATAAGATTCCTTTGGCAGCGAGGCAGTTGATTCCAAGTCTGAAATATCTTGCAATTTTATTCGATGTTCGGTCGATATACATATGTGTACAAAATTCTGTATAGAAATGCTACTCACCCGGCGAAAGCTCTTTCGTTGTTGCGAATTCTTTGGGATCTCAATGCCAGCGCTAGCGCCACCAGGCACCGGTAGAGTAAGGGAAATGTGATCACTTTTTTCCAGCATGTTAGTTGGAAGACGGGGATATGTGGATGGTTAAAAGTGGGTAGCCTGTTTTGTATTTTATTGTTTATTTAAGCAATTTTCACCACCAACATGATTGGAAGGCTGACGAAGGTTGTATGTTGGCGCAGAGTACTGGTAATTTGCGTGCGTTTTAGGGAGATTGTAAGTGCTTGAGGTGAATTTTAGATTGTATTATAATTGTTTTTAGAAAAATGAATGCAAGGATATTAGTTTATTTTAAGAAAACATTCGATTTTTCACAACGCAGCTCTTGAAATACCACACAACCCAACCACTTTGAAGAATTTCCCCTACTGAGATATCGTGCGAAACATAAGGAAATGTCAAATGTGAACGTAATGTTACTACAGTTTGAAACGCGGTGGTATGTAGATAATAGATTCGTTGACAAAACATTTGCCCTCAAACTGTGAAATAGTTTCTTTTATGCTATTGTAGCTACATTGAAATCATTTTACTTCCTTAAATGTATGTTGACCTTGCTCTTTTTATCAACATAATAATTTGTTTCCTTTTTGGTTACTGTGCACTTTCTTATGCATAACACAAGATTACGTGGCATAACTACAAATATAATTTAAGCATTCACAGCTCAGAGACCTGCGAATACGAACGAGCGAATATTCCTAAATTCACACAAGACTTTGTTTGAATGTCAAGCTCTCGATAATGGTTTGCTCGTGCAAATGAGGATTGCACTCCAGAGCTGGGGAATGTGAATAAAATTTGACAGTCCACTAGAAGCAAATTAATTAAGCTTTGCTCTTATGGAACAGAAAAATTGACAATTGTGTCCTTTTAAATGTGCTGATGTGCCAAAGTTACTACATGTAAACTAATATAAAACGACGAGTTTCTAGACCACGTTTGTTCGCTATAGCGATTTTTTCACGAAATCCTGTTGGACTTTTGGAGAACGAAGAAATTAACATAAATTTTCATAAAAAAGAGTGCTAAGAACCCAAGTACATAGGACATTTTATGAATGTTATTGTTGTCCATAGGATTGGCTAGAATATTCAATTTCCATCGAAAATGCGCGATTCATCTTTCCTTTTTCACAAACTCCAGAGCATATTTTTGTAATTATTTGTTACTGATGTTTGTAATACATACATATGTATATCGATTTGTCGTGTTAAAATTGAATTTGAATGAATATATATTTATATCATGAATTTTACCGAAAATGTATTCGCTGTTTGTGACAACATGGCTTGTAGTGAAAATTAGAATTCGGCTTTCCTGACAATAAGGACTTACTCGTATTCCTTCGGAAGACAAGAAAATTCCAGTCAAGTTGGGCTTCTAAGGTCTTTTGTGAGCTTAATGACTGTATTGTATCCTATCCGTATAGACTGTCCAAACGTAAGCTATTCTTAATCCTATTATCCTCTATTACCTCTCATCCATGTTAGTTAAGTGGACAGTTTGTCTTTAGGACAGACTACCAGTATGAAAAAAACTCCTGTTTATTTGATACAAACCCATTTGTATATCTATTGATCTATTATGCAAGATTTGTACGCAACATTCTCTTGAGCTGAAAGTCTCCATTCCTTTACGGTTTGTTTGCCGAAATGTAAAAATAAAACAACTTTATACTTTAGAAAATACATCGCAATTTTATTTTTGAATTAAAAAATAAACTAAGTTATGATTCAACTCAAAATAAATAATTTTGCTATTTATTTTTATCAGCAAGACACGAATATTTATATACAATACTTATATACTTAACAACAATTACAATAAGATAGAACCATTTTAGCTAATTTCTAAAAAAAAAAAAAAATACTATAAATTATTTCCTTTTCGTTAAACTCGTGTAGCAGTTATCACATACTCGCACCGGTTTTCCCACCTGACCATTTTCATTCGGCAGCGGATACGTTTGTTCCGAACAGCTTTTACAGAATATCTCACCACACTGTCTACAGTGATGCTTTCGGCGCGTTAAATTGAAATCCTTTTTGCATGCAGTGCAATTACTCGCCGTATTATCCGGCGTCCAGATACTCACCTCCGAGGGTTGCGATTTATCAACTTTTTTCGCTTTTTCTTGAAGTTCAGAAACTTTAAGCTTATTCACACTCAATTGTATGCCTAGCTCTTCTAGTGTAGTCTGTGCTTCGGTCCATTGGCGGCGAACTTTTTCCAATTCCACCTTAACGCTATCATTCCGCTTGGCTTCTTCATTCAGGTCCTTTATGTAGCTTTGTAAATTAACGATTTGTTCCTTTAGCTTTACTTCTTTTTCTTGTAGCGAAACTCGCCATTCTCTTTCAATGTGAGCTTCTGCTACAGCCCGTGCTGCTCTCTCCTCGGATGCTGTCACCTGACTGGAGAGGGTTTTTGAAGTGTCACGTAGAGCTTCGCCCAAGTTAGATTTGTCATTGGACCATCTATATGAGGGGATGAAATAAAATTAAAATCAATTGGAAAATAGAAAAACGTCAATAGTGGGGTTGAAAGTAAGTTTTGGTAGCCTTTAAAATAAAATACAAATACATATATCTTAGCGAGAGGAATACAAAAATGCGTATACGTAATATTTTTATTTTTTAATAATTTCTTCTACTCAAAAATCTATGCATCTACACCCTAGCATTTCTCTATGTTAAGAGCCACATACATCTGTGATTGTAAAATGAAGTATCGCGTCCGGGAAACTGGATACCGACATTTGATGCTTCAATGTACAGGGCAGCATGTCTAAGGAACTGTATCTAGCAATTAAAATATGTTTATTGTTTTATAATTGAACAGAGATCTACTATTTCAGCTTTTCGGGCTAAATAAATATTATTATATATTTTACATTCAGTGATAGCATGAAAGTCCAATAATTTGGAATGGAATGGTGTGACCAACGTTATTTATTATATTTGTTATAAGTAACTAAACAAAAGGAGCTATGGCTATCTTTATGCAAAACAAATCATAGAACTCGCTCATTTGAAATAGAACACGACTTAGTGTTCGACTCTTACGGAATTAGAATAGCAATAGAGGAATTAGACTCAAGCAATACTATTAAGTTTGTGGCATTGTGGCAATTCACCCTTATTTACCTGTTGAGTTTGATTGATTATTTATTTTTAACGTAGATGAGACTATTAACGAGGTAGTAGAATGGACCAGTTCAATCTGATTGCTGTAGGATTTAAATTACCTTTCTTTAAAGTTTTCTATCTTCCTAAGGCTCAAACGCGCCTCTCTTGACATGGAAGAACAAAAAAAGGTCTGAAGAATTATCTACGGTACAGAAAGCTGTTACTTTTTGAGCTCTGACAAATCCTCTACGAACGATTATTCGAAGAATTCTTTAGAAAAATACTTCCGACAATACTTGAGATCATGTGACTTGAAGGGTCAAAAACAATTCCAATACACCCAGAACAAAGTATTGAACGACGGCGGTCATAGGCAATCAAACTCGTCAAGTCAAATATGCATCGGTGGTCAAGCGGATAGAGAGACAAGCATTGTCAACGTCTCGACCGATGCAACAGGCTAAACTGCAAAACATGATGCTGTCTAAAATTTGGCGACTCAAACTCAAACTCAGACTATTCCAGTTAAATATTGAGCTCGTGCAACTTTGGTGTAAGATAACGTTTGAGTTACGAAATCTCGGTTGTATCCCCAAATGTATCTAGAACTAGTGTATACAGCCAATCGATTTTTTGACATATATATATAGTCTGATAAACAATTGGATAGACTTACGCTAGAAGAACTAGATGTTCTTATGTCTATCATTCAAACTTATTTTAAAAACCAATCTTCAATTCACAAAATATATACAAGATTACAAGATTTGTTTGGCCTTCATAATCGATCAACTGACATTTGACGTCAAAACCGTCTTATTAAAGTTTACTTCGGTCCACTAAGTGGAACATTTTGCGAAAAGATTTCGGCCTACACTCGCATTCCGTTCAGCCAATGCAGAAACTAAAGCCACGTCTTATTTCGGGAATTCGTGGATTGGACTCTTGATTCCATCTACAAAGAATAAAGCAATAGGATGCCAATATTCAGTTAAGCGCCCAAACGCTTGAAAGTAAAGCCTAAACAAAATGCTATCTGCTTGAAGTTGTATTCAAAATAATTCATAATTTTATTATTCTTAAGGAATAAAGATTAAAGATTCAAACTCTATTCCAATCGATACACTTATTTAACTTATTAAACAATACATACCAAAAGAATAGTGCATTTTTTCGTGCCGCCATCTACCAGTGAGGTGAAGATACTATAACATGAATACTTACCCAAAAACCCTAACCTCTAAACATACTATTAAATAGCCTGATTTTAAATAAATGTCTTTGTAATCAATAACACTTATTCATTTTCAAAATAGAATTTTATTATAATACTCTTCTTTTATTTAAGACGACAAACAAAAACTACAATTTTAGTTTATACTTTATTGTTTTCTTTGTAACTTTCTTTTTGTAATTTTCATTATATCGTTTAAAGTTATTATTATTTTTTGTTTTTTCTTGTTTAATAGAATAAAACTTGTTTATATATTGTAGTTTTAATAATTTTAATTAATTTAAAGGCTACCAAAAAATATATATTATAAATATAATATAAATAGTATAAGACCCCATATTTATCTTATTTGTTATAAAATGAATAAATAAATAAATAGAAATAAAAAAAGGAGAGCAACTCTTACTTCTTTTCTAACTGGAAAATAGTATTAGCCATATCTTCCTTTTGCGATTCAACTTTCGCTAACAACTCAGTTTTGTGCTTAAGTGATGCTTCGCATTCCTAAAAATTTAAATTCTTCATTATAGATCTTTTCATTCATGGGATGCAATTTGTATGGTGTTTATAACTATTATGCTTTTAGTTACTTAGTACAATGTTCTTAAAAGTATGTATTGCCATTGATATATAGATTTTACGTTGAATTTTAGTTTTATTATTTTTAATTTTTTTTTTTTTTTCGAAAATCTTTTACATACAAGCAAGCAACAAAAGGTACAGCAAAAGAGAAATCGAAAATAAAAAGAAGAAACAAATGACCACGAGAAACGAGAAAGAAGACATAACAGATATATAGGTACAAATTACAGTTAGTCAGTATTAGTAATAGATAGTTTGAAGTTTTGTTTTTTTATTTCTTTTTGAGAACGCATTCTAGGATGCCCTGTTAGAATATAGTTAGTAGCAGCTAAAAAGTTGTGTTGTTATCTTGTAAAGCTTGTTTTTTGTTCAGTAACTTTTTATATAACTTTTTTTTCATAAAATTATTGTTAATTAAATGCATTTTACTTTTTTCTAATAAATTTTATAAGACTGCTCTATTGTGTCGTCGTCATCTGGGTTTAATTTATGGTTAGTTTAGTTAGCTGCCTTTTCGTTGGCTATTTTCGCTTGAGTCGTCGAAGAGAGATTCGAAAGGATTTCGAATTTCTGTTCCACGACGGTGGATGGCAGAGCAGAGCCATCTGGATCTGGGTCTCTTGATGGTGGTGTCAGTGGTTGAACTCCGGCTGGGGATTTACGAACCTTGCTGGGATTGAAAGGGGGTATTGCGTCCACCTTTAGATGCATTCGTTTCGATGGTGGGCCAATGTCATTCTTGTGTTTTTTGCTAAGTGCGTCGAACTTTTGCAGATTCTGTTGTCGTCTGGTTCCCGGAGATTTGTCCGCTGAATTGGCTGTGGAGTAATCTTTGAGAACATCGTTTGGCCCCAGTTTGGCTTCGTATTTCTTTTCAAGTGATTGAAGGATGTGACCGATTTGTGAGGCTTTCGTTTGGAGACGTGATACCATTTCGCCTTTTTGGGTGAGCTCTTCTTCGCATTCCTATGGTTTTTTTTGTGTTTTTTTTTTTTTTTTTTTTTGGAAATTGATGGGAGAATTGAAGGGGTTTGGAGGTGTTTTTGTTTTTTTTTTTTTGCGGTGGGGTATGGAGATTGATGTTGATGTTTTTTTTCAGATTTTTTAAGGCAGTAGTGGTAGGGGGTAAATTTTGATTTTAGTACGAATTTTTTGATTATCGAGATATAACAACGGGGGAATGCATGATGATGTTAGTGATTTAGCTAAGTGCTTAGAAGCTTGCCGAAGGAAACTCAAATTTCTATGGATATTCTTTAAATCAATTAAATTAATATGTACTTATTTCGATTATTACCTTTTCAGTAAATGACTTTGATTTTGAGGCTAGTTATATGTGTATTTGGAATTTAATTTTAACTACTATACCATATTGAATGATTATAGGAATAAATTGGCTCCAAAACTTATATAGAAAGAATCTTGAATCTTTAAGCAAAACGGCGATTTTGAAGTTGGTCACAAGAAAAATGAGATGTCCATAAAGAAACAGGTAGCTATCAAGAATAGATTATTTAACTGCGAGTGGGTAGTGTTAAGTATTATAATCGAATGTAGTAGAATTTCTTTAAATAAATTTTCAAGGAAACGTCAAGAACAGAGTGTTTAAGGCAACTGTTCTGAGAACATAAAAGTATGAGACCTTCCTAGCCTGAAAGTTTAAGTATGTCGGTTGTATTTTTTCAACTGTTTCCCTAAATATTAATTCTAGGAGTCCAGTCTTATCAGCGATTCTAAGATCTAACTAAAAAATCCTCAATGCATGACTATTTTAGAAGCTCTATAAGGATCAAGTCTAATCAATGGGCCAACAATAACAAAGTTATAAGTAATGATGCCGTACTTAACTGCTTTGAATTCACGCTAAGTTTCGCAAATTTGCGGTTCACTTGCTGTACATAGAGAGTGATTTGCACATTCCGTACGGAATGGTGAGGATAAGGACATTGTGTAAAAGCTGCCACAATTCAGAATTTACTTCTTCTGGATCCCAATGGAACATATGAAATTCACGTTCTTGCGCAAAAGGAACAAAACTGAACAGAGAAAATGAAATGACAAATAATGACGTTAAAAAATTGTTCGATATAAGACTTAAGGCGCATTTGCGAATGGAACATTGTGGGTAATTTTTGTGTTCGGAAAGCGAAGTGGTATATACTAATTATAAAGGTATATATCGACTGTTTATGTGATCCGATAATTCGGAATTCGTTAAGATTTCAACCCTACATTTTCCTCTATATGTGAACCATTTTCATCGAGAGGAATGCGAACGTTGATTACAAGTTAAATCTGTCAAAGTCACTTGCATTTGCTGACATTGATGGAGACATATTTAACCGTCCTACATTTTGTAAACCGTTAGCCACCAAACACCTTCACTTACCACAACCATACATGTAAACCCAGTATAATGTGTTGCTTGATAAAAAAAAAACAGAGGTAGGAGGTTGTGAGTTGTGACATTGAAAAACATCATAAAATGTGGTTGCAGCCAACTGTCAAAATGTCGCATGTAGTCACATGTGAAAAAACCGCAGTTTTGTATATAATTGGCAACAACTATGAGTTCTACGCGACTCGTAAGCTATTGTAAAATAAATACATAAATATTAGCCCGTAAGCAGCCCAGGTAAGCAGCGAGGGCCAAGGACTAGCTTCTCACAACTGTACATGTTGTGCGTGGTATACATTTCGGCACATACAGAAGGGACCTACAGTTTTATACCGTATCCGAAGGGCAGAGGGGTTTTGAAAAGCTTTCTCATGACAGTAATGTCATGTCAAATCTTGAATGTTTGTCAGACTGAATTCGAACTTAGAACCCTTTGCGCAGTAGTCCAACGCACTAACCACTGAGCCACGGCACCCACTTAAGCTATTGTACATCCACCCATTGTGACGGATTATGACAACGGAGGAGTGCTTTTAAAGTTGTAGTTGCCAGAAGCATGGTTTTTACTAACTATTATGTGATGGTACAAATGTAAACGTAAGAAGTCAAAATAAAAACGAATTGAAAGTTTTTGACCTCGCCTTCTTCAAAAACTTGTGTGAAGCAAAAGAGTTGTAAAAACTATAATTTCTCGGAGCCGTCGGAACGGAACGGATTAGATGCCTTCTCTTGTATTATGTTGTTACAATAGAGAGGTGGAGAACTAGCTGATCAACTCTTCATAGCACTATCTCTCGAGGGTGACACATAGCGGAGGATATGTGATGGTATAACGGTATTTTCGACAGTGACAATATGAGCATTGCAATAAATATATCAAAGTTTTAAGTAAGACTTTAAATTACTAATTCCTATTTGAGTTTCCTTTGGCAAATGCCTACTGCAAGCTATTTTCAGTGTTAATGAATGGGCATATGACTAAAAAACTAAAAAAAAATATATCTATGTGTGATTCCATGTTTCAGGATGTAATACAACAAAAGCATAATAATACATAAAATTGTCGGATATACGAGTATGTACAAATAATAAACAAAAAAAAAAACTAAGTGTTTACGGCTTTCGGTATAATACAAACCTGCAACTTCCTATACATTTCCAAGTTAATCTGCTTAATGTCGTCTAGCTGCCTTCGCAGAGAAACAATAGTATCCTGTTTCTCGTGTATGTCCTTCTCTAGCAATTTCATAGCCATATCGGACTCAGCCTTAAGGGATACCTGCAATTTTAATTCCTTTTCAAGTTCTTGCGTTTTCTTCTGTTCTTCGGCCAGAGCTTCGGCTTGTGCCTCTGTGTTTGCCTTATCACCGGAACTTGAGCTATTGTCACTGTGTACCGATTGCATGGAAGCTGCAGGAACTAATTGATCTATAAAATTACAATTTAATAAACAAAAAAAAAAAACCATAACAGTGGAACATACTATGGCCGTGAGAATTTTGTCGCAGAGCTTGATTTTCAGCTTGTAGGGCCAAGAGACTATTTCTGGCTATGGCCAAGTCCTCTTTCATTAAAGCATTCGTGGTGGTCAAGGATTCAACTTTAGCCTGTAAATTGGCTACCGTTGCACTGAAATTAATGTGAATTAGATTTCGAACTACCAGGACTAATTGAAAAGCTTTACTTTAAATGCCTATTCAGCTCTTCTATGTAGTTTTTTTGATCAAGAACAGCTATCATATTACCACCGGGTCCTTCGAGGGCGTTATTTCCATCGTCATCGGTTTCCGCGCCACGTGAACTCGAACGTAGGTACAGAGAAAAATCTATGACACCCTGTTGGGAGTCCAAGTCTTCCTCTTTCACACATAAATTACAATCTATGACATTTAGGCCAACCAGAATACCCATTATGACAACAATCTAAAAGACCAGCATCAAAAACTACTTCTTTTACAAAAAAAATTTCGAAAGGGCATTCCTACCTCGTCACTCATCATTAAGGCGTGTGGCTCATAGTATTCCACCAAGGCGTCGTCACGATGTTCAATAAGAGCCTGGAGATAATCCGCTAGCTTCTTCTGCATTAAGGCTATTCGAAGCCAGGCACGAGCTCGACCAATATGTGTTCGAACTGTCGGTAGATCACGGACACTCGCTGTTATATCTTGTGCCTCAATGCAATAATTTTCCACACTTTGTAGTAGATCCCATAGTTCTTTACGCGGTCCAAGGAGACCCTAAATAGTACCAAGTAATTATCTTAACTACCACTCATTTATGTAATGGACCAACCTTCTTCGGTCGCAGACCATGACCCAAGACATGCTCTATGACAATGAAAAAATGCTGCAATGGCAAATGGTCCGAGTCCAGCATTCGGCCATATCTCAATGACTGTTCGAGAAGTTCCTTTACCACAAGCTTACAGATATTAACCAGATTACTTCGTTCGATTTCGGAGGGTTCGCGTGCTGTAAGTTAAACATAAAAGAAAAAGGTGGTCTTTGAAAATTTACAGTTTCCAACTAGAAACTTTCGAGTTTTCGTATCAACTTCTCTGAGCACTTGCTGTCGGAAGAGTTATTTTGATTTTCTCTGATCGAATAGGCAGACAATGTCAGTGGGATAAAATGCGATTAATTTGTTTTCTATTTTTTATCATTTCGTTGGAGGGAATACATAAGATTGTTGCAGAGGCCGATGAAGACAGATATGACGCTTTTGTCGATACGAAAGTTGTAGAGTATGATGACAATGATGACGTAGAAGAGGAAAAACCAAGCAGAAAGCGAGTGAGGATGATTAAGAATTTCGTCGGTACGAATTTATTCGGCGAAACGGGTTGCCGAAAGAAATGCTTCTCAACGGAAGATGTTGCCCTATTGGCGGCAAGAAGAGATTTTGAGGTAAGGGTTTTGTCCTTGAACATTATTATAAAGTAGGCCATTCAGTTACTTAATTTTACTGAATGGGGCATACATATACATATAGATGCTTATTTATCATCAAAACCATGAGTCAAATAACAAAGATTTTGCTGCGCGTACAGTGTTTACTTTGTTATTGCCTGTTTTCCCTTTGTGCTGTAATTAAAAGGTGTAAAATAACTAGCAACAATTCTATAAATGAATCTATAAATTGCGTAGAAGTCGCGAAAATTCTATAAATAGGATGTCTGTTTTCGGCTAATCACAGTGGCATCGAACCGTATCACAAACATTACTAAACGAAGGAGGAAGTGGCAGTGGATCGGACGCAGGCAAATACGAATAGTGGAGGAAAAATCTATCCTTTAAGGAAGGAATTCGAGAAAACTTAAACGCGTTGCAGAGTTTCGAAGAAGATCGTTCTCAGGCACAGGTGATGCCATATGCCGAGTTATGGTTAAACAATTCAGGAAATGGCAATTATGAAAACTTCGAAATGCTGGAAGTAAGAAGATATTACTTAAAACAAAGTTAAACTTTGCGATATGTACTGTCAATGCCAGTCACGTAAGATGAGAAATTATTTAAAGAAAAGTCAACACCAATCATCGTGACTGCCGTAGCTCAGTCGGAAATGCTACATTGCAAACATATTGGTGTAACATGTATAACTGTGAAAGGGTAGCCCTTGACTCTCTTGGAGCTTGCAAAGAACCTATGTAAAAACATAAAAAAAATAAGACCACAAGCAGCCTATTAGCAGAATGAGAAAGGATTGGGTTAGAACGTCACTCCAGACTCCTTATGATGGCCCATTCGAGATGGCAAGGCGTCTTGAAACAAGTTTTTAAAACATATTTTACAAAAAATACAGCACGTTATGTAGGCAGGATGAAATAGAAACCCATATCGTTGGCTTTAATCACCTGGAGTTTTAACCATTGAAAAATCTTGTAAGTCCAGAGTTTTACGCAAACAGTCTTCTTCGGGAAAGACCCAGGCGAACGCACATGAAATGTCACGCGATCACAACAATGCTAAGAAATGAAACTCATTTACATTTCAGTATAACCGACAGCTGCACGAAAAATTGATAGGAATTCCATAAGTTTCAGTTTTAGTAAAACTCTTCAGTTTTTGCATTTACGCATGAGCTTAACATATCGTCTCCACTGACAACCACTTATAGCAAGAAATGGAGCTAATCACTTGTAGAATTATTTAATAAACAAAAGTACTCAATTCTGATTAAAACTTTTCTTTATATCCAATTTTATTATTTTACTGATTGAAATCGATTTCAATGAACAGCTTACTTTCGTTCCCATAATTTGGAACACAATCGTTTCAGTGATGTGTTTATTTCTCATTCTATTCTCATCAAAATCTATGCCTTTACTGACAGATCCTTCCAATGATAGCAATTTTTAAATGATTGCTATAACTGACTTATTAAAAAAATTAAATCACTATTCCACTGATTTGTTCCAATGATAGGCCCCTGATGTAGCTTAATGTTAATTTGAATATCACTCATAACTAAAAACAATTAAATCAGTTCTACACAAACAAAATAAACCCCAATTTTCTCTATCAATTCATGTAAGGATATTAAGGACACATAGTCTTTGCATTGTAGGAAATTATAACCCAATTCCGTTTCATTTTTCTTCTTCATTGTTCATATGTCCCTTTAAGGACACAACAATTTATTATTGCACTCAAATCAAAGAAAGAAAGTGGAATGAACGACTTCGGGAATAACTTCAAATGCCCATTGTACTCATTTGTACAAGAGATCTGAAAGGATGTAGGTCACTGTAAGTAAATGTAAACATTTTTCTGCTGAACGAGAAAAAGCCGGTTAATCAATGAAGTAGCGAAAATGGAATAGTGCATAAGGAGGTGAAAAAAGGAGCTACAGAAATCATTTGCAGCAGCCATTTACATTCAAAGAACTTGAGAGTACAATGAAAGCCGATGAAATCACGGAACTGGGGTGAATAAATTCAACATCATCCAGAAAAGCCTGTAATAGAACAACATGTTGCGGATGTGAATATATAAATTTCTCTTGTCGCTAGAGCCATACAAATTCATCTTTTAAACATTGAATGTGAACCCAAACATTTTCAAATTTAATTCCACGCACAACAGAATATAATGTAGTTCATTAAATGTTCCTCCTTTTCCTTACAGTCCTTGATACCAAAGGATCTTCCCAATTGCCTACTGGACGATGAGATTGCTAAAATTCTAATGCAATACTTCTATGGGGCACACCAGGTGATTCAAAAGACGGCAGGTGGACGTTCGAAAATCATTGCACAAAGAGCCTTCTACGATACACTGGGAGGGTAAATTTCCAGCAGCATCCCTCATATCATGCAAGGCTCTCTAACGCCAACTCCTTTCAGATACCTAAAGTACTACATGGTTCCCATATCGAGGTACTCATACTATGCGGGTCTTCTTAAACTGCGAACAGTTCAAAACATGATGGAACTATTTAATGAGTGCAAATATGCACTCAATACTAATGGAAATGGCTGGAAGGCTCCGATTTCGGATTTCACCGATCTAGAAGTTTCAATAGAACCTCTAAGGATAGTCATAAGTAACGAAGAAGAAGATCCTTCGTGCACTCAGCTGGATTTGCTGGATGAGCATGCTGGAGAATCCGATGACATGTTAGTCGCCCTGCCACGACTTGATCCAGAGGAGAAGGGTCTACTTGGAAATGTATGGCTGCCATTTAGACGAAAGCGCACCTTCAATTTACAGTCGTGCATGTCGGCTTTTGTCCTCTTAAGATACTACGAACTGACAATGAGATGTTACAATTTTCAAGGCATATGCCAGGATACGTTCAACAAAAAATTCAAGGAATGGATTCTAGAGCACGTGGAGGTACATTTGGGAGATGATGTATTCTATCCAGGGCTGGGTGCAATCTTAAGAATTATCGAAACAATCCGCAGGAGTGCTAAGGACTCCATTATTGTTGTTGCGAAAACAAAACGTCAAAAAATACAGAAATCCTCACTATCTTCCGAATCCAAGGCAACATATGTGGATAAAGAAGCTGACCAGTGGTTTAATGACGTCTTCGGCGACACTAGGAATCAGATACTGGTTGAAAGCATGTCCATAGCCAAAAAAGCCAGGGATCGTCGAATGAAGTACATTTACGTTGGCATCGGTGTGGCCATTGTCCTCTTGACACTTGCTTTTATCGGCATCATATGGGCCTTGTATAAAAGGTTTCGTGATAGAAATGGTAAAAAAAATGCTAAAGAAGAACCACCTCCTGAAGAAAAAAAAAAAGGCGGATGGTTCGGTCGAAAATCACGCAAAAACGATGAAGAAGCGCTCGTTAAAGACTCAAAAAAACATTCATCGAAACCATCAAAATCACCAAAGTCATCGAAATCTTCAAAAAAGGGAGGTAAAGATGCACACGATTCACCGCCAGAATCAAAAAAATGCTTCGGAATGTGCTCGAAAAAGGACAGTCCAGCAGTTATTGAAACTTCATCAATGGATTCTGATTCCGGAAAGGAAAGCAAAAAGAAAAAAACAACTCCTTCACCACAGAAGTCAGCATCCCCAGCAAAGTCTAAATCAAGCAAGACTGTAACTGTTGATGAAAAGAAGAAGTTTAGCATTTCGAAAAAAGATAAACCGAAAGCGAAAGAAGAAGAGAAGAAACGTGTTGGTATACTTAAAAAGGAGTCCTGGTGAGAATTAATTGTGGCCAAAACTTTCAAAATTGAATACCTTATCTTCTTTATATAGATCCGTGTTTGTCATTGTGTTTTTATGTGATCAAGGCTTATTTAAATATCTATTTTGTGGATTCTCTTCTGATATATTTTATTTGGTTATTATTTTTATTTTAGTTTTTATTAACTTTAAAACATGTTCTTATATTTTATTAAATTAAATATATTATACCGAATTTAGGTTAAAAACAAAGCATTTTTAACATATATTATCTAGAGAAGCAAGTCTTTGGTAAATACTCTGCTTGTGTAAATGGTGTCTATACGCTGAAAATTTGGGACAAAATTGCACGAAAATTACCAAAATTCGTAGTTTGTCAAATTTCACAAAGAAGGGGTAAACTTTTGTCAATGGAAGCATAGGTAAACTCTCTCTCTCGATAGCGAAATTTCGTAAAAAGTTGCTATTTTGGAAGGATATCCGAACAGAGTTGATTGAGCTGAGCTATAGAAGGCATTTAAATTAGAAAAAGTTACCATACGTTGACTTAAGGATGCAAGAGATTACGCTGGAAAAGTTTCAGTGTGCCGGAATCGGCCCAGACTCGCGTTGAATGTAGCAAACACACAGTGCAGTCTAGTCTACGTGTGATTTTTATGGAAGCGGTACGATTGACCGCAAACTAATATCTCTAATTACGGAATATTGCATTCTTTTAAATAAATCTCGCATCGAAGGGTACCGTGGCTCATTGAATAGTGCTTTGGACTACTGAAAAAAGGGTTCCAAGTTCGAATCCAGAAAAACATCATCAAAAAGTTTTTTCACGGTCCCTCTGCCCTCCGGATATGGCATAAAATTGTAGGTCCCTTCTGTATGTACATACATAGAATCCGGCGATACGTTGTTCCATCGTTTTTAACTGACAGCTCGACAGAATACACCCATTCTTATGGAACCAACCGATGGATGAACTTCGACGGATAAAATAGGTTTATTTTGCGTTGACAGTATTCACACATTGATTGATGTGACGGATTCTATAGGACTGTTCTATCTGGCAATACGTCAATTTGAATGTCAACGCTCAACGGAAAGACGGAGCAACGGATCGAGAGATTCTATGGGTTGAGCCCTTAACTCATAATTAAGCAAATATTGCTTGGCAAATTGAGATTTCGAAATTATGATAGGATGTTATGACTAAAATTAAAGGAAAAGAATAGGTCGAACCAGGGAAGGCAAGGACATAGAAGGACCAAGAGCAGCACGGTAAGGTATGCCCCATAACTATTTCTATAGAAGTTGTAGATACGAAGAGGAGTTTCAATCCAGTATGATTATGATCCAGTATGTATGATTGAGCTGAACAGAGATCTTGGAAATTTATAAAAATATCTGGGTGGTTTAGTTTAGCGGTAAAATAAGTTTAGGTTCCCATCAATATTTTTGAGCACAATAGACTCACAGTGGTCTAAGTTTGCCGTTGACACTTTCTGGCAACAAGGGCACCCATAAACCTGTGTTAAGTAAAATAATATGCATTTACAAAATTTATTAATTCCTCGCATGTGTAAACGACACTGTTATCATATACATATAATGCTACGCTGACTACATAATACTTTTGTAATTTTTTCATTGCAGTCATTAATACCAAAAGATCTACCCAAGTGCCTTCTAGATGATGATCTAGCAAGAATCCTCATGCAATATTTCTATGGCGCAAACCAGATTATCGACAAAATGGCAAGTGGCCATTCCAAATTGTTAACTCAGAAAGCCTTCTACGACACAATGGGAGGGTAGTTTTTCAATTAACCTCACAATCATTTCACTTGTAACAGCACCTTCTTTTAGATACTTAAAATACTTTATGATTCCCACATCAAAATATTCCTTTTACGCTGGTCTAGTTAAACTTAAAACAGTCGACAACATCCTGTGCCTACATGCTGAGTGCAAGAAAGCCATAAACACAAATGGAAATGGCTGGAGAGCTCCACTCTCCGATTTCACCGATCTTGAAATTCTAATAGAGCCACTTATGATAATCATAAACGAAAATGAAGAAGATACTTCTTGTATTCAGTTGGATATGCTGGATGAGCATGCCGGAGAATCCGATGACATGTTAGTTGCCCTGCCACGACTTGATCCAGAGGAGAAGGGTCTACTTGGAAATATTTGGCTGCCGTTCAAACGAAAGCGTACCTTCAATTTACAGTCATGCATGTCGGCCTTTGTCCTTATGAGATACTTTGAAGTTACTACTAGATGCTACGCCTTCCAAGGAGTCTGTCAGGATACATTCAATAAAATGTTCAAGGAATGGATTTTAGAGAATCTAGAGATTCATTTGGGAGATGATGTACTCTATCCAGGATTGGGAGCAATTTTACGCGTGATTGAAACTCTTCGCAAAAACAAAGGGATAGTCATGAATCCAAAAACCGATACAAAGCGTCATAAGACACAGAATTATAGGGTACTCGAGAATAAAGCGAAAAAAATGAACCGACAACAATCTCCTGATTGGATTAGACTTATATTTGGCAATAATCAAAGTGACATAGATAACGGCGAGGAAGAACCCGCTGAGGATAATCTAGATAATCAAGATGAGAACAGTCATCGAATGATGTTCATTTACATCGCCGTCGCTGTAGCTTTGGGTCTTTTGCTTTTCGTAATAATTCTTGCTTTTATCATCAGGCGCCAACGGAACAAAAATTCATCGGAAAAAGATAAACAACCGCCGAAAGATAAAAAGAAAATGAGCCTTTGTCAAAGGCTGCAAGGAAAGAAGGACGATGATGAAGAGGTTCTCTTGAGCCCTGACAGTTCATCGATTGCATCTGGTCACAAGTCCCGATCATCTTCTTCAGTATTCAGTTGCTTCTCCAAAAAATCGCCAAAATCAAAAAAGGATCCCAAAAGGGACAAAGATTCAAAGAAAGGCAATAAAGATGCCAAGAACGATAACGATGCAAAGAAAGACAAAGATTCAAAGAATGGCAAAGATACCATGAAGGATAAAGATAAAGATTCATCCAAAAACGATGATCCAAAGAAGAATCCCTCAAAAAGAGATTCCCTATCAAAGAAGGACTCCTCGTCATCAAAGAAGGATGCTCCATTAAAAAAAGATTCAAAAAAGGATAATAGTGACTCATCATCACCACCTCAATCACCGAAATGCTTCACACTCTGTTCAAGTAAGCAAGCTTCAGCTTCATCCATGGATTCTGAATCAGGAAATGAAAGCAAGAAAAGGAGTTCGAAGTCACCATCAAATAATTCAGGGCCAGGAGCAACGTCAACTCCCAAATCAAAAGTGGGAACTGTCAATGAAAAGAAACGTTTTAGTATTTCCAAGAAGAATAAGGATAAATCAATTTCATTTCCGCCCGAAAACGCCCATGTCAAAATGGAAGCGTGGTAGAACTTTTTAAAGGGGAACCCCTTTAATCATGTCTGCCCTTTGCCTGAAAAATATTCATCAAAGGTTATCTTATTTTAGAAGTGTTATTGCATTTTTCTTATAAACGATTATTTTTTTAAAAGAAAAGGTACGCATAAGCAGCAAGCTTAGGCTCGAGATATATATATTTTTAATTTTTTGCTAAAATAATAAATATATATGTATATATTATATTTTTATGAATTAATTTTGCAAAATAAAAATAATATAAATTGTGTGGTAAAATATTTACGAAAAAAATATTAAAAACATTTCTACAGAACAAAATGTGAACGCGAGTTTCAGTGTTTGTATATGTGGATTGGTATACATAGAATAAAACGTGGCGTGAATATTTGCAGTTTGAAAAAAAAAAAAAAGTTAAATGCTGAAGGAAAATGCTTGCCAAATTTGGAATTTTGTACAAAATTACATGAACTTAAGCTTTTCTTTACTCTTCTTCTTCTTATTTTTTATTAATGAATTTAAGTCTAAGATTTGCCTTGGAGTTATATGAAGTTAATAAATTTTAATGAAATTGTTTAAAATATTTCATGTTTATGACTATGATTTGAACCATCCCACTCAACGACTGAGTGTGTTACCACGAAACCATGACTAAAACACCAAAAATCTACAAAATTTGACGTAAAATAATGAATTTCTTTTTTCGTACGTCAAAATTTCGTAGTTTTTCCACAGCTCACGAGAGAGTAAGAAATTGCTTCATGTCACAAATTTTAGTCCAAGAAATTTCGTTTGGTAAATTTATTAACTCTGTCGTATAGTTGTGTAGTTTATGGTTGCTAAAAGTTAGCAGATTTATTGCTCAACACGTCTTCGAAACTTTTTTGATATTTGTTCTGCGCTAAGAGAATATTATCCCCACTTTTAGAAACTTCAAAAGCTCTAACTTTTGGCAGATAGTGCGGCAGCAGAACTCTTGTTTACAAAAAAAGTTCAATGGTCCTTAAAATAAAAAGATTATCCGACGGCGTGGAGCACAGGGAGAGACCTTATTTTAGGTGGCACAATGTTCTTGCTCTTTCATTGACTTACACTTCACAGAAAGGTTCAGAACTTAAATGCTACCCACTGCTGACGATTTGACTCATCAAGTATCAGAGGAGGGGAAAGATGACCATTGACAGCGTCTTCTTCTATAAATCAACTGGATTACATCCATATAGACAAGGATTCTAATCGTACATATGTGCACAAGGTCTTCCTACTCAAACTTTAGAATTAATATCCATATTATTGTCTCCAATTAAGTCCAAGAAAGGACTAAAGGTTTGACCTTACCAACACAGCTGTATGAGGGGTTGATCATTGGAGAGAACACTAGGTGGTTACAAAATAAAATTGCTCCCCCTGCATCAATTCATACTAGCCAGTCTCTTCCATATGGATGGTATTGGACAACGTAAACTTGAAGCCTTTTAGACGTTCTATTCAGGTAAGAATGAGTCCTCTACTTTCAGACAGGGTAGAGTGCAATCAATACAAAATTAAGATGTTTTTGAAAAGTGGCTGTAATTTAGATTTATAAAAATTTAAATGGCTTTAGCACGCCTATTTACGCGTAGATCAATGGAGTGAAAAAACCAAGAAACTTAGTAGCTAATTGTAAAATACGAGACACGTCTGACTAAAGGAGCAACTAACTTACTTCTTGTCAAGTTTTCATTCAACTTCCATATAGTTCTGAAATGGGTTTTTAACGTCCAAAACTTACTCAGTTTCATAGAATTCTAGGTCATATACCAAGAAATTGTGTACAAAATTTTAGAAGCAATGGAAAAACTACTGACTGCATCACATTTTGACAGTCACTAAAGAATGGATAAGAATAAACTATGACACTGGCTTCAGTTTGCTCTCAGTTGAGTCTTATGAATCATTAAAAGAAAGACTCAGTTTTAAAATAGAACTCTACCGCCCGAGGGATCAACATCTGCGACTAACATATTTGCACACTTTTTCAAGGCGAAGTCCCTTTAGTCACAATCACCCAACACCCAATTTTTGTTCTACCCCACCCTCACTGCAACTCAAAAAGTGTTACAAAATAATCGCAAACGAAACAAAGAACCATAAGAAAATATATGAAAATGTCTGTTTGTTTGTTGTTTGGTGGAAGAAATACAAAAAAAAGAGTGAAAACTTAGTAAAGAGAAAAAAAAGCAACCTACAGAAATTAGCCCAATCACGTTCGTATCTATTTAAGCCTTGTGCAACATCGACATGACGTTCATAACCTTTGTGACAATGTATACCATTGTTATCATCGATTTGATTGTTTGCCTTCTTCTTGTTCCTATTCCGGCTGCCATCCTGGATGTCCAGGTCCTGTAGCTCCTTCAGACACAACCATTCACCGTCCACAGATACACGAAAGTTGCACAAATAGATTGTATCTTGTACGCCACCGGCTATCTCTTCGTTGGTATTAGCATGCGAGGCTTTTGGCAGAGCAATTGTTGTCGACATATTATTCGTGTTGTTGTTTGTAGCCGCCACCGCTGCAGCCAATGCTGTTGTCGAGGAGCCACCCGACGATGAAGCTGATGTGATGGTCGACGAGGAAGATGCCGACTGCATTATGTATTTGCCAGATTTCTTGTTGCTCTGATTGTTGTTGTTATTAATTAAATTTGATTTTTTCGTATTGGCGACTATGATAGCAGTATCCTCGCCAAGGGCACGCATGTTATTAGTTATAGAACTAGCTTTTGGAAATATTTATTTTCCTTTATCCTTATATCGGTTCGGCTTTTATTCTCCCTTTTTTTTAGTGCACACTAAAATTGAAGTCTGTCCCATAAAAACAAGTAAAAAGATATAAAAGAGAGAAGAAAAATCGCGAATTAGGTGTTTCTGCGAAAAATCGAAATCGTATCTGACAGATGCGTCTTTACCTTGGACTTAAAGTCATTTTCTGCAAAAACCCACAAGTCGAAAACCAATTATACGAGAGTACACTCGGTCAACACTTTGAACAAACACAATATTGAAATAGAAACCAATAAAGTAATTAAATTTTATAGCGATTCCATCGAAAGAAATGGAATATTCCTTTATCCTGTTTTTTTTTTTATTTTTTTCTCTCTCGCTGTCCAGTGCACAGTGAAGTATCCTGACAATGACTGCTTTTTATTTGCAAACCGACTGGAGAGAACGCAGAACTGTCTGAAATTGGAACTTTGGAAAAACCAAACGAGAGGAGCAACAACAGTGTTGAAGAGTCGTCGTTATGTGTGTGGTGGAAATGTGGTATCGATTTTCTTTTCCATACATCAGGTTCAGGAAATATTCGAGGAGAACAGTGCAACCGAATGGGGGTTGCAAGTGGTTTCAGGGAAGCCATTTTATTTATAGTTGTAATGTTATACTCTCGAATTGACTTTAGGTGGCAGGTATTTTTTTCCACTTAAAACTTTATCAAGCAGACGGAAACTAATGATTATTTTTATGGACCCAATACTTGTAGCACAAAAACGTGTGTTATGTTATAGCATTTATTTGTGCTTGTCCTGACTTTTCGGCCATTATCTGATAGAAAATCTGTGTAAGGTATACAACAGATGCAGTCCAATGTATAAAGATTTGCATATAGTGGTGGGTGATTTTGAAAAACCAAGACAACGATCGTCCCCAGAAACCCAATCAAATTCGGTATCCACCAGGGACTTCCCTGTCTTTAGTCCTTTGCTATTTATTGCGGTCCTTGATTATCTGCTTGAAGAAACATTTGGCTAAAACGCATCAGTTTGCTGACGATCGAGTTATCATAAATGTCCCTGTAACGAGTACTTGATGGATAGGTGGATGTTTTGGAGGGAAATAAAGACCAAATTTGTCAAAAAAAAGGCAGAATGTCCATATCTATCTATTTCAGACATTTTCTTGAATGGAAAAGTGCTCCCCAAGGGCAATTTCTGTTATCAAAATGCTGCACTTTACAAGTAATTAGGATCTTTATGAATCACCGCTTTATCTAAATTTCTAACTATCTTACCAAACTTAAAAGAGCTGCCTTACATTTCTAATGATATGCAAATGATATCCTGAAATATAGTCGAGACGATTTAAAATGGCTTAGAAACTTTCTTTCCGGTCACCGACAAATAAAATTTTTACAACCTAAATAAAAAGAAAGTCTGATATAATATCACCAGCTGCTCCTATCTAGAAGAGAACGAAACTGCAAACATAATAGGTCTGTTTCCTTACAAACTAAAGTTATGAAAATCTACGAAATTTCACGAAAAATAGCGAATTCCTGTTCCAGTACGTGAAAGTTTCGTAGTTTTCCACAGAAGCGCGAGCTCACGAGAGAAAGAAATTTCCACATGCTGCTTATTTTAATCCAAGAAATTTCTTTGGGCAAAAATATAAGTTCTGTCAAATGGTTGTGTTGTTGTTGCCTGGCAAAAGAATTTGAAGTAAATCCAAACAAGGAAACGTGACGTCTAAGAAGTAGGGAGATTTATTGTTCAACCCATTCGCGTACTTTTTTGGAGATTTGTCTTTCTGTGAGAGAATTTTACCCCCACTCTTAGATATTTGACAAACTGCAAATTTTAGTACAGAAAGTACGGGAACAGACCTAATATGAGCGCAAAATTAAGTTAACCTGTTTTCTTTTAAAATGTCGTACTTTTCTTTTTTTAAACAAACTAAAATATGTTGGCCTAAATTATATGACCAACAACATGGCTACAACACAACGTGCTACAATTTTTTTCTTTACCGCTTTTTTTAGAGCCCGTCAGGATTTTATGATCTGACCCTATCAGAGGACTTCAGAACCAACATCCATCTTATGGAAGTAAGAAGTCAGAAATGGTACGAGTCTCAAATTAAGTACAACATTTAAGGACAATAAAGTGGCACACTAAGTTTGTTTGCCTATGGGATACTAGTTCCAACAATATCTTTAGTCAATATTTGTAGAATTTAAAAAAAAAATGTTCCCTCATGTTTATTCTCTGATCGGTTACACAGTGAATACATTTTACGAGGGGTGAATAGCATTAATCGATGGATTGTGGTGGTGGTAGAGCAGAGGGTTGACATTTCTGCATTTTATGAATTCACCCCCTTCTGCGTTCACCACTATACCTTCACTTCAATGGCTCTATGTGGGCGATGTGCAGGACTTGAATTTAAAATGAAAAAAAAAATTGAGAGAGAAAAGGAATGCTACAAAAGAAGAGCGAGTTGAACTATTAACCGCTTTAACTTGTTGTTTTATCGTATTTAAAGCTACTAAAAAGGACAAAGGAGGTGAATCAACTATTTTTAGAGATTTATGATGTATAAATAGCGCCATCTCTTAGCAGTTACATTATCTTTTGTATTTTTTGTTATCCTTGTTTATATTCTCCTGGGTTTCTTTTTTTTACAATTCCACATGAGTGAGAAATAAATTGGAATACTCCATCAAGGATGTCGGCGTATTTACTGCGCATTTGGTGTAGGATAAGCTAAATGGGTTAAATGGAAGGACGAAGGATGAGATTTTTAATTGCTTTTATGGATGAAAAGACGCAATAATTAGAAATAAATATTTTGGCTGCTGAAATTGCTTGTTGTCGTGTTTACATTCATGCTATGCCTGGTATTATTTTACCGACACTTGAACTCATGGTCTGTTTGTAAACAACCAGATGCTGGTGAGTCATTGGTCTGTTTATCCACATAGACCTATTCTGAATTCTTTTGAGCTACAATTTCAAACTTATTAGGAGTAGAATATGGTCCAAATGTCCTGTCAACGTAGGCTAAACATACGTCTTTAAAACTACTAGTATTAAATTACAGGTTAACAAAAACAGGTCCTACTGCTGTTAATGCTCCAGCTTTTAAGCTTGTAAAATACACAAAGTCTGATTAAAGGGTTTCTTTGTCTAAAGGAAAAATTATAAATGACTCATAGATAATTGTCATTGACTTTTTATCTCCGTACAAGGGCGGAATAAATCTTACAAGGATGCCGACAGAATACAAAACAGCAAGTATGTAGCATTGCACTTGCCCACCCACTTGTTTCTTGTACACTTTGAAAGAAACCAGAACGATATTTACATAGAAAGCAGAGTAATTCTTGAAAAGATACATAAACATTACATTTCAAAAGTAGAATCTGCGACATAGACGAACAACATTAGGCAGTCAACTTCGGGTCGTTTGAAACATTCGCTCCCTCAAGCTTAAATCCACCCAAAAACGCATATGTGTTGTGACGTTCCGGCCAAATTAAATGAACCTCACACATGCAAGTGCAATTTTGACAACTCTAGGCGCAGCCATTTTGCAGATGCTGTATGTACAATTTGTTGTTGTTAATATGACAATAGGTCTCTCGTGAGCGCTCTTTTCTGAGAAAAACTACGAAACTTTGACATACGGGAACAGGAATTCGCTATTTTTCGTTAAAATTCGCAGCTTTTCATAGTTTTAGTCAGTGCGGTAGCAGACCTAATATGACAAAAATATTTTGTTCAAAAGGAAAGAAAGAAAGACTCAACAAATTTATAGTTAGGTCTTGGTCACACGCTTCTTCATATTAATTCACAAACAGGGCAATTTAGGTTGCGCCTGTTTTCAATAATGAGGGGGCATGTGAAGTTTGAGTTGACCCTCTAATTTAGGACCATATAAGAGTGAAATTTAACGGAACCTTATACAGTATATCTAATGGGTGGGAGTAAGAATTAAAACAGAGTGAAAATCTGATCTAAATAATGAATTTGGAACAGAAATCACACAATTGGTGAAGCATATTCAAACCCTTTATTTTGCAGTTCTGGCGTACCTCAAGGCTGTCACCTGTGACTTACTTTTTTAATCTATTCATCTATGACATGTCTCTCACAATGCATAACCGCCCAATGCTATTTTTCAAATTTTGAGAAAACCGCGTTTAGAGTTTTGATTTTTTGCGAAAGTGTATGGAATATTGAGATTTCGATGATTCCCACTGATCACCGTATAAAAGTTCGCGAAGTAGCAGGTACTGTTTTTGTTTTGGACGAAGCGGTTTTCGACAAATTATATGATAAGTAAGAAGTGAAAAAACTATCGGTGCCCCAATTATTCCTAGCAGACAACACGCTAACTCGGCTGTTGTCTACCATAAACGATCGTTGAATATTGTTGATGAAATCTGGATCTATTACTACACGCCAGTGCTTAAGCGACAATCAAAACAAGATTATTCCAGGCGAATCGAGTCTAAGAAAGGCAAAGACGGTCCAATCAGCCGGAAAGGTCATGGCAACAACTTTCTTTTTTTCTTAAAAAAAGAAGAACGGTTACAGGAAAGTGTATTATGGGTTAAAAGTCATAGAAAACCGGATAACCGGATTGTGGATGGTTGTCAGACCCTCGCAAGAAGTAGGAGCGTGGAAAAACTTTTTGATGTATTTTCCTAGATTCAAATTTGGAACCTCAGCGCGTGGATGTAATCCAAAAACCCAAAATTCACCGACTACATTTGCTTGGACACATTGAGCCAATGGACAACAATGCTTCAGGCAAGAGGATCTGCGAATTACAGCCATAGGTTCGAGACACCAAAAAAGGCGGAACATCCGGTACAAAGACTTACATGTCTTTAATGTAGGTAACTATGTCTTAATTCCAATTACATATACATTAAGTTGATTTTAACATAAACAAATGTTTGATGTGATTACAGTCAACGATTTCGAAAGTGGGTTAGATTGTGGAGATTGCAAAGACCAAAGAAAATAGTTCCTATCATCTATACTATGAACTGAGGCTTGAAAGCATTTCATATCATTTCGGGACATTTTAGCTTGGCTGTTTTTCCCATTCCTTATTCTTCTTACCAACAAACTATCGACATAGCAACATTATGCATAGTCGTATAAACATGCTCGTATTTCACGATCCGGAACGTTAAAATGCATTTCAAAGAAAGCAGCATTTCGGATATTAAGAGAGAAAACGTCATAAAAACCAGAAATTCTGTATAAATCCAAAGGAAAGGAAATACTGCTTAAAATCCATTAGAAACCAGTGAAAAATGCTACAGTTCGCCTGGAGCGAATCGTATGATACCCTATCCCTATCTTAATTGGTCGTGTCAGTGGGCGGTGGAAAATGTGCCTTATAAACTAATATTTTTACTCGAAAATTAATTTTTGAAGTAAACGCCCCAAAAAAGTGGGCGTGGCCATATACAATGTATAGACGATTTATGGATTAAGTGAATATCTACATATTTGCCCAAGTAAGTTTTTTCGAGTTTCATATGAAAATAGTGAAAAAAGTGATTTTTTTGAAAAGTGGGCGTGTCAGTGGGCGGATTTTAAAAATTTTTACACTTGTATTGCTTACTTTTCCGAAGACCTCGTATACAAAATTTCATCAACCTAGCTCAAAATTTAAGGCCCAAAAACTGGTGACATACGGACGGACGGACGGACGGACATAGCTCAATCGACTCGGCTAGTGATGCTGATCATTTATATATACTTTATTGGGTCTATCTGTAATATTTCTCTATGTTACAAACTATGTATCAAACTTAATATACCCTTAGGATAGGGTATAAAAAGAAAAGATATGATTCTACTGTGAGCACATTACAAACTATTTACACCCAAAGTTCGGAAAAAGTAGAATATATTTACAACTGCAGTATTTTCATTAAGAGGCAGACTGCTGGTACATCTAGTTTTTATAGAACATGGTTAAATCAGAGTGAAATCTAGGGGACCATTGTTTCACTTATTTTCTGGAGCGGATCGGCATTAAGAACCAAGAAACACTGAGTCAACAATCACCAATGTATCTTATTCAATTCCCATCTGCTTCTAATTATCAACGTCTTAATTGTGTTGTTCTAATTATGAATATCAATTAACATATGACACTATCAGTTCTAATTAAAACTTGTTGATAAGAAATTGTACTGTTTTTTATTGCATTTTACTTACTCTTTTATATAACTTTGCATCTTTATACTGTTGCTTTAAATCGCAAACTCTTGCAACCACCTGCGATGTTTAAACAGGTGTCCTTTCTTTTGCTTTAGCTAATTCCCATCCCATGTAGAGTGCTCCATAAACGTAGAATAAAATAAATAAAAAAACAAGACGACTTACCAGATTTCTTCTTCTTTGGTGTATTTTCAGAACTATTTCCTTGATTATTGGATGAAATTATTGAACTTATTTGTGAAGCGATACTATCTGACCGACGAAACGTGTCCCGAATTCGATTTAGAGACGAAATCGAGGGTGAATTGGATAAAATATTTGAGGAATCTTCACTTTCCGTGCGAAGGATTAGTGCGCGGCTCCGGTCGTTGCTCATGATTTATGTCTTTTTGGCGATTTGTTTGGCAGTTTCGTTGCAAAGTTTCGTACAAAAGTGTATGTATAAAAGAAATGCAATTATTCTTCTTAAATACTGTACTAAACGAGCCCCGGAAACACTTTGTATATAAATATTTATTTTTTCTTCGGGAAAAAAAAGATAACAAAAGACCCGACGCAAAAAAACATAAATACGCCCGTCCAAATTTGACTGTTCGATTTTGACAGATGCCAGATGAAGCAGGGGAAACTAAACTACTATCGTTATCGCTAGTGGAGACTTGTGGCTTTCAAACTTTGCTGTGGTAGATTAGATTTGTTCGAGAAATTGTTGAGTGATCTTTTGTAGGTTTTATGTCTTCGTTGTAAATTGTTGGTGACCAATGGAGTAAAGGATAAAAACAAATATTTTGTTTATTGATTCTTTGAATTTTTTTTTTCTTTTAAATTTTATTATCAGAGAACATTTGACCCACAATAGGTGTTCATGGAACTAATAGTCCTGGCATACGATATTGGGAGCGAACGAGTAGCAAAAACAATTACAAATGTTGTGGGATGAAGTCTACTCCCTTTATAATCACTAAACATAAAATTATTCCTTAGCAGAATTATTATATATATTATATAATTTAAACATGTTCATAGCGACAGTTCCTTAACTCCACTAATGAACGAACTTTTTTTGAAGAAAACACGTATTTTTTATCAACGTAACTTGGGTTGGTTTAATACACTATGTCAATAAGAGTGACCTTTAACATTAGCGATGTCAAGTATTTTATTGATATAATATATAAGATCGATCCAAGAAGATCTGCCCTTCCGATACGGTATCGTTTAGTAGGCTACTTCATATTTACAAGTAAATGTATATCGTAGTCGACAGATATTCGATCGGAGACGATTGCCATTTTCCATTGGGTTATAAGTAGTCTACTTATCACCCGAAAGAAAAGCATTCTCAATCATTTTCTCTTATTTTTTAGCAGACTTCTTCACTCCCCGATTCCATTTCGGAATATACTCGAAATACTATATCAAAACTCTTGTATCGGATTACTTCTCAATGGCATATGTGTCCGTAATTTTCCATTGCAAAAACAAGAATTATAGCAGCACACCAACTCATATACTTGAGCGGAAGATTCAATTTGTTCCACTGGAATCCAGAAAAAAAAATTTGAATGAAACCAATGGAAAACGATTTAAGTTAAGTAAAAAATCAATTTTTTTATTGGTTTCCAATTACATCTATTCAGTCGGATACTAAAGCCTTTATTCGTGAAGATGTATAACTCAAAACGACTCCAAATAATGAAAATCAATTGGAAACCCGATTTTCTCTACAAAGTTTGCCTGAAGCCACCCACTAGGCACACAAGTCTCCACTCGCGAAACTAAACAAAAAACAGCTGTCTGCATTTCTATACTCGTCTCGCTCAAACTACATACAAATACGATATACATACGTACGGAATACCTTTTGCACGCAAATTTTTTTGTTGTTTTCTATTCCCACCTAAACGTGTATTTGTTCGGAAGAAAAGTTTAAAAGTTATTGCGCAAATACCTTTTATTTGAAGAAAATTATTCAATTAATTTTTGACACTCCCACCTCTCAAGTAAGTTTGTCATCGATCGAATCGGAAACTCAATTCAATCATTAATCCTTGAAGGAACCACATTTTGTACTCAATCTCAGGGCAGATTAGTCCAGAACAGAGTTCCCCCCGTTGTTTACATTCGTCCCACCGTCTGTTTATCGACCAAAATCGCTTAAATCAATTCAGGTAATCACCAAATTCAATCGCATTATCATAACTTATTTCGTATTATCTCATTTTCACAACAAATAGAAAGCTAATTTCCTTTGTGTATCAGCAAACCAATATGTCCGACAGAGTCTTGATTTTTATCAATAACAAATCGGCCATGTTTTTGCCTCCGGTGCGCCAGTGCTGGATGTGCATTGGAATTTATAGAAATCATCAGCACTTTTTTGCGGAGTAGAAGAAGAGGTTAACCCCTTTCGCCCTTTGTTTCAAGACATATTTAAGGGGTGCACGAAGCACATGCACGTTGTTGAGTGATAAACAATAGTCTCTATGTATTATATAGTCTTTATAGTGCAGAGTGCAAAACAGTCTGTGACATACACTTGCTATTGGAGCGTATCGCAGCTTCGTCATCGCTCGGCATATGGAGGAGTTAAATGGCTGCCAGTGATTACTTCGTTGTTTTCGTCGTAATGGAAAATAAATCTTTCTTAGTTGTCTCAGTTCGGTTTGAATTAAATTAAGAATTAGTCGTGTGACTTGGAGCTACAGCTCATAATATTACTACAACAACTGTCGTGTGCTGATTTGTACCTGAAACTAGTTGTCTCTATGGTGTTTGTCTATGTAAAGTAACGTGTGTTTGAAGGACGTTTTTTTTTTTTTTTTTGTAATCTCGTTAGAATTTTGTTTTTGTTTAATACTTTTCAACGTAATCGGGTTGTGGTTTTATAATTCTTTGACACCTACTATGAGTGAGTAATTTTTCGTTTATTTACCTTTTCGTTACGTTTACAGTGGAAATTATGTTGGGAAAATTCGATATTCTTATTCCATTGGCAATTCACTTGTTGTTTTGAGGTCTTTTTCTGATACTCAATCCAAAATTGGCTCTTTCATTAAGTTTTTGTTTTAAATTTATAATTCAGTATTTTATTATTTATTTTAGGAAGGTACAGACTACGATTATGTGTGGAAGAAACTAAGCATTGCGCTTAACTTACAGTCGATACTTTTGATAAAAGAATACATTTTGCTTTTGTCTCTGAGAGCTTAAATTGTTTTTGTATAATTGGTTCTATCCTTGCGTTGTCACAAAACAAAAATAGTGGCGTTAATGACACTCATTCTTATGTAGAAATGCATCCTGATGAAATTAATAAATATGCAAGTCCTTTAGCTCCAGACAAACAAAATTGGTCAGCATTATTCCATAGCAATTGCAGTGATTTGCATCTTCACTGCATGGTCTCCTAGCAGAGAAACAAATATCACCTACATTTCTCGTCGGTTGTACTGAGAGAAAATTGTTTGGCAATTTTTGAGATATCAAACAATAAGTACGAGCCAATTTAAATATTTTGCTAGGTTAATTTTTATCCAAGATCTTGTGACTAGTTGCATGGTGGCAAACACACAAATTCCTTCTCATTTATTGTACAAGCCGTAATTTGCTGATTGTCATCTTCTTCAAAAGAAACATGCATGGTTATCATTGTTGATAGGACAATCAGTAATCATTGTTTCCATTATTAGCTGCAATCGATTCAAATCTACAAAATTATGAAAACAACTGATTACCTGGCTCCCGCACTTAAATTTGACAAAACGTTTGTTAGACAAAACCAGATAGATTTTGAATATTAATCCTGAGTTTGGAAGAAGAGTGATCATTGGGTATAAGAAAGTATATAGCTGCACTTTGGTCACTACTTGATTATAACTTGTTCGTACGTACTTATTCGTTTGTTACCCTGTTGGCCCAAGAGATACGAAGTATTATTCTATACATCCTATATACATTCTATACACTTCGAACGCCTTCTAATGCAATACCTACAAAAGGTATGAGCATTTTCATAGACAGTTGAGTGGGTATGTGGCATCATGCGTCGTAATAGATCGTCGTTCATCTCTTATGGGTTAGTCGGAACAATTTATGTATCAACTCTGCTTTACTTTACCTATTTAATTCTGAAACCAATGTTGTAGTTATTAAAATTGCTCCCTTTCTTCCATTCGGTTTGAGTTGGGCACATTTTCTTTAAAAATAACTGCGGTATCTGTAAAAAATCTCTCAGTAGAATTTCTAGCGAAAGAATTGTTGTACCCAATGTGGTTGTGTACGGTGCAAAATAAAAATATTTCCATTTTTAAATCTGATGAAATTTATCCATTGCTTGCATGTCGTTAATCGGTCTCTTTTGTTTTTACTTTTCTTTTTATTTTCTTTTCAAAACAGATGAATCATGTGCGACTTGTTTTTAAATTCCAAAGTGGAAATGCTTAAATGCTGTTTAAACACTTTAATAAGTATCTAATAAGAGTTGATTATAAAGTCAGGATTTATTGTTTATCGATTAACGTGTAGCAATTAAAGTGATGAGTTCTTCTGTAAGACGCATTCAGTAAAATCAAAAGGTTCATCTTTTTCCTAAGAGTCATCAGACTTTGCGAATATAAGAAAATTTACCTTAAACAGCTAAATCATTAGATTGTTTTAAAAAATTCCTGATAAGGCGTAAAATTTTGGGTTTATCAATACTTGATCCACTGAAATAATTACGTAAACCATAAACAATACAAAGTGTTACCTACAAATTTAAACAAATGTTACCAAATACAAACACTAACACATATGTTTCTTTGTAAATAAAGAGAATTATTTAAACATATTCACGCTTGCAATAAACGGAATGAAATCGAAAGTTCATACATCGTCACACAAATAAACAATTTTAGATCGTCTCATTCCGAATTGATAAAGTGATAAAGGTACAAAATTTTAATGTAGGTCATTATTTTTTATGGAAATATAAGTGATGCTACAAAAGCCTGTTTATCTGTATTAATAAAATTAAATGCATTATTTTATTACTCTTTGTTCAAGTGACAAATGATTGCCTATTCGTTGAACGTAGTACAATTGCTGGGAACTGCAAGTATTTGTAAAGACAATCTTTGCAGTAAGGCTCTGGTTATCGATTGAATTTCTTTCTGCAAGGAATGTTTTAGATGAATCGCCATATGGAATAATTTAGGTTGATCTCTCCTGAAATAATCTTTCCTATGACGCTTATATCGTTTGATGTTACTGGGCGGTTCTGATAAGAGAGACAGATGTAATGCGTTTTCTATATAATAAATCATAAGGAGTTCAAATTTTTAGATGACTGCAAGTTCGGTTCGATTATTGAAATCATTTCAAATGGTGTAAAGACAAAGAATAATTTGTCGGTAAAGTGATTTGAATTAGTTGCTTGGTTAGTCAATTAGATTAAAGGTTCTCCCTGAGGATGCACTTAGAGATTGTGCTGTCATAAGGTGATTGCGTCGACTTCTTACTCTTATAAATATTTACTTCTTTGTATTGGCGAGCACATGGCAGAAGTTCTTCCTCCTCGTTCTTACAGCAATTGTGGACATCATAATAGCAGACACCAATGACCCTGTGCATGTTTTCCTATAGCACAGAGTCTGATGAAAACTTTTATTCTTTTCAAGAGGTTTGCTCTCGAGTTATAGAGTCAAACGGACCAAGTTTGGTCAGTAGCTTACTTAATTGTTATCAATTTGATGATAATTTTTTGTATTTTACGTAGCGAACACTAGTTTCTATACCGATTCGTTCCTTTCGGTACTCCAAACCTGACATAGCAAGCAGAGAGCCATGCTTCGAATGACTGAAAAGTTATGCTCTATTAAGTAAACAAACTTTAATATCTCTGAGATAGTCTATTAATCTTCAAGCTTGCTGTAGTTAACGCATACTATTTTTCAAGTTCAAACAGGTTCACACAACAGGTTCTCAGAAACAAATCGCAACAACAAAATATGCATAACAATGACCGATCAGAACTTTTCTACAATTAATTTAACAATGCGAAATTCTGAATAAATTACAAACAAATTTATCCATGGAGTCATTGGCTTTTGTTGTGTGCTATTGAAATAAACAACATTCGTCATCACCCAATTCTCTTCCAAGAAAAGAGATATCTACTAAATACATTTTACTCTCGATCGTTCGTATGCCATGAGATACGTATGCTTGCAAAAAGAAAATCTACTCAGAAATGATGCCGGCTTTGTACCGCTCTCTTTCTTTGTGTATTTCGATTGAATTGAAAGCAAATGCTAATTTAGTTCACAGTCGATCGCAGTCAGTGATAACTCGTAGAAGTATCTAATCCGAGCGGGTGTTTTGACAAATGTTTTCGTAATTTAATTTCCTTTACTTTGCGAATTTCACATTCCCATTGTGTTGTGGTGTGCATAGTAGTTGATACGCATAAACGTGAGAAGAAAATAATTGCGGTGTAAAATATCGTGTGGTAGTTTTGAAAATACCAACATTTAGTGGGTATGCAGGCCTTCGAATTGAATTAACATATATTTCACAATATACTCGTACTGCGGCGGTGTTCTAAAGGAAAAGTCAATTGTACCGGTACATAAATATATTGAATACGTCAATCTATTTACAAGTGATCATTGAATAGAGCCGTACTTCCTGATAAACTTTTGGTATGACTAAATTAAAGTGGCACTTAATATCTGCTCTCAGAGGCACGGTTTGAAATTGATTTTTTTCGCTATCGTTTTGTTGCAGCTGCGAAATATATATATTTTATTTTTGCTTATCAATTAATCTCCCTTTGGTGACATGTTGGTCTGATAATTAGGAATTATTTCATCATTTATTTGTGTTCCATCGGGCAGAGGAATAAATCAATAATATTGCAAAATCAAGTCAAACTGATATGATTTCTTTTTTTTCTTTTTATGATATTTTATATATATCTACTCGTATAGTGTGTTGTCAACTCATGTATGTACAAGTCGTATAGCCTAACATAGCATTCAATTAGGAGCGTGATTAGGTGCATTGTTATCTTTAAGAGTGCATTGAGAAAGCCTGCGGTATAGTTATTTAAATATCGAAAGGACGGATGACGGCTGAGTGCGCTGAGTTCATTGAAGCAAATCTATTTTAGTGTCGTGTTGATGGAAAAGTGTCGGACGGTGGTTTACTTTATTTTATCATTTTTTGTTGAATTTTTATTTTGTGGATTGATAATTCGCCTTGCTCTGCTGTAAAAACTCTCGGACTGTGAAATAGTCATATATTTAGATATGCCATATTTATCAGCAATGAAATTTCTATTTATTCACGAGGTATGAACCTGCTATGATCGTTTCTCAAAGAAGATAGACACATACTGTTCATTATGTGTTCTTCTAAGATCATCTTTACGAAAGTAATTCATATTAAATGTTAGCTTCATTGAACTGATCTGCCTTTGGTTCGCAAAAGTATTTCGAAACGAAACTGTGCTTGATCGATATCTCCTGTAACGTGTGGGCCTCATTACTAAAAATGTCTTGCACTTTATTTAATTATTTATGCATAAACATTTTAACGGTAACTAAATAATATTATTTATAAATTAATAATCGTTTCCATATTGTCAAGGTCAATTAGATTCGCTTCAAAACGAAAAACTAAAAACAAACCAGAATCAAGAATAATTTGTTTGCATACATGTTACTCATTGGTGTACTCTCAGTATTTTGCACACAAGATCGTGACTAAAATAAAAATAAATTAATTCACATGGTCAATGTTCAATATTATCCACTAGACGACTTTAGCTTGCATTAGTACCGGTGGAATAAAGAATCGAAAACGAGTAAATCGTACGCTAGTATAATTTTCTTTTCAACTGCGATCGTTTGCATTTTATGTATTCGAATTGTAACCGATCATTTGCTCTCAAAATATGAAAGAAAGAAACATTTGTCACAACATCATTTTGTTTACCTCTTCCTGGCACGTTTGATTGACGTAAGTGAAGACTTTTTCTGTACTTTGTTTTATCTACGCATTACGATTTATGATTGTTCTTTGTTCCAAAAATAATTCTGGGCGAAAAATTCAAGTATTTGGGAGCTTTGCTCGAAAGTGTTTCATAAAATTGTGTTTAAAAATTGTTCATTAGTATTAATTATTGATGGCAATTCATTTTGGTTCACGACGATATGTAAGATGCAAAGATATAAGCGTACTATGCATTTTGCTCTCGCAGGGGCGCCGACCAGTACTGTCGTTTAAAATGTTTGTCCAACAATATAATTCGACCCTGTTTCACAATACTGGGCACTGGGCAGTGTTCGGCAGTACCGAAGCAGTGGTGCTGTTTATTATTTTTTGTTTTGCTCACTTATTCATTTCGTTTCTATGCACAAAATTAAACCGGCGCCTGTACAGTGACGTTGAGCCTCTACTTCACATCTAAAAGTTACATTAATTTAGACCTCTACTGTTTAAACAGCTGTTCAAGTTCGATTTCATAATTCTTCGTGTTTGTTTTTAAAAACTAATGTTCATACATATTCAAATAGATATGCCGATGCCGACGAAGTGTGTGCTTTTCTTTTGATTGCCACAGCCATAGTCAAAACTCGATAATCTCCGGTCACCTCTGATGTCAACCGGTTTTAATAAAAATCATCCCAAAGGTCAATAGTCTTATTATTATTCCGTCTAGTGGCCACTATTGCCATCGAACTTATCACAATTCACTGGAATTTAAAACAAATCCCACTCACTCCAAATTGGCATATCAGTCGCTAGCTCTTGTAAAAGCTTGCACATTTTTTCTTCTTTGCAAAACAACCCAAAGCGCCTATTTTATCAAGATCCATATCTATTATATAACAGACTCTTTCACTACTTAGTTGCTAACTCTTCCCTGTCATGAATAAGACCCTCAGAAAAAGCTAAATTGAATCACAATCATTAAAGCCAACTTAGCTGTCCATCAAATCAAACAAAAACTGTTGAATTGTTTTTGGATTTTATCCCCCGCAGAATATAAATTCAACAAATCACATAAAAAAAAATGCTTATGATTGGCGAATATTTATTGTTTCTCCTTTATTCTGTGGTCAGTCTAAGACACATTGTATCTTATCAAAGACAAAGGCACATAGTGATAACAAACGTCAGAGAGAAGAATCAGCCGGGAAACCAAATTGACGTGGAGCTCCAGACTGGAGACGGTTTCGCCTTTCAGTCAGTGTGCAGTCATCCGTTGAGGAAGTTCGATACGAAATTTGTTACAATACGAATTCGAGTGTTGCTTTTACATTTCCGCTATATGTAACGCATCGATCGAAAAAGAAAAGAAAGAAAAAGGTTAATCAAGGCAAAAAAATATCTTTTTCCGGTTTTTGTTTTAATTTTC